>JAHLJT010008756.1:14353537-14748537 GCA_031308135.1 Acheta domesticus | reverse complement strand
TGCAAACATGCAGTGTGACACCGTAGCAATACGGGAGATGAATTTGTTTAAAAGCGGGTGCGGGTGTGCACCGTAGTGACCAGAAGATTGTCATTGGTTCAGAAATAAGACAGGGAAGGTGACGTCAACGAACGTTTCGAAAAGTTTGAAAAACATTGGAAAGGAAAATAAGGTGAGGTTTCAAGGGTGGACAAGGGAAATATTAATTCATTCCGTCTCGTATCGTGGAGGTGAACGGATCGCTGAGAGCTGTGTTAAGTTCGAGTAGTATTTATTGAGACTTGTAATATTTCTTGGGAGTGAATGCTGGAAAGTGATCTGAGAATATTTTCGCGGTAGAGCTACAAATGTGGACTTATAAAATTTTACTATTGAATTAAGAAGTTTTGACTTGGTCTTGGATCCTCGTGGACTTCAGCAAGAGTGAAGATTGGACTACAGCGACAAGAAGATTCTACGTGGCGACGTCGAATGGGAAGCGTCGTGCGCGCGAAGAAGGAAGAACGGATAAAGGTTCGATAACGTTTTTGCAATAACAAAAAGATGCTCATGGCCTAATGATAATCTGAAACAAGCATTATATATTGAATGATTGATCTTTAATGTTTAATAAACTGTAACTCATAGTTGAAAGTAAGCTGATTCATTTGTCATTACGTGCAATCTTAGAGTAGATGTTTCAGATTCCTCGTCACTTCGTATGAATTGAGTAATTGGTTGCGGAGTAAGAAGCAATTATTTTATAAGAACCCAATCGCCCGAGCTAGCAGGATTTTTATTTATGAGGATTGATAATATATATTCAGGGATTTAACTGTAACCATTTCCTGGCGCCCAAATTATTTAGAAATTCGGAAACTGGTTACGTGAAATATTTTTTGAAGCTAGATTTTCAAAATAAGTGAAATGTGCTGGAAGATCCCACACGCACCGATAGTTCGAGGAACGTTTCAATGATATATATATATATATATATATATATATATATATATATATATATATATATACAGAGTGTCCAGAAGCTCCCGTTACAAAAAATACCACAAATTCTGTGATGCCAAACATGAAGAATGGCAGGTCCAGTTTTTCCGAAAAAAATTTTGTCTTTGAGAAAATTGAGTTTAAAAATCACTTCCGGGGCGCGAAATTCAAACCGGTCGCAACGACACCAGACAGTACGGAGAATCCTTCCGCACCTTATGCGCGGAGCATTTCCTCGTTTCTCCGCGTAAACGGTGAAAGAGTCGAGTAATATTCTGGAAAGCATCGCGTTGCTTACACTAGAATACTTAATAGTATCAAGTATTTGCAGGTTCTATTCAATAAATATTTTAAATGTACGTACAGAATATCGAATTTTGTTCAAAATGATAGCCACGATACACGGCGGCGTAAACATAAATTATGAACACGATCCAACATTTATGAATAAGATTGAATCTCCTGGAATGCTCGAATTGTTATTTTTAGCACATATTAATATGAACTAGTGCTTTAGACTTAAGACTGCCACGTAAATAATTGTTTCCTGTAGATTATTCTAAATATAGTGATATAGTAAAAGCGTTTCGGAAATGAAATATTCATTTCCTGAATTCCCATTCCATGAAAATACTGAGTTTATCTCTGGGCGCGGAATTTGAATTGATGCTTCTCACAGTCATTTTGTGGTGATGCAGACCGAACAGTGCATTGAAGAGTCTTTGTAGGGGCACGTAGGCCATTAACCTAACCCACAGGTCAATATCAACAGAGATAAAATAGCGTCGCCACATTTGAATGCAACAATGAATAAAAAATACAAAACTACTATATTACTGGTGTGAAAGGGTAAAAGACTGAGAAAAACTGTGATGTTGCATTGCATGATGCACAAATACTTCTAGCAGGCAAAAGTGTGACCGTGGTTCACTGAGGTTACAGGCCCACTGCCATTCGCAGCTCGTATTATGGTCGGTGTCCTTGCATTTGTCACTTGCTAGGCCGCGTCACATCGTGGTTTATATCGTATGGCGAACCTCCCACCGCCGCCTAGTGATTCGCCCATCAGCCGCATGTCAGTTTTGCCTCAAAACAACAGATTGCGCAGTTCAAAACCCGGCCTGCAAAGTGGTCATCGCTGAAAAAGCACCTGTACGGAGTCGTCTTTCCCCTTCCCTCCCCTCCGCACCGCCCCCAGCGTCCCGCCACCCGCAGCGTGTACTAAAAGCTAAGCGCAGTCAAGGCAAATTAGTAGAAATATCGAGTTTGTGTGCGAGAGGCCAGAATAAGCATGTTTTCAATTAATGAGTACTGCGACATGTACTTAGTCTTCGGCGAGTGCCGGAGCAACGCTCGTGCGGCAGCTCGAGTGTACGCCGAGAGATACCCGGGCAGAAGACACCCTTCCCACTGCGTTTTTCTGCGCCTCGACGCAAGAATACGTGCGTCGGGGTCAGTTTTACCGGGCGGAAGTGTCGATGCAGGTGTGTCTCGCTCATCTGTCGCTACAGAGGAAGCAGTATTGGAACATTTCGAACAGGAGCCTTCGAGCAATGTGCGAAATTTTGCGCGAATGGGTTGTTTATATTAAATGTTTTCCTTACAACTAAAAGAATTCAATTTTCAATGTGAAAATAATTTTATGTATTATCAGATATGTTTTGGAAAAAAATATACAGAGCAATAGAGTTGCAGTTATGATTTAATTTGCATATTGTTTATGTTTATTCCTGTTTTCAATAAAATATTCTTTTGAGATATAAATCCCTCATAAGTAAAAAAATAACCAACATAAAACTATGTAATTATTAGGATGGTTTTATGTAAAATCTACAAAAAAATATCCAATTAATATTTTTCAGTTCAAAAAAGTATGCAATTATTAAATGGAAAAGTTATAAATTGATTAATTTCTTTAAACAAATTAAAATATTGAACATGTAGAGATATGACTGAAAGATTTAGGACTTGGATGTAAAGTATTTCTAACCAACTTAAAGTAGCAAAATATGCATGTTTTAAAATATTTAAATAGTAAGGATAATGATTCTGCATTAAAATAAATTAAAATAGATTTAAAAAGTTAAATAATTCAAAAGAAGGTTTGGGGTTAAAAATTGATTATACTGCATATTTTTTTCCTCTTTGTCGATTTTTGTTGTACATTATGAAAATATCAAAGAAAAATATTGAAAATTTAAACACTGAAGTAGTGTAGTAGTGAACTGCTTCTACTCCCTTACATTCTGTACTACGTAGTAACCTCGAAGAATTAAATTGAAGAAATGATCGTCACTCATTTGTGTACGTATCTGCTAACTACAATGCAAGCTCAAAGAAACAAAACAACTAAAAGAATACTTCTCCTGAGTAGCTGTCAACTGCCTTATGAAGTGGTTTCACGAAGTAATTCCAAGATTTGGGAGAAAAACATGTTCTCATCTTGCATCTGGAAAAGCAAAGCGGCGGGTAGAATGGTCATTCAACTTCGAAAAATGGATAGTCGAGGCTGCTTGCCTTAACTTCGATGTTCCACGTAGAACAGTTAGCATATTTTGCAATAGCAGTTATTTCGGAACGCTTTCGCTGCGGCAGCAGGAAGTGCTCTTCCTTTACCACATATTACTTAAGCTAAAATAATAGATAACTAATTTAGGAACAGATACTTTTATTTAGGAATTATTTGCAATATTTTTGAGGAGGGGAATATTGATATCCATCAATTAGGGCTACATCTTCGATAAACCATCCAGCGGTTATTAAGAAGTTTAAAGCTGGCTATCTTTAGTTTTGATAATTCAGAAAATGACAACCGGGAGAATCAATTCAGATTCCAAAGATAATCAATAAACTCAGTATTTTCATTAACGAATATTTTATCATCGAATTGCTTCTTAGTGTATCACGATATTTAGAATAATCTACAGAAACCAATTATTTACGTGGCAGTCTTAAGCCTAAAGCACTAGTTCATATTAATATGTGCTAAAAATAACAATTCGAGCATTCCAGGAGATTCAATCTTATTCATAAATGTTGGATCGTGTTCATAATTTATGTTTACGCCGCCGTGTATCGTGGCTATCATTTTGAACAAAATTCGATATTCTGTACGTACATTTAAAATATTTATTGAATAGAACCTGCAAATACTTGATACAATTAAGTATTCTAGTGTAAGCAACGCGATGCTTTCCAGAATATTACTCGACTCTTTCACCGTTTACGCGGAGAAACGAGGAAATGCTCCGCG
Organism: Acheta domesticus; assembly: GCA_031308135.1. Classification (NCBI taxonomy): domain Eukaryota; kingdom Metazoa; phylum Arthropoda; class Insecta; order Orthoptera; family Gryllidae; genus Acheta; species Acheta domesticus. Next base: position 14,744,303 of record JAHLJT010008756.1, on the reverse strand, counting down.
CATAAGGTGCGGAAGGATTCTCCGTACTGTCTGCAGTGTCGTTGCGGCCGGTTTGAATTTCGCGCCCCGGAAGTGATTTTTAAACTCAGTTTTCTCAAAGACAAAATTTTTTTCGGAAAAACTGGACCTGCCATTCTTCATGTTTGGCATCACAGAATTTGTGGTACATCCCCCATATATATATATATATATATATATATATATATATATATATATATATATATAATTGAAACGTTCCTCGAACTATCGGTGCGTGTGGGATCTTCCAGCACATTTCACTTATTTTGAAAATCTAGCTTCAAAAAATATTTCACGTAACCAGTTTCCGAATTTCTAAATAATTTGGGCGCCAGGAAATGGTTACAGTTAAATCCCTGAATATATATTATCAATCCTCATAAATAAAAATCCTGCTAGCTCGGGCGATTGGGTTCTTATAAAATAATTGCTTCTTACTCCGCAACCAATTACTCAATTCATACGAAGTGACGAGGAATCTGAAACATCTACTCTAAGATTGCACGTAATGACAAATGAATCAGCTTACTTTCAACTATGAGTTACAGTTTATTAAACATTAAAGATCAATCATTCAATATATAATGCTTGTTTCAGATTATCATTAGGCCATGAGCATCTTTTTGTTATTGCAAAAACGTTATCGAACCTTTATCCGTTCTTCCTTCTTCGCGCGCACGACGCTTCCCATTCGACGTCGCCACGTAGAATCTTCTTGTCGCTGTAGTCCAATCTTCACTCTTGCTGAAGTCCACGAGGATCCAAGACCAAGTCAAAACTTCTTAATTCAATAGTAAAATTTTATAAGTCCACATTTGTAGCTCTACCGCTAAAATATTCTCAGATCACTTTCCAGCATTCACTCCCAAGAAATATTACAAGTCTCAATAAATACTACTCGAACTTAACACAGCTCTCAGCGATCCGTTCACCTCCACGATACGAGACGGAATGAATTAATATTTCCCTTGTCCACCCTTGAAACCTCGCCTTATTTTCCTTTCCATTGTTTTTCAAACTTTTCGAAACGTTCGTTGACGTCACCTTCCCTGTCCCATTTCTGAACCAATGACAATCTTCTGGTCACTACGGTGCACACCCGCACCCGCTTTTAAACAAATTATCTCCCGTATTGCTACGGTGTCACACTGCATGTTTGCACCATAGCAACCCAGCTCTTGCAGTATCTACGGTGTCACGAACGTCTTCGAACTTGTCCGTGTTGCTACGGTGCCACCTGCGTACCTACACCATAGAAACCCAAGTTCTTGCTAATATCCCGAATATTTTGTCCTGTATTTACTAAATAAATGTTTGTCATTTATGGTATATCACAATATATCTATATCTATATATCTATATCTATATCTAATCTGCATCTACATCTACATCTATATCTACATCTATATCTATCTATCTATATGTGTGTGTGTGTGTGTGTTGTATTTTTTTGTAACGGGAGCTTCTGGACACCCTATATATATATATATATATATATATATATATATATATATATATATATATATATAGCGCTGATTATTTTCCTTTTGTTTATTTTTTAACTTTTACTCATCTTTCAACTACTGATTATTCAAATGTTGGGAAGGGATTCTGGACTTCAAGAAAACTTGCGCAGACAGTACTTCTCCCCCATATGTCACATAGTTTCTACTGTCCTTTGACTAAAATGAAATTAAGTCAAATTACATATAATGGTTAGAAGATAATTTGTTAAGGCATCTTCAAAGGTCTGTAACAAGGAAGAAACTAGTGGTGCTATAACACCACATACTTTCCCGCGTTATTGGAAACAGCTACGTAGAATTGAAATATTGCACTTTCTGCGCTACTAACATCTTAGCTATTATTTGAAAACGTCCAATTCAACCAAGATGCGAAAAACTCAGTTTCCATTGGAGTGTTGTCAAAACTATGTGATTTCTACAACTGCATAAAAATATAATACAAAAGTTTTGTAAACTTGCCTGTAAAAAAGTTTTGGAAAAAGAAGCCTGATGCCTACGCATGGTACAGCATTTGGGGCGAAAACTACATTTTTCTTACAAATATCAACACAAATTTGACACTTTTTACTCCTTTTCCATACAGCAACATCAAGTCACAACAATGACAACTAATTCTCAGAAATTCACGACCGCGAAACGGAATTCAATTGTTGCATTCCCTGCATTGTCGATATTCTCTGAGAGCTAGTAATTTCTATTTCAAATATTTCAAAATAAGTAATTTCTAAAAGATGAATGTGTAAATGTATATCAGAAGGTCGAACATAAGAAACGAAGAAATACAAAATTGCACATTCTAATTTACGACGCATCCAGCTGTCTGAAGCGCAGTAAATTTGCAGTGGGCTTTTATGTTTGTGATGAAATTATAGAAAAACTACTCGTATTTTCAAAAAAATTAAGCATGACTTTATTTCAAGATGTAGTTTTCATAAATACATTTCATTGAGGAAAAAATTGTATTTTCACAATTGCAGTTGTAAGAAGACGCCGAAAACGAAGCGCAATGAATTCCGAGCGGGCTATTATGTTTGTCAAGAAATTATAGAAAAACTACTCATATTTTCAAAAAAATTAACATGACCTTATTAAAGATTTGTTTTTGATGAGCATATTCCATTAAGAAAAACAATTGTAACTTCACAATTGTAGTTGTAGAAAGACGTCGAAACTTTTTAATTTTTTTAAATGTTTGCAAAATCAGCCATTTCAACAAACATGAAACCTGCACCATTCTCTTAAGCTTCCTTTATGCTATCTCAGGTCCCAATTTAATCAAATAACGTTGTGTGGGTTTTAAGAAAAAATGGTTTAAAGAAAATAAAAAACTGTCTATGTTTGATACAAATTTTCGCAAAAAATTATTATGTTTTTGACCATGACCCTATTTGAAGACCTGTTTTTATGAACACATTTCATTAGGGAGGAAAATTGTATCTTCATAATTGTAGTTGTAGGAGATGCCGAAAAAAATTTGAATGAAATGCCAATAAGGGAATAACAATATATTTACAAAAAGGGTATAGGCTAGCTACATTGAACATGGTTAGAATTAAATATAAATATTACGATGCAAATGTTCGAGGACTCAGTAATGTTCGAGGCCACAATAAACAATGACTATTGGTCATTGGATATTCCGAATATAAAAAATAAACACCGTCATGATTTGCGACGTCACCGTAGCGGCGATGAACCTTAACAGTTCTACGCAGATCTCTTAAGATCCTTCTTTGCTCATCTGTGAGCTCAGGGCGAGAATTCTCTATTCGCGTGACAGTTGTATTTTGCTTGAAAACCGATTTCAACGTTACAGTGAAATGATTTACTGCTTCGTCGATCTCAGCTTCCGTATTTAGTGGTTTCTGCTCAAGCTGAGAATTCAGCTGTGTTGCGAAACCTGCCCAGTCTGTGTCACTCGAAGTTCGAAAGTTAGCTTGGCGATTCGCTGCAAGAGACGCCACTACACATGTTACTGGATTATGATCGGAATCCAGTGCGGCGATTGAACGGGTAACCACGCATTCAACGCCTTTCACGATCATAAAATCAATAACGCCCGGGTTCCGATTCCGTACTTCCGGAAAATGCGTAGGGCTATTCGGTGCGCAGATCTCTGCGCCCCGCCTTGTCGCTACAAGATTGGCAATATTGTTGCCGTTTCTATTTGCTCCGAGGCCGCCCCAATTCCTATGTCTAGCGTTAAAATCACCCAGAAGGACTGACTTTGGAATTTAATGCAAGAAGTGCATGAATTCCAGACGGATCTAAGGTTTGGTCTGGGCAGTAGACGGATACGACTAGAAGTCGACCGTTTCCCACCCAAACGTAAGCCCCGACCGCCTCTAAAGACGCTAGAGCAATAGCAGGGATTTCGGCTTCAAGCTGTGGCAATTCGCGGCGAAGCGCGATCGCTACACCGCCACCTGACCTGCCTACGCGGTCTCGGCGATAAACAGCGAATCCCCGGAGTTTGAATTCGTGTTCATCACTAAGACACGTTTCTTGTAAAGCCAAGATATCTAGTTGAAATTCAACTGAGAATTGTTCCAATTGCTGGGCTTTTAGTATTGCACTTCGCGCATTCCAGGTGCAGGCGCGGAGAGGTGCTGTTCGCATATCTACGCGGTTATTTGAGTCAGGCATGATCGGGCAATTCTTCGTAAATACGCTCTAACATCACCAAAAACTGGCTTTTTGGTGAGTATGGGCGTGGCAGCTGCGGGTGCAGTGGGCCCCGCTCCGGACGCCTGTGAATGCGTTGCGTTGGCCTGCGCGGTGCGTGCCGCGCCAGAGCGTTGCACGTCCGCAGAATTGGCCGTCCCGCCGCTAGCTGCCTGCCGAGGCGCCTTGTTCCTGCTAGGATCTTTTAGGCGATTGAGTCTCTCGGCCTCTTTTGCACGCGCATCTGAAGGACGCGCGGGCAACGTGCAAAATTTGCAGCCTCTGTAGGATGCAGCATGGCTCTTCTTGCAATTGCAGCAAACAGGTAAAAGATTGAAATTACCTCTTTTTGGGCAATGCGCCGTTCCTTTTTTAACGGCCTCTGCTGGGTGACCCTCGCCCGTGCAGAGGCGGCAGCGCACTTCGCACTCGCAATTGCGAGCGATGTGGCCCCAACGGCAGCATCGCAAACAAAATCGAGGTCTTGCCCACTTTTCGCGTTGGACCTCGACTGTAAAAGGTTCTAATTGTTTGAGATGATAAATCTTGCGCGACTCGACGCTGTCACGAAGTGTGATAGCAAAATTTCCTATGGGAACTTGTACTCGCCGAGTTTCGGTGCCTGTTGCACCTTCGGCTGCACCAGAATCGTGGTTCCTGGCGACCACAGATTCTTTCAGCAGACAGTTTTGCCTGACTGCATGAAGATCATAGCCTAGCTCTCTCAGCTTACTGTCTACATCTTTTTTGGTACAGCCGAGCGGAAGCCCTCGAATAAATACTCTTAAGAATTTTTCGGAATTTTCGGGCGGGGGCGGGTGTGAGAAATGGAAAATCTTCTCTCTGCGAGCGTAGCTCTCCGCCTCCTTGTACGCAATACGATCAAATGTGTTGTCCGTCAACATACTGAATCAAAAACAACAACAAAATGAATTTAAACAAAATCTTGTTACATGGTCAAACTGTAGAGCTCAATATTAAAATGAGTATCAATGGAGTTGTACTGCTATTAAAATATAATCAAGTTCCTTTCATTATTAGTACTTCAAATAAGACCTAGCAGCAAATACACACCCTTAGAATACCAACACTGATTCGTGGCTGGCAAAATTTGAAAGTGAGCACCGCACTCATCCCTCAATCTACAAGGGGTTAATAGTGCCATTAAAACCATTTGCACTTCTTTCAGTAAATATTTTTGAATAATTACTTTGATTACAGGGGTCATCCATGAATCAAACTATTTTGTTTTGTTTTTCTAGAGTGATATCACTGATGTACATAAGAAATAGTATAGATCCTAGGACCAATTCTCCACAATTTGAAAAGGTTGAGTAAAACCTTTTTTATCTTTAATATGCTGGATTATATCTTCTTGACAAAGATTTGAAAGGTGTAATTTAACCCATTGGTGGTCAATGCCTCTGGTGGACAATGGATGGATGAGGGGAAATAAAAAACAAATAGAATGCAAGTTCAATTTTCGCATTAACTACCATTCGCTGTTTACACTAGTTAATACATATCGTTAGAGGGCACACTTCAAAGCTTCAGAATTGGTAACATTCTATTATGACAAGCCATTGTTGAATGTTATTTCCAAGGAGACATGTCAGGAATTATGGACTGTGAATGAAATAATCAACTCTTTAACATTTAATTCCTATTAATTTAATAAAATCATCAATATATAGTGCATTTACATTCAATATATTACACTGACATTTACAAATAGTAAACAACAAAAATGTGAGAAAGAGTTTATGGCTAGAAATAGTCTTGCCATTTATCATCTAACTGTGATGTAGTCCATAAAAATATAAATAAAAATACATGATTCCAGTTGGCTAATTTACTGTTGATCATCTCATAAACTTTCTTCTGGCACAGATAAAGGAATATTTGGAGAAAAGTTTTCAACATTATTCACCTGGCACAAAGTAATTTTTTTATAATACTCCAAAAAGTCAATTATGCCAGTGAACACATGAGCAACTTGCTCAATATATTCCTAACTCAATTAAAATGCACGAAATCTGCAAGCCCACTGTACAGTTATATAAAAGGCAATGGAAAACTCAACAAGTGAGCAGTGTTCAACTTTCTTAATACATGGCAATAAACCATGTGATAGAAGAATATTATCACAGAAATATGTTGCACAATTTACTATTACATTGTGAGTTGACAAAGTAATATCTATGTAAAGTATCTTACAAAGACTAGACTTCCCACTTCCTTTTTCCATGCCTCTTGTATTCCTTAAAAAGTACTTTTTTTTTGTTTAGAGAACAATTCAACTCTCAAGTCAACTAGATCATAAGTGCTCTGAAAGTACTCAAAATAAATGCATTAAAAAAGCTATTTACATCACTTCACTTACCTCACTATTGCTCTTGCTTCATCTTTTGAGACAAAATAAATGTATGAATACATTGTGACAAAAATTATTTCTACATTTTTATGGTAAGTCACACTGCTCTGTGAGAAACATTAATCTATTTACAAATAATGTCCTTGATGAAGATTTCTCACCTTAGTAGGAATATGAGATTCAACAAGACTGATAAAAACTATTTATAAACTTGCAGAAAAATAAATTAAAATGTTTAAAAATGACAATTTGTAGATTTTGCTGTACCCAATCTTCAGTGTACATACAATTTTCATATTTTTTTTAAAAGAAACATTACGTCAGAGAGACCTTGGCACATGACAAAAGGGGGTCCCATTTTTGTAGTTTGTTTCCCACAAATTACAAACATTGTACAATAACATTAAAAAGCCAATGATGGGTTTATCATTATTAATACCCAAGTTCATCACTCACAACAATGTTGACATAATTTTATCTATGAATCAAGCAAATACAATAGTATTCTGAACATTTGTTTAATATAAATATAATTCACAGTCTTTAGGACAACAAGAATGTTGGTCTGTCTTTTTTGTGTGTTTCATCTTATTTGAGATGAGTTCCATTTTATTCAGCAAAATATGTTCATCTCTCATGTAACTTCCAATTGGTTATGTAACAAAAGAATTTTACATAATATATAAAAAAACTACATTGAATAATACAAAACATTCCACACATCAAAGGATTGTTTTTCACGCATCCCAAATGTGTATTAATAAAATAAAATTAATGAGAATTACATGACCTATTAATGGAAATTGAGAATTGAGAGTGCATTTCCATAGTAAGAAGTTCTAATTAAAAGAGTTCTGAATAATTTGCATTACTGCTACTGAACCTCATATGATAAGTACTGTTCCCTGAACTTAGTAATTTACATCGGCTGGCAAAACAGTTAATTTAGTTCAAAACATTACACATCTGGTAGTACAAATTGCAAAACACAAGCTTTAGAAGACACATCTCAGAGTAACTAACTTACTTTATGTGGAATGAGGAATATCCTTTTAGTGCAATGAATAAATACAAGTTAATTGTGCTTAAAACAAAAGATTTACAACAATCAATACATCCACAACAAAAATCCTGTATTCAAAATTAAGTAGTTTAACTTACAATCATTTTTGGATAATGAATCAATTTAAAAAAGGAAACAAAAAGAAAAATCATAAAATAACCATACAAAACCATGTGGTACCAAACAATACTTCATTATTGTAAATTAATGTTGCCGCTAATGACTTCAGCTCTCAATGAAACTGGAAATAAATCTTAAAATCATGATTTACTTTCATGACAAATAAGGAAAACGTATGAATATTTGCCACCTAAATTTCTAAACATCTGAATTTTCCTCAACCTGAAAGTTAGTCTTGAAACACTAGATAGGCATGAGCTTCTTGAAACTAAATGTTGCAGCATATACATGGTAGAATATGACATTGCCTCCACCCATGGTTTTGTTACATTTTTCTCTTAGTGAGTTCTCTTTCCTCCAATTTTCATACAGCTCACAAAACCAAAAAACAAATAAAACTTAAAATATGGCCAATCAATTCATTTTATGAAAGTTCATAGTTATACTTCAACAATAAATGATCACAGGTGTTGTCATTGCCAACAACTTAACATTGTTGGCAATGACAACACCTGTGATCATTTAATTTTAAATGCCAACGACATTTCACCACTAAACCAATACTTCAACAATTTTGAAATGAGGTTCAAAGAGAAAGTATATACTTCCACATACAAAATTAAAAAATTCTTACTTTCAGATTATACCTGAGTACTAAACTAATTCAATTACTTAATTGCATTTATGACTGCAAAGACATATAGATCTTAGGAACCGAAAGTTCTCCCAAACGTGATTAGAGAAACAAATACCATTGTACCATGGTTAAGGTAAAATGCTACAATATGTTAAGAGTAATACAAAAGTCAAAGGTTGTCGTGTTAACAAAAGAGAATCTTAATTACTTCAAGAAATAGTTCTAACCCAGCAACGGATGGGTTGTGTCCATGAGACCCATGACATAACAGAAACTTCAGCCACTCACGTACAGATAATACCAGAAGCCTGTTTTTCTCTCTACCTTTCTTTTGTTTGCAAATGAAACGCTCAGTGTGATAGTTATTGTCGTATAGGTTGTAAACGTATAATATCTTTCCTGCTTGGTCTCTCAGTCCCAACCCATCCGTTCATGTAACTGCAATCAAGTAGGCACATATTAGTATTATTAGAATTATTTATTACTGTGATATAGATAATTATGTTACTTTTGTGTAGTATTACTTATTACTCAAGTCAAATTGAACTGTAATGTCAGAAATGAATCAAAATTTCCAGTGGAAGGATGAGGATAGTATTAGGGAGGCCTTATTGTGCTCCTTTTTAAAGTTACCAAATACTTTTTGATAAAAATAAAAAATGCGTAATATATAAACAAAAATGTTTCTTTTATACCAAACTAACATAACAAAAATTCTAACAATGATATAAACAAAATATTTGCTACATAATTCTTGTTTTTAACCGGTCTCTCAGACTTCGCCCATCTGTTAATGTTACATTTTTGCACCCATCTGTCGCCGGGTTAAAAATCATTAATTTTTTAAACTTCTTTAAAACTTCATAATTTTTTTTTAATATTATCAATTACTAATTATTTATCATAATTACACATTATATTACTTCTGTTATCTATTACAATTTATCCATTTTTACTGAATAGTGATGATGCATTTCCAGTTGTGCACTAACCGGGCTGGGTATGGAACTGAGCACCCGCCCCCAAAAGCCAATCATACAAATGAGGTTGTATTAAATTAAAATTAAATATTTTATAACATATACAGTGGGACATCGATTATCCAAACTCACTGGCACCAGGTATAGTTCAGATATTTCTATAATTTGGATAACCGAACATAAAAGTGGTGTTGCACTAAAAGGCGGTGGGTTTTCTGCCAACAATGAACATTCCAAGTGAGTGAGAGCTGTAACTGCATTTATGAACAGTTGTTAGACAATGTATCTTTAGTTTTTTTGCACTTAAAGGTGATGAAAAGCGTTTCTCTGCTAATAATAAACATCCTGAGTTCTTAAGCATTTATTGTAAAATTTGTCAAAGTTCACTGAAGTCAGATCATCGACTATAGTACAGTATCTCATTAATATTTTATCACTGTCAATCATATCAGGGATCATTCTCAATATTCAGAATTACAAAAGAAAATGAAAACATATAGTATACGGTACCTAATTAAAAAAAATTATTATTCAGAGAAAATATGAGTTCGGATATTTGATGTTTCGGATGATTGACATTCAGATAATTGACGTCTCACTGTAGTTATATTTTGCTGATGTTATTTAAGTTAAATGAAATAATTTCTTCTGTAAATTTTCAATCCTAAGATTAAAATTAAGAAAACATTACCAATGGTCCCTCCCCTAGGAAAATTCTGGTTGTGCCACTGACCTTATAAGAAATATTAAATAGCTTTTGGAATTGATCAGGAAATGTGAAACCAAGAACCAACAATGACCAACATTATCAGAAAATTACTTAATTTTCTCTTTTCAGAATATTTCAATGGATTGCATACACTTAGATTCAAGATAGTAGTGAATATGCATTTCAATTTTAATTTGAACATTATAATGTATATTTCTTAAATATCATGTTTTCATGACTAGACTTAAGATTTTTAGGTAAATGCCTATTTTCTGTTTTGAGGTACCACTTGTAATTCATTACAAACACTTCCAATGACTTTAAAAAATAACAGGGACTGCATTTATAATACCCTGAAATGCCCATTTCGACATCTGAGTCTAAATGCCTATTTATCTGTTAATCTAACATTTATCTGTTAATTCATCTTCAAATTTTTACAATATTCTTGCAAGCTTCTTGCTTGCATTGTAGCAAGCTTTGTACAAGCTTCTTTCATACTTGAATCATCTCAAGGAGAGAGAATTCTCTTTCTTATGAGCTCAGGTTATCATTGCAAACAATTTCATCAATATTTACTAGTGATTGTAACATACCAGCTAACTCGGATAAGTTTACTTCACAAAGATACTCTTGAGATGGGAATTTATATTAAGTGTGATTTGAGATGTCTCAAAATTTGATCAACCATTCTACCAATTTACTTTTTCCTTTCCACTCAAATCTGCCAGTGAGTTATAATGAGAGAGAGCCATTAAAGACCTAGGATGCCGAAAATTGAAAGCAATAAAAGTGATCTTGTCTAATATTAGATAAGTGAATTTAATTGTTCTCCAATGCACAGATCAATCATTTTTTGTCAATGCTCCAAACAGGTAAGCATTATTTTAATTAAAACTTCCGAAATATGTAGTAATTGTCAGAACACTGCAAATTGCAATGCTTTGGTTTACATGATGATAGTGCTCTATGTTTCTCATGTATTAGAGAATTCAGATAACAAAATATGGCATTTAAACAATAGTGCCAATAACATAGAAATTAAAAACTCTATCCTCTACTTTCATTTCAATTTACACAGAATATTTAAGGAATTATTTTGCCAATTCTCACCTTCTAAATGTCTGTTTTAGGGGTCTAAAAATCATGACTATTCATAATACTTCTCTAGAATACAAATTTTTTTTTTTTTAATATGTTATAAGAAAGGAAAGTTTTCTTTCAACATTTGAGCAAGTTCTTGTTCAAGTTCAAACCTTGTACAAGTACAGCAATTAAATAATATTCATACTAGGTCATTATACTATCAAAAATGAATAATAATCTCAATCCTAGATTGCAATGACAAAATAAACAGTGAAAAAGGAATAGCAATTCCAGAATTACAAGAAATTTTCACAACAACTTCTCATTCATGGAAGGACTTATTGAAACATGGAAGAGCTGGTAAAGTAATGAAGGAAAAATGGAATAACCGAAGAACTCTGAACTCTAGCCCTTTGCGCAAGCATCCAATAATTTTTATTTCCTGAAAATATCTAAAGATTTCTCAAAGAAAAGAAAAAGTAACAATGTCAAAAATAAGAGCTGGAACCTCAAAATTCAATTGCATTCAACTCCTATCTGCAATAATCTCTTCAACAACCACCACATTTTAACTTCATAATGTCCCATATTTCAGCACAATTGATGTACCAACTAGGAGAGCAATATCAAAAACTGGTATTAACATCCAAAGAATGTCAAAGGAAAATACCAAATTCTCATTTTAAAAAAAAGCAATATTATAAATAAAATCTAAATTTGAAGCAATCATTAAATTATTACTGTATACACTATGAAAAAGAACAATGCTGAAATGTTAATCACTCATAACCATAGATATTGATGCAACTACAAATAAAGGAATAAAAATAACCCTTGCAGAGGACTTATAATTGCTCCCTAGTGGTAACACAATTTCAAATGACACTACAAACTCATCTGGATTTCATCTTTTAATGTCTTAATACAGAAAAAGATACCATCGACAAAGTATTGAAGGTGGAATTATGCTTTCCGAGATATTCAAAGGACATACTAATTACTTTGACAATATTACATTTCATAACTTTATTTGTCTTTCTTTACTTTTTTCAGTTAAATGTTCATTATTTCTTTATTAATTTAATATGGCAGGAGGTCGTGGTTATGGTCATGTAGACCCTACACACATCCACGTTCTATTATACCACCTAAGTTGTCAAGTGCTGAGATTTCACCTTGCAACTCTAACACCTGTATTTACATAGACATCTCAATATTGTAGTATGGTCACTATGCCACAAGGTTAAAATATAAAAGATCACAGTTTTAATTTATTAAGCACATATATTTAATAAATTGATGTAATGAAAATTAAAAATGATAAATGTCAAACCCAAGAAATGTCACTAGTGGAGTACCTCAACGATCAGTTTTAGGCCCAGAAAGCTTGTGTCATATATGGGACAAACACTACAGTACATCAATACTTTTAAGTGTTTGTTTTAAAAAAAGAAATAGAATTGATAGAAAAACCTCAGAGGGTGCGGTCAAAATCCTAACAGCATTACAATGTCCGGAGTAGGGAGTGGATTTCTATGATTTTGCATATTTTTCTCCATTGTTTCAAGGCATAGCCAAGAGTAATTTCTTGACATTTGGTTATAATTGGATGCTTTGTAGATTAATTTGTTGGTGCATATTTGTGCATATTTGATCAATTTTTCCTGTCGGGGCATATTCATGTAATTATGGGAGCATATTTTACATATTTCATTAAAATAGAGAAAATATTTCATGTTTTCATAGAATCTATTTGTGAGCGTTCATTGTTAGCAAAGCTTGTCACAATTTTCTTTTTTATAGATGATAAAATACTTGTGCCAATGTAGAATATTTCTTGATATATTTTTTTTTAACTAGGCAGCAAAAAGTGAAAGAAGGCCTACAATGAAGGTACTTAACTCAAGTGCATATTTACTTCAATTATTTCTCCCGAGAAGTAAGTTAGGTAATATTATGTTTGCAGAAATTTGAAACAAATGAGCCCAGAGGAGAGAACAGAAAGTAGTGATTTTGTGGAAACCTTCAAGATACACAATGGTGAATTTACAATGTAGAAACATTCTGCGACCTGTTTAACCTTCCAGGCATGGGTGATGACATATCTTGTCGTGAATGAAAACCCCTCAGCTTGTAGGATGACATCTTGTTCACAGTTTTGTATTGCAAATTGCAAACATATTGAAGGAGTTGAGGCTTGTTCCAATACACTGGGTGTTTTCTTACTCTTTTAATTATCTGATTTTGAGTCCATAATGTTGTAAGCATGATACATATACAGTTTGTATGAGTTTTTATTTCAAGACATGCACATGAAATTTTGAGGTTATAGTTCTAATGTATCGCATTTTGTTTTGTTTGATTCCCTGAAAATACAGATCTTAACACAGTGACAACAGTGCATGAGATTTTATCAATAATTCAAGTAGGTAAGTAAAGAAAGGCGATACTGATTGTGAGTGGAGTAATAAGAAATTTCCAAAATTCCAAAATTTTTGTTCCCAAAAAGTCACACTGAGAGAGGGTCAGGTCAGAATAGTTAATCACGCTAAAAGACTGATAAGCTGAGTGCACAAGAAAAGACTGCAGAAGGAGATGAGTTAATCCAACTACCTGTCTCATTATATTACAAATGGAATACATAGTTAATATTTTGAACAAGCAATCAAATGAATGTGTAGAGGGAGAAACTGCTAGAATATTAAAAACCATGGTCAATCATACAAAAAAAAATTTTTACAGTTTGTAAGCTTAGTAGTAGTAGTATCACATAATTAGTGTGCGATCCTTGGTGATCCTAAGAGAAAATTCTAAGCAGAAGTTGCCAGCCTCTCCTTCAAAATGTCTCTTCCGATTTGCTATCACCTCCTTTACAAATTTTCTCTATCCTATTCTGTCTTGTACCACATTCATTGCTTTTCTGGTTCGATCCATTATTCCTACCATAATGTCATTCTCCAAGGACTTGGATCTTCTTACAATATGAGCAAAGTACGAGGGTTTTTGTTTGAGGGCTCTGACTTCTAACAAGCATTCAGGGTTCACTTCTACAAATATGTTGTTCTTTTATCTATCCAATGGATTTTCAGCAGTTTCTTCCAGCACCTCATTTCATTGGCATTCAAGAAAGAGAGTGAAGAAATGAATTTAGGAATGAAGCGTGTGCGGCAAAAGGGAACAAGTGATATATTACTTTATCCATTTTAATATTATAAAAAGGAAGTAAAATATTTTGAAAAAAACAAGTAATCTCGTTGTCAGTAAAAAGACCTGTTGTGAATTAGTACTTTTTAAGAGTAATTAAAGCAATAATAATGATTAGTTGATGTGTTTGTTAGTGTGAATGAATTAAGCTTAATATTTGTTTTGCATTTCTTGTTTTTTGTCAATGTGTAACAAATGTAACGAATTTCAATGACATTTATTTTTTTCAATAATGAAAGAAAATAATATACCATTGTATTTTAAAAGAGAAAAGGCATTTTTTATTTGATTTTATTCAAAGACCATAAGAATCAACATTGCTACAATTCCTTCTCCTTCCGCATTTAATAAATTATTAAATTAAAATCTAATATCATTAGAGAAACCTCATTACGATGATTGTTATGAGCGGGAACAGTCCACAGATAATATAGATTTGTATTAAGCTCTGAGATGGAAATGGAATATTTGGATCTCAAAATGACACTCAGTTTGTTGCACATGAGGAATTATTTCATTAATATATTTTCATAAGACTAATGACTAAATTAAATTCCTTAAATTAAAAGGAAGGAAAAGTAAGTTGAGAATTTGAATTTAATTAAGAAAGGTAATGGAATTATTTAAATTAGATTAGAAATGTTCGAGGTACAATAGCGAGAAATAGTAATAATAATAATAATAATAATAATAATAATAATAATAATAATAATAATAATAATAATAATATTTATTAAGAGGCTCCAACAACTGCTCTTTGGTATCAACATCACTTTGTTGTCTGTCAGCTATAAGTGTAGGAGGTTTTCTCTTGCCTCAAAACCTGTCTTAATGCAATGTCATTTTAAAGTTACCATATGTGAAGAGAAACCTGTCACTTGATTTTTACATGCATGTAATGTGCAACCATGCCTGGTGGAAATGGCATGGCCAAAAAGGAAAGAAGAAGAAGAAGAAGAAAAAGAAAAAGAAAGAAAAAACACACACAAACTTGCACACACCACTGAAACTCCATTTCGCACTTACGTTTTTCATGTTATTCATTAATTTTTTCAGCTCAATTTCTGTAATTCCTGTGCTAACTAATTTCAGGTATGCTTTTTAACATTTTGCTTGATTATACATGAGTAATAAAAGGCTCTTTAAGGCCATACAACATTCATATAATAATGACCTAAATGACCATTAAGAAAGAATGATTACGTTATCCTTGAAAAGCACAGGAAACATGTTTTGGGGTCAGGGTTTAGTTTTGTTATTTGCAGGCCCCAATGAATGGGGGTTCTTACATGGCCCAGCAAAGGTCAAATTAAAACTATAGGATGAAAAGATACGGGAGCTAGAGTTGTCTGGTGCATCTTTGTATAACGTTAACCAATATTGCACAATGAAAATTTCACACATTGGTAAGAAAGACAAATCATGAAGGAAATAAGAACGGTGGTTATACAAAGCCTGAACATTGGAGTAGCCTTTTTCACTGGGCATGCCTACTTGTGTCCTGCAAGCCCATACATGGCCCACAAGCCTCATATTCAGTTATGTGTTTTTCCCCACTTCTACATTTTTCCTTGGATCCCCTGAAAAACAAAGTTTTACTGTATCCTGGGCCACCACAATATTATGAGTATACAAGTGTCTATATGCTTTGGTATTTCTGTTATAGATTTGTAATTTAAAATAATAGACTTTCTATATTGTGCACTACTAGGGCCATGGATGGATTTTGTTTAAAAGTGCAACAGAGAGCTGATTCTGAAGAGAGCAGATGAGTATGAATATCTGCATCTAAGAAACTTATTAATTGGTTAAACTCTTGTCATCAAGATGTTCCATATTCTTATATACATTTCCTAAGCCTTCCATAATTTCAATTAAAATAACAATTAAACAAACAACTTTTGAAAGTTCATGTGAATACAACTTTCCAAACAATTCACTGAGAAACCCAAATACTCTTGGCACTAAAAATGAAAATCTGATTCATCCTCTACATTACACACATAAAACACATCAAACAATTCTGTTTGTACCAATACCACTATTTAAATGATTTCATAAGCAAAGTAGCAGAATTAAAAGTAGGTAATATTTTCAATATCATCATCTAGGTTTAGAAAATGTTGCAGAAGTCAAAATTTATACATAAAAATTGCTTCAGACCACGAAACCAATTGGAATTGCTGATTCACCATTGAAAAATGCTTCCAGAAGATTCAAAAACTCCAATTCACAAACTGCTATTTAAGTTCTGTGTCTTACCAGTTAATATTTGGATGAACATAAATAACATACAATAAATATTTCAATAATGTACTTTTGATACATTTATAGTATAAGTGTGTACACTCTTCTGAAGTGCACTACAGAGGTCTAATGTCTCGATCTTATTACTAAACAAAAGTCATATTCACAATAAACACGTACAAGGATTTATTTAATCTAAATAACTCTTGAAAAAGGACTGATTTTTCGTAAACATGGATTTCCCAACAAAAATGCAACCCTTTAAACAAGTAAACATGACAATTTCTTGGCAAAAAACTTGAAATTTGTGATGAAATATAAGAATGGTGCCAATGTTGAGTTGTATCTGTATCTTAAATACATACCATCTTCATCACTAAGCCTAATCGACATGGGCCACCCATAAAATTTTGAAGAATATTCTCATTTTATTTTTTTTTAATTAATTTAGTTTTCATAATAAAAAAATGAATTGGAAGCTTGTTTACATTCAAATACAAGTGTTGTATGTTTAACTTACACAGTTTTGTTCATAAAAACATCATTATTTGTAAAGTTTTAGTTTTTTATTCACTATTTGTTCAATTATATTCACAAATAACTAATGTCACTCAAATATTTGTTTAATTATTATTTGATTATATTTTAAAATATATTCATAAGATTCACAAAAAAAAAAAAAAAAATATTATAAAATAACTATATTACAAAATTGTCAAAAAGCAAAATCCTGTTTTCCAGGAGGCATAAGATGGCTGTTTCCTTTGGAAGACATTGACCTCATTTCAAGTATTCCTTCTCATCTCCTTTTGGCTGTTCTATTTAGAAAGCCATCAATTTTTAAATACATTTTCCCTCTACAAATATAAAATATTTAATTGCTTTTAATTTTCTTTTTTAAAACAACACTTCAGAAGACTGATTTTTGGCACTTCATTGCACAACTTATGACTGGAGGTTAGTTTTTAGAGAAAGTTTCAAATAACCTTACATTTACACATTATTCTAAATAAAAATTCCATAAATCAAACAAAAAATAAATAAAAATTAAAGAAATTAATGTATTTATTGTATGTTAACAATGTTTGCTGAACAATTAGTAGCTTTAAATATCAGAGCTCACACAAATTTGTTCTAGCAATGAGTAACATGCAGCACAATCAGGACCTTTAAATGACTAGGATCCAAGTGCATGGCATAGGATTCAGGGTTCATCTAAAAACTCTTACTGTCACATATCCCTCCCACTCATTTACATGCAACACTGTCAAAAATTGTTATTGCTGACTTCTGAGAAGTTAAAGTTTTCTCTATAGAATTCATCTGTAGTACCACTTGTCCTTGCATTCAAAAAGTCTAAATGTACTAGCAAATGTCATGTTCAGATTACGCTTTATAAATCATGAAATTGGCACTGTAAAATTTTATGTTGAAACTACAATCACTCCAAAATTTAGTCTTAATATTTTCATTTGCCTATTCAAAATTCACAGTACATTACATGATAGAGAATGATACCTCACTTGTATTCCCCCCCCCCCACTAAATCAAATTTAGATGGGAGAATAGATGTCATTGAAAGTGCAATTTATAAGATTACATAGTCAGCTAACATTCTGAAAACTGAAGTCACTTTAATGACATATTTCAAATTTTCATTCCTAAATGAAACCAGCGGCATTGTTTCCCTCATGAAAAAGATTCTGTGTCACATGTATAACACTTCTTACAATTGATAATTAGAGGTGTAAGTAGGATAAGAGGAGTAGAGATCATTATAAAATCTTGCTGATATAACAAAATTCTTTGACTGCAAAACAGATCAGCAATACAACTACTCTTCTCACACATAAATGCCAAATATATCTTGATGGTTCGACGGAGGTCTACAAACCTCCTTGTATAGTATAAAAAAGAGATATCATCAGTAGGACTTCAATACAGCCCAAGGTACATTAGAAACAACAGAAACACAAACCATCCATAACAGCTGAAGGTGCTACGCAGTGCTGGAATTGCCAGGGGCTCCACTGATGGCACTGAAAAGTGCCTGACTGTTGCGTTTGAAGCAGCCCACTTCATCGTTAGGCCAAAGTGCTTCTCCAAAAGGGCAGAAAGGTCATGACACAGTTTCTGAAAGTTGTTCCGTAACAACTGCTGGTACTCAAGCTGATCAGAAGAGATCAACTTTGCATTAATTTGCAAAGCCATGTAGCAGATCTTCACGAATTCCCTGGAAAATATTCATTCCTGGTTTATAATGCACATGTATATATAATCAATGGCAATATACTCAATATATACTGTGATATACCAAAATATTATATATTTTTTCAATAACATTTGCTGTAAATGGGTTGGATAAAAGGGTATGCAAATGGCGATATACAGCCTTAGCAACGCCGGCGTAGTGGTTGGCAAGGTCAATAAACTACATTCAGGCGTTGAATAGGTGGGGGCGCTGGCTAGGTAGACAGATAAAATAATGTGGGATTGGTCTGAAAAGGAATGACTATCGAGGGCGTGGCTACTTGGTTTGATAAGAGATGGATGGATTGGCTAAGGGAGAATAGACTGTCAAATTTTGTCATTTTGTTTTAAAAAAGAGGAACGAAGGACGGATACCGAAGCGTTGAGGGCGGAAAAACGGTGAAGGACAGGACATTCTGATAGAGGTCGTCGAGTAGTACAGATCGCTCACGAGATTAACATAAGGGGAGTAGGACTTGTAAGTTTTGTGTGAGACTCAATAGTTTTTCGGACTCTGAAAGTTAATGTGCAGAAGTGAATTCGCGTAGGACTTGGAAAGTTTCTTTTATATTGCGGTGTTGGACTTAAATGTTTTACCACTAGTTGGGGAGGAATAGGAACACTAAATATCATGTAAGAACCAATAGATATTCTCGTGAGGACTGGATTCGTCGACAGAGTCGCAAGATCAGAAGAAAGAAGCAGGACTTGGGATCATCTGCATTCAAGTGGGAAGATACTGCGGACCGTCGTCGATCAAGACGTTAGATAAGTACTGCAGTACAAAAGTTTTATTTAAAAAGGTCATGACCAAGAACAATTGTCTAAATTGTTAAATAAATTGTTGAATTTTTCTTTTGGAAATGAAAAGTTTTTCATTTGGTCAATCACAATTGTTAAGTAGTTAGAGATATATAATTATTTACTTTCAGATTCCTCGCCATACTGTACAGTTGGCAGATCAAGTAATCGGCTATCTAGACGATAGCGATTATCTATAACGGGACCCATTGACCCAGCTAGCTGGACATTTATCAATTTGTTAAAATTAGCTGTGGAAGCATTGGTTTTAATTAACGTAACCTGTTCCTGGCACCCAAAATTTTACTATAAATTCGGAACGGGTCACGATTATAACCGTCCTAAGATGAATGATGTCAACGATCTCGTAATAGTTTTTGATGAGACATTGTTGGTACATTTCAATACTTAATGGCAAATAATTCTTATATTGTACTCAATGATGTATCAAATGGGCAAATACTATCATATTTTTGCAAGCCAAATACAAAAGAGAGATTCAGTGAAAAAGTTTGATAAGAAGGTTTTTGCACAATATTAAAGGAAATAAAAAAGTCATCAAACTTGTAAAAGAATTATATATGTAATAAAATGTCAACTAGTGGTGCTACAACAGCACATACTTTCCCACATTATTGGTAACAGCTATGTAGTATTGAAATATTGCACTTTCTGCGCTACTAACATCTTGGCTATCATTTGAAAACATCCAATTCAACCAAGAAGTGAACAACTCAGCTGTTTCCATCGCACTGTTGTCAAAACTATGTGAATTCTATAACTGCATAAAAATATAATACAAAAGTTTCGTAAACTTGTATTGGAAAAAGAAGTCTAATAATCTGGACAATATAGAAATGCATTTCATAGGGCCACGATTAGAGAAGAGTATTCTAAAACCATGCAACACAGTAACAGTCTTGCTTCCACAGTCCATAAATTGCCCATATTTTGCATTAGTCTCAATTGTCCACTTAAAACTAATGATTTTCGAACAAAGTACGCACTGTACAAACAAGACTATAACCTATTGTACTTTACTCATTACAAATGGTACAGCAATGGTGCGAAAACTTAATATTTTCACGCAAATATCACCTTAAAGACAATTACAACCTGTTTGCAAACAGCTATATCAATCTGAAAAATGCACACATGCTAGACTGCTATCATACCAAACTTCAGTAAAAATTTCAACTTTTAGATTTAACTTGAAGTATTTTTCAAAAATTGAAAACTTACGAAACAAGAAGTGAACAACTCGCTGTTTCCATCGCAGTGTTGTCAAAACTATGTAAATTCTACAACTGCATAAAAATATAATACAAAAGTTTTGTAAACTTGAATTGGAAAAAGAAGCCTGATATCATACAGCTATAACAAGTCACAACAATGACACGTAATTCACAGAAATTCGTGACAGCCGAACGGAATTCAATTGTTGCATTCCCTGCATTGTCAGTACTCTCTTAAAGAGCTAGCAATTTTTATTACCAATATATGAAAATAAATTATTTCTTTAAAGATTAATGTGCAAATGTATAGCAAAAGGTCAAATGTAGAAATGAACAAAGAAAAAATATACAAAATTGCAAATTCTAATTTACAACGCATTCGCTGTCTGAAGCACAGAAAATTTGCAGTGGGCTATTACTTTCCCGTATACGTACGTATACACGGAGTGATATACGTAGTATAGGGAAAGTTATGTAATGCTGCGCGAAAAAATGGCCAATTTTCGGCGGAAAAAAATTCATTGCCGGGCCGTGAAAACGAATAAGTGGATAAAACCACTTGCTAAATTAAGAAAAAAAAATCCCCTAACACGTGGTGTAGCCAGAAACCCTGTTTTCTAGGTCCTTGATACCGAAAACCCAATTGAAAGGAAAACGTCCGTCTGTCCGTCCGTCCGTCCGTCCGTCTGTGAACACTGCTAGCGCCTAAACCATATGTACGATTTCTTCCAAAATGGGTATTCCCTAGTCGATCTGATTCTAGTCAAAGCTTTGAGATTTTGAAAAAGATCCTTCAAAATTTGGGGGTACTTTATACGAAGCCCTCCGGGGATTTTCAAAATTTTCTCAAAAACGGCTCCAAATTTTTTATTTAAATTTCTTGTATGAATAGCGTAAAATACACTTTTTAACATGGCATAGGTTTGATTTTCACGTACAGCTCTGAATTTTCGAAAATTGTGAAAGTTTGACTTTTTTTCGGCGTCTTTCTCCAACTACAAAATTGAAGATAGAGATTTTTTCTTCAAATACAATTTGTTCTGCATATTGAGTTCTTTAATAAAGGTCATGTAAATGTTTTTCAAAATTTTAGTAGTTTTCGTGCAATATTGCGTGCAATATGTGCAATTTTAAAAAATTACAAAAACAAGATTTTCTCAAAACGGCTCCAATTTTTTTCTTTAAACTTTTGGTAGAGATAGTGGTAAATGTACTCTATCAATGACATAAAAGCCATTTTGGTCTATCGGTTGGTTTTTTCAAAAATTACAAAAATGTAAATTTTTTTACTTGTCTCTCACGTGGTTAATATTTACATTATCAGGCGATTTTTTCACATTATTATATTTACGAGTATATATGCTTTAAATAATGTCATGTAAAGTTTCTCGAAAACACTACCGTTTTCTGTGAAAAGTAGCTCAAATTTCGGCATTTTCAGAAATGCTGAAACGTCATTTTCTCGTATATGGCTGCAATTTTTTTTCTTCAAACTTTTGTAACGGATAGTGCTAATTACACTCTTTAGTATAGCGTAAAGTTTATTTTGAGGGGTTTTTTTTTTTCCAAAAATTACATAATTGTAATTTTTTTAAAAGATCTCTCACATCTTTAATATGCACATTACCAGCAATTTGTAAACATTTTTATATTTGTGAGTAAGTGCTTTAAATAACTGTAAATAAAGTATTTTGAAAACTCCAAAATTTTCTGTGAAAATGAGCTTCAAATTTCGCATTTTTAGTAGTGCTAAAATGCCATTTTCTCTTAAACGGCACATAATTTTTAAAAGAAAATTGCCATTTAAGGCTAGGCTTCTGTGTTCTTTAATATTCTAAAATTAATATTTTCGATCTACCAATAGGAAATCGAAAAATCAAGAAAATGACAAAAAAATGTACTTTTGGCGGTGATAGATGGTAGCTGGCAAGAAAGAGTATGTCACAATTCCGAATAGCTAGCGAAGATCCAAGGAAAAACTAATACGGGAAAGTCTGTGCCATTCTGTAGCACCACTAGTTATGTTTGTCACGAAATTATAGAAAAACTACTTGTATTTTCAAAAAAATTAAGCGTGACCTTATTTTAAGATGTATTTTTGATAAATATATTTCATGGTGAAAACCAGCCACCATCTATCACTGCCCAAAGTTCATTTTTTTGACATTTTCTTAATTTTTCGGTTTCCTGATGATAAACAGAAATATTAAGAAATATATAGAATATTATAGAGCACAAAAACCTTATCCTAAATGGCAATTTTCTTCGAAAAATTTAGAGCCGTTTTTAAGGAAATGACGTTTAAGCACCACTAAAAATGCAAAATTTAAAGCTCTTTTTCACAGAAAATTTTTGAGTTTTCAAAACACTTCATTTCAAGCACTTACATTCACAAATTGATGGTAATGTGCATATTAAAAAAAATTTAAAGCTCTTTTTCACAGAAAATTTTTGAGTTTTCAAAACACTTCATTTGAAGTCATTTGAAGCACTTACATTCACAAATTGATGGTAATGTGCATATTAAAGATTTGAGAATCCTTTCAAAACAAGTTGAAAAAATTTCATTTTTGTAATTTTTGAAAGAACAAAAGAATAGAGCAATATGGCATTTATGTCATCTCAAAGAGTACATTTAGTACTATCTATGAAAAAAGTTTGAGCCGTTTTTGGGAAAATCTTATTTTTGTAATTTTTTAAAATTCCACATATTGCCCACAATATTGTACAAAAATTACTAAAATTTTCAAAAAACTGAACATGACCTTAATCAAAGAACTCGCTTTGGAAAATAAATTTTATTTGGAGGAAAAATCTCTATCTGCAATTTTATAGTTGGAGGAAGACGCCAACAAAAATTCAAATTTTTGCAATTTTCGAAAATTCAGATTTCAACCAACATGAGATCAACGCCGTTCTCTTAAATGACCTTCAAACTATCCATCAACAAAATTCAGTCAAAATTGTTGGCGCCACTTTTTTGAAAATTTTGAAAATGTCCCAGGGGCTTCATATAAAGTACCCTCCAAAATTAAAATATCGGTTTCAAATTCAAGGGGCCGTGAAATTATTCAGATCGATCAGGGAGTATCAATTTTGGAGAAAATCAGCTGAACGGTTTAGTCACTAGCGTTGTTCACAGACGGACGAACAGACGGATGGACAGACAGACGTTTTGCTTTCAATTGGTTTTTCGGTATCAAGGACCCACAAAATAGGGATTCTGGCTGCACCACATGTTAGGAGATTTTTTGCTTAATTTAGCAACTGGATTTATCTCTTTTTCATTACCAGGGCCCTTTAATAAGAGTTTTTCTGCCGAAAGTTTAAACCAAAGCCATTTTCAACTTTCCCTATACTATACGTACGTACATGTAGTACACAGGAAAGTAAAAATTCAATTTAAAAAATGTAAAACCAATTTTGAAATACAGTAAGTAAAAACTAATTCGGACCTACATTTAGTCCTTTGATTTGGCAATGACTCACAAAAGGGAAATTTCTGGTTAAACCAGGATGACCAGCAATCTGGTTATTGAAATTCAAGGTTTTTTCCCGGTTTTCGATTACAAAGTAGAAATTTATGTAATGCTGCATGGAAAAACGGCCAATTTCCGAAAAGAAACTCTTATCACAGGGCTAGTAACAAAAAAATGGATAGATCCAGTTGCTTAATTTAGAAACAAATCCTATAACACGCGGTGTAAAGTCTATGTTTGCATCTATGCTTTGTGAGTCTATACCAAAAAATTGAATGATGGCAAAGCATGTCTGTCTGCCCATCTGTCTGTCCGTGAACAACGCTTGGCTAAACCGTTCAGCCAATTTGTTCCAAAATTGATATTTCTCGATCGTTCTGGGTGATGTAGCGGCCCCTTGAACATCAATCTGATATTTTGATTGGGAAGGGATACTTTACATCAAGTCCCTGAGACATTTTCAAAAACCTGGATTAAATTTTGTTGTTGGACAGTGTGGAGAATGTTGAAGAGAATGGTGCAGATTTCATGTTTGTTGAAAACCCCGAGTTCTCGAAAATTGCAAAAATGTAAATCTTTTTCGGCGTCTTCCTACAACTAGGCCTACATTTCTGGAGATACAGATTTTTCTTAATGAAATCTGTTCCTTAAAGATAGAGTTTGTAACAAGGTCATGTACAATATTTCGAAACTTTGAATACTTTTCGCGTAATTTTGCATGAAAATACGTGCTGTTTTACCACCACTATTTTTCTGTTCGTTACTGAACCTAACTGTGTTTCTCATGCACCTTTCTCTCACAATCATGGAGTAGGGTGTAAAATTTTGTAAAAAAATGAGTTTTAAAGGAAATTCCGATATTTTTGTTTTTCTATGAAATATTTGTTATTGATTAATAGTTTGACTCCGCTTGAAATGTTCAAGAAACTACTTTTTCAGCCGGAAAATAGATCTCTGGACAGATGTCAAAGCAGAGCTTGAGGTGCCGTATTCCTTACATCGCTTTTGGAACAATGTTGATTCTGCTGTGAATAATATTAGTTTTCAACAGGCAAGTATGAATATTTTTTGAAAACAGACACTGTCAGTGTACTTCCTGTCTTCCAATTCTATTTTCAAGATTACTAAAATATGATAATTTATTCTGATTAATTACAAGGGAATAGGAAAAAAACGCTTAATAACATTGTAAGACTTCCATTTTTAATAAAGGTTTTGGATTTTCAGTACTAATAAATGTTCATATTCACTAGAAACATCTCAGATATCTTAATTTTTGGAATTTTGAAGATAACATACCTAATCGATTTTGCAATACAACAATTTAAAAAAATGTTTAATAATAATATTTAGGATGTTAATAGTTTTTACATCAATTTGAATTAAGTTTCTATAGTTCCAGATTTTTTCAAAACAGGGATTTAGTTTTTTATACTTAACACAGTTTACATGGATTGAAAACATTTAATCACCTCCTGCAATATTTACTCACCTGCTGCTTAATAAAATTGGTACTCAAAAGCTTCATTACACATTCTTATTTGTCAGCAAATTCTCAATGGTATACGGCATAAAGACCAACCTACTTGAAAAATGAGACCATACGTCATGAGTAGAGCCCAAAAATTTAGCAAAATTTATTTTTAATTTCTCGAATATGTACGTATATACTGAGTAATGTACATAGTATAGAGAAAGTAACGTAATGCTGCACCAAAAAACTGCAAATTTTATACAGAAAAAATCTGTATTGTAAAGCCTTGATTCAAAAAAAGGGGATAAATCCTAAAATATGTAGTAAATAAGTCCTAACACGTTATGTAGTCAAATTTCACGAACATGAAGTGGGTGATCGCCAGCACTGCTCTATACAGTCACGATCATGTGACTCCTAGCGGCACAACTGGGAACAACACGAAATACCGTGAGATACTCCATTTTGTTGACACCCCCCACACACACACACACATACCAAGAAAGAAAAACCAATGTATACACATGCGGCAATATTTGACATCCTTTGACCCGCGAAGTCAAGGACTTCGCAATCCTAAAGCATATATTTATGAATTTTGTCATACATATTTCAATTTTAACTCCCGCCATTATCATCTATCGAGTTGAATCATGCACATTAATGAATGCGATGACGTATGTGAATTCTTGTTAAAAGTTGGAAAATCAGTAAATCAGAAAATACAAAAAATCCCAGTTTTCAAATCAAATTCCCATTTTTTTCCCGGTTGCTCAAGGATTTTTCAAATTTTGTTTTTTTTCCCGGTTTTCAAGGATTCCAGGTTCGCTGGCCAACAACAGCCCTGTTAAACAAAGCCACTGCCAAATCATTGTTGAATGTTTAATATATCCATAGATATGATTTCACACCAAATTCTACGGTGATCACAAGAGATTCAATTATCAACAATTTTGCTTCCTTTTTCAAGAGGTTTGTGTTCTCATTCAAGCATTTACCAACCTAGCCGGTTGGAACAACTACATTGTTCTTATTCTTTTACATGGTTTAGTTTGAATTAAACAGGATTTATTGTTTCCTTACTTAAGAATTATAAAAATGGACAAAAGTGACAGTACTATTTATTCCTTCACACGTACATGTATAATGAATTTTGTATAGAGATAATGATTAAAATATATTATCCACTAGTGGATTTCCCTAAGTCAAGGATTCGTTTTGAAAAAAGGAATACTTTCAACACTACTTATTCTGATTTTACAATATTTAGGACAAAACATTATTCTTCATATGTTTTAAAAAGAACTACTACTTGACACCAATTCTCCATTCTTTGAAAACATAATTTACTATTGAACATGAATCAGCAAAACCACATTTTAAACATCTTCATTTTGTTCACAACAAATTGGCATCACAACAAATTCCCATTCCATAAAAAAAAGGCAGATCAAATGTAAGGCATAAGTATTTTAAAATGCTTTGTCAGAATAAAGAGCTTGGATAAACAATGAGAAAAATAGTACATAATTTACCTGAATACATCTTTCAGTTCCTCCACCTTTTCTTCAGCAAACTGTGCCTGCTGATCTGGATCCAAAAAGGCAGCAGCATATGCAAGGGGACCAGCATTCACTTGTACACATACACTTCCCTGTTGAGAACAACTTCATTAATTTGCCATATTATTTCACTTTTTCTGAAACATTACTTAAAACTTTTGGAAATTCTTGGATAAAAGTTATTCACCCTAAATGAACAAATACATAAAAGAAATGGAAATTATACTTCACCAAAATTTAAGGCAAGAAATATGGATAGCTTTACCTGTAGGCGTAACTGCAACTTCTTGGCATCTGTAGGCTGACTAAAGACAACATCCTCCAATTCAGCAACTCGTAATTGCATTTCATCAAGTGCCACTTCTATGGGACTCAGTTCTTGCACTCTGCGTTTTATAACAGGGATACGTTTTTTGACATAAGGAAAAGTGTGTTGGGCTGTAAACAGATGGGGAAATTTTTTCAATATTATTTCTAAAAATATCTTGAAATTTCATGCAACATAAGAGAGTAATTGCCTTGCCTATCAGCATGTCAAGGACATGGAAATACTCATATGCCTATTTGTTGAGAAGAGTTTTCGGTATGATTTACTCACTTGTGAGAATAGTTCGCCGTTTCCATTGGGCTCCCGGAGTTCCCCTAGCCTTTCCATCTCGTGTGAAGGGAGTCTCAAAGGCAAATACGCTGACATCGTGGCTCTGCTGGAATTCTGTTTGCCTATCCTCTAGCTCTGTCTTCTCGAAGTGGGGGGTGACATGAGTGACCTGAATGTGGGCCAGCTTTGGATCCAGCTCACTTGGATCAATCTCAAAAGAAAAAAATCAATGAAAGAAGACTCTCAAATGGCTCATGGCTAGAATGATCACTTCCTACAAGCAAAGTCTAAGTTTTCTGATTTTAACCTATCTTTAACCCTTTGCATTCGTAAGCAACGAGCATAATGCAAGTCCTACATCTTGTACAGCATGTCAGAGATGCCACAAGAATAATGGCTACTAGCTCATATCAGTATGTAATGTGACATGTCCAACAACTCGTAGGCCAGTCTCAGATGCCACACCAAAATCCCTAATTAATTCACAGGGCATGTCATAGATGTCCACGTATTTTCCTGGTATGTAAAATAAAGTTTTCATTGTTGAATTGATCAGGACTACTATTCTATTTTTAAACAATATTGATGCAATAATGTGAGAACGAACTGGAACAGGGGAATGCTGTGTATTGAGTTTGAGCTGCGTCGCCTTTTTCTGTTGTCATCTTAACATGTTGTAGGACCTCGCAGTGCTCAGAAACCTCTGACCACAAAGTGCATTCATGGGTGGCCTGTCACACATGCCCTACAAGTGCAAAGGCTAAAAGCATTTTAAAGTGCTACAAAATAATAATTGTATCTTTTGATTATACCCCTTAAAAATAAAAAATTATTTTAAAAAAAGAAAGAATATATTTATATTTTTTTAAACCACACACATCTTTTTGTTTTAGGAGAGGCATTGTTTTTATTTTAAGGAATGATAAATGAAACAACATTGTTTACCCCTGAGAAATTTGAAACTCATACGTAAAGAGTAGAATAAAGACATTACAGGATTCCTTCATGAATCTAAATTTTGCAAGCTAATTATCATTTTTATTAAATTTGAATTTTCACATGACATCAAAACCAAGTAATCTCTTTTTATAGCCAAGGAAATAATAAATTTCACTTGCAATGATAAAGTACTTCTATACTTACCGGAGCAGAATCCATTATGATCCTAACAGAGTCCTGCCCAAGTTTATCACTGTACAACTGCAGCAGTCTCTCGGAGATCTCTGCCAGAGAAGTGACCTTCGGTTCCTTGTAGATGTACTCACTTCCACTCTCATCTTCAAAGTAAGCCTGCAACACAGGGCAATGAAACTGACCAGCTTAAGATATTGCACAGTATGCTGAAGCAATCTTTTGTGCTTGACATTAGAAAGTCATCTGGTGTCCTATTCATAAGCAGCAGCTTCTCAAAAGGAAGAATCTCCCCTCACTACTACTAAGGGAGCCAATTGCCACTACGTGAAGCTACTTGAGTAAACCAATGAAGGGGTTTGTGCAAAATTCACTTTGAAGTGAGGCATGTAAGCACATGCACAAAGTAAGTGGCAAGCATGCAAGCATACAATGTCTTTCAGGAGTACTAACGGTAAGCACACAGAAAATTACTGTGATGAATAATAACAATACTTTCACATTATCACCCTGTTTTAGATAATTCTGGCATATTTTGAAGTATCTAAAATAAAATGTTGAATATCTTTCTCTTTGCAGATCAACAAGTTTAGTGGGGTAAAATCATCCCTCAATGAATTACGTAGAACGATTTATTTAATTTTGTTCATGAAGCAAATACTTTAAACCCAATTTTCAAAATTCTCTTCCAAAGAAGTCATATTCAATCCAAAAATCAAAGAAAAACAAAAGCAGAAATGTTAAAACTATGAATAAATAAATACGAATCCAATCAAAAATTAATGAAGCCGACATAGCCCACCTGTCCATAGAAAGCCACTCTGTAGTATCTGCCAAGAAGCCGCTTGCCTGATCTCGTCACATCCACCACCTTTGTGCAAGCAGCAGCCAATGCTTGGTAGCATTGGGCTAACATCTCATAGCTCTGTCGCCGCTCATACATAGGAATTATTAAACGAAACAATTCTCCCAGCAACTCATAGCGTTCTGCTTTATCCAGTAGATCTGCACATTTTTCCAGCTGCTCCCGCAATGTGAGTTCTGTATACTGCACATCCTGTACTCCTGAAAGGAAAAGGGGGGGGAAAAAAAAATCAATCAATCAATCATCCATTTACTCTTGTATTTTCTAAATAATTTTCTATGAAGAGTATAATTGAGTTCCATTGTACTGCAAAATTTAGAAGCGTTTCAGAGTTTCATCTGTGGACCTGTCAAACCAACCTTAAAAACCTGGGGACTGTGTGTCTTCGATTCTTTGTGGCAGAATTACTCTGTGATACTGTTTTTCTACCACTGGATAAATTGCAGAGCCTCTTTATTACTACCTACGGCTTTGATTCAGGAGTATAATCTGCTTTAGGTTCATCATGGCTGAGAAGGTTACGTCTGGAAATTGCATGGCATGTCAAGAGCCATATATAGTTGATGACAACAAGTTTTTTGATTGTGACAGCTGTCAACATCATTTTCATGTCATCTGCACTGAATTTACGTCATCTCAAGTTCAATGCCTTGAGCTGGGAAAGCATACACTTAAATTTTTATGCATCGATTGTCAGGGTGGCTTGCTATGCCTACCTAAACTGGTCGCTGACCTGGCCAAATTGTCAGTTAAAGTGGATGAACTTTTATCAAAACCTGATTGTAATCTTCGTGTTGCTGACCTGACCACATTGTCAGCTAAAGTGGATGAACTTTTATCAAAACTTGGCTGTAATCTTAGTGCTGCTGACAAGGTCACCAACAGATGGATTTGCAAAAACTATTTGTTAATTTTCAACATGGAAGAATCTACTGCCATTAATAAGACTTTGCTCTTACAAAGAATTATGACTTTGATTGTAGCTTAAATTTTTTAATATCTGTAAAGTTGATAGAGGTGGTATTTCTAGAGTTTTGAGATTGGTTAAGTTTTGTTCAGGTAAAAACCATCCTGTAACAGTCATTTTTAAAAATATGGATTTGGTTATCTTGTTGCTGAAGGGCAGGAATAAACATGCTGATCCTTTTAAGATTAATGGTGACTTAACGTAATTTCAAAGAAGTCATGTTAAGAAATTGAGAGAAGAGTTGGATGATGTTAACAAAAATGGTAGAGTGAAAGCCATCAAATACATCAATGGACAGCCAAAAATTATTGACCTACTCACACGTAAATTAGTTCATCCCTTAGACATTTGCATGTTAATTATGTATCTATATTATGGTGGTTTTGCAAGTGGAAATGAGGAAATAAGTATAAATTGAGTATTTTTCATTAGCACATTTTCCTGCTTATGATGTTCAAAATTTTCAGTCCCTTGAAAACATACTAATGAGATTCCACTGAATATGAATTTTTTCACCTCATGTTTGAATGAACATTGTTTCAAGAAAATGTATAAAATTAGGAGCATGAAAAAAAAGCAAAATTCTTATCCTGCTCTTGGAAGAGCTCAGAGGAATTTTCTTCCGAATGCCAAAGAGATTTTCACATTACACACCATCTTCTGTTAGTTGCATTTAGTGGATTTGAGTGTGAAACAATCAAAGCAGACATCAATTGACATATTTATAATAAAATGCAGACCACCTGGGAGATAAAATCTAATATAGATATTAATATTGGAGACAGAGAAGGTGTGAGGAAAGTGTACCTGCATCTAACTTGAGACCTCTTTCATCACGTTCAATGTTGGAAGATATTTTGGCAAAGGCCTCTGCTCCCCACGAAAGGGACCCACGCAGTTTGAGGTACTCTGCCATCAAAGCAGCAATGTGGAGCTGGCAGCAGGCTGCCTCCGAGTAGTAGCCATCTCGCTCATGGTTACGAGCCATCGTCTCCAACCAGGTGTGGCGCAGCTCAGGCGTTGAGGCATACGAGTTGGCCAGGCTGTGTTGCAGATCCACCAGGGTCTCAGGGTCTTGTGATGCTCACGCATCTGAGCAGTGGCCATGAGCACTGTCCGAATGCGCCTAGTCAGGTCCTTCACCTCGCCTGGGAATCCTGTGCCAGAAAAAAATGCTTCAAAGGAAACAGCAGGAAAATCAATTTCAATATAACACTTAATTATACTGTAAACCCTTAGCACATACTCCCTTAACATGAAAAAAATTCTGTAACATGAACAAATTTGGGGTCCATCAGGACTACATAAAAGAATTTAAACCATATTGGAAGGTATGTAAGGAAAATTTACATATTAGCCAGTGACAGTTGTGAACTTGAAAAGTGTATGTGTCTTTGCATGCGAAGCTGTGCTGAAGCATGCACGTTTAATCTGCCTGGAATATTGGCATTTGTCAGAGGTACTGTGCCAGGGACAGTAGTGGGGAAGTATATGTAATTACTGCAAGAATAATCTGCAAGGAATTTAAAGCCATAAGTTGTGTGAACTGCCACACTAATTACCAAGTCAAGGCTCAAAAGTAAGGAAGAGGATTCTGAAGTGTTTGTGTGCTGTATTCCCGATCCCAAGATGACTGACAAATATCAAGAATTGATATCCTTCAAAGAAGAACTACATAATGTCACAATAACACTTGAAGAGAAACTAGTTAACCTTGAAGGAAAACTTACCACTAACAAGAAAAAGGACATGTTGAGTATCAAGAATGAGGTTGATAAAATTTCAGCAACAATAAAAAAAAATTAAAATCAGAGGTGGAAGCTTGTATGCTTCCAGACGTGGAATCATCAGGGATACAGGGGGAGAAAATGGAATCCAAGCACAAAGTTACAGCAAAGAAGATACAGACAATAGCAATATAGACAATGGAAAGTGAACTCTAATTTTAAAACAACTCAGCAATTATTACAGATTTGGGAGTGAGATAGACGCAAGAGGAATGATATGCTTCATGGTGTAGAGTTAGGTACGGTGTATAGGAGAAGGTTGATGAGGAATAATTCTGCCATGACCTGAGAACTCTGAAAAATGTGATGAGTGGCCTGAGATTTCTCTTCAAAGACATAATCTTCGTACAGTGATATTTGGGAAAATAAACGAAAGTTAATCTGGATCATGACCCATCAAAGTAGTTGCGTCTGAGGCCACCAAAGCTCAGGACATTTTGTCGACTGGCAAAAAATCACTGCAGAGCATTAGGGTAAACCTTACCTTACAACCCTTATGCAAAGACAAGAATTGGAAGATCTTAGGAGAGAACTGTGGAACAGACATAAGATACACCCACTTACCATTAGATATACACATAAAGATCTCAAATTATCCAGGACAAGAGAAACAGCAAAAAGCAGCAACAGGCATAAAGAAAATAAACTTTAAATTTATGTACACAAAAATCTCCCTTAATTTGATCAATTCCACTAAGTACCAATAGTAAAACCAGACATAATAATAATAATAATCACAGAATCTTAGCTGAACTTTGATTCACTGATATCTATTTCTAATTTCTCAATTTACCACAGGGATCTGACTGATAAGGCAATTGCACAAGAGACAAAGGTTCATAAACTTAACGACCCTAACACTCTCATGCTACAAAATTGTGAATGTGCTAATTTCGGTTGGAGGAGTTTACAGGCCATCAACCAGGCCTAGGCAGATACCAGGTCTAGACAAACAGACCTTTTCTGGCAGTGAATTATGTACACCAGTTCTAGCTTTTGGATATTTCAATTTCCCTTCAATTGTGTGAACAGAGAATGGTGCAACCCCAAATACCAAAATTGAGAGAAATTTTTTACATTACATGGGCTCTATCTTATCCAGATGATTTCTGAACCTACTTCATTTTGAATAAATGAAACACCAGCTATACTACATTTGGTGCTAACTAATAATGACAATGTTATAGTCTCTGCAGTCCTCAGAGCAAATATAGGCTTGAATGACCACTTGTTCATTTTCATAGATATTCGGGCTGAGATACATGAACTGTTGCAGACAACTCTGAAAAAACTCACTGAAATGGAATTAGTACTTTACAACAGACTAGATTCAATTGAAGCAGACTTGGATGAAAGCGATATATTTAAGCACGTAGCACATGGTGGCGAATGACGACCTGGAAATCAAATATGAAAGATTTTGTGATGCGACACAAAAACTTTTATAATAGCACTTGAGCATTACCACCGTAGAGCCAGCTGTAAGTGAAATCATGATAAACACTAGTGCAGAGGAGCACTATATAGAGATGGGAAGGAAGGGAAAATACAGAAAAAATATAAACACAAACGAGACACTGGGTAAGACATCCTTAAATAACAATAAAGACATGTTTGAATAAATATTTAAACTATTAGAAAAATAATGTTTAATAAATTATTCTGAATATATGAAACATTGTTACAACTGAAAATAGAATCTTGATACACCCAAGCAGGGACAAGTTAGCATCAGATTCAGTGCAATGCAGAACATGTGCTGAATATGTGCAGAACATGTGAATGGGAAAAAATAAGCTGATCCGATGAAAGAGAATTTTGCATCACAATTGCTCTCGGTCTGGTAGGAATTGGACATGTGGTCATGTCTGGCAGAACGTTTATTGGAGAAAAAAAAAT
Organism: Acheta domesticus; assembly: GCA_031308135.1. Taxonomy (NCBI): domain Eukaryota; kingdom Metazoa; phylum Arthropoda; class Insecta; order Orthoptera; family Gryllidae; genus Acheta; species Acheta domesticus. Next base: position 14,709,627 of record JAHLJT010008756.1, on the reverse strand, counting down.
TACTTAGATTTTGTGGGATTTGGTCCACAGAAGATGCACATTTGTAAGTGGTGTAGAATTTCAGAAGTTAAAAATAAGTCGTGATTATAGAAAATTAATAGAAGTAGAACATGGACACTAAATAAAAAGTATGCAGATACGAAGATAGTGTGGAATCCAGAACTGGTGGATGGGCAATGCCACGGACTGAATGAGTCTTCACAGCTCCATGAGTGTGGTCTTCATTGTCACCAGGAAAGTTCATAAATTAATTACTTTTTAATTAAGAAAAAGACTTTCCAAAAAGAAATTTGTTCAAGGCCACGAATGTTTAGTTATTAATTTAAATTTAAGGAAATAAATTGTGACTATAAAAAAACTTTAAGTTTGTTAATTCGATGGCCATCAAAATAATAGATTTTTAGGGTAATAAGTAGCATTAAGAAAAACAAAGTTTGTAATAACATAAATAAAGGAAAGAAACTTGCTTCTAAATAAATTAATAACAGCAGGCACTTCATTCCGCTGAATAATAATTCAGGAAACATTGTTATTATTTCTAAATTAGTTGATGCAGTAAATAGAAATATTTCACCAACCGAATTCTCGTAAGAGTGGTATTTCAGCCCAGAAGAGAGAAAGAGACGAGCCCAGAGATTGTAAGTATGAAAAAGCCCAATTCCAATAATAAAACTGAGCTAGCCAACCAAAATTTATAAATAGGATAAATTAAGTAGAGAGGAGTAGTTTCGGGCACAGTCACAATATGGCTACAGGGCTATCATCAACAGACTAATAACTGAAGTATAATCATGTAGATGAATATACAAAGAACAAACTGTCCTAGATGGTTGGAAGAGATTTCACTCTTATATATAAAACCACCTGTAAATTTAATCATCTAAATCTGAATAACCAAGCTGGGGGAATGACATTAACTGATCCATTTCAAATTGCAGAATGCTTTGCTGATTATTTTGAGAAGATCTATATGTTTGATCGAATGTCGATCAACTCCCAACTCTGGAAGATAGACACACTGAAACATTTGAGATCCAAATGCATTAATATCTCTCCATATTCGTGGCTGATGAAGAGGTCACCAAGCCCCATAGTACAAGCAACTATTTTGAAGAACTTGTGCTGTACATTTTCCAATTGATTTGTATGGCAAAAAATTTAAATCCTTAATTGAATGCAATTGAAAAGAATTGATAAAATCAGTTTGCTGTATAAAATTATTATTTTCAAGAAAATTCTCTTTATTTACAACTTCTGAGCATGAATTTAAAATCAACTAACTTGTCAATACCACTATCATTTCCCAATGAGGAGAGAGGTATTGGCACTAGAGCCTAAATGCCAATGGGAGGGCGTTAACCTGTCATATTTGAAGAAATAAAATCAGCCACTGGACCAAGACAGCAGACCTCAACCCTCTTCTATTCCAGGTGAGCACCACAACTGCAGTGCATGACCCAGCATGACACAGAAGGCTTGATAAACAGCAAAGCCAAGAAAACTTAATTTTTCATGGCTTTGTTCATGAAAATTAAAATTTTCTATAGGAAACTGATTGCACCTCAAAAGATAATTTAATTTACGGAATTTCTCCAATTTGAAGAATGACGAAATATTAGGGAGTTCAACAGCCAGATGTTTGCCAATGGTCTGAAATTGAATGTGATTCTTGTTTTGTAACAGTACATGCCCACCATCTTTCCAACTTGAATTGGTATAAATGTGTGTCAAAGTAATTTTTCACATGACTAAATACATTAAAGGAATCAACTTGGCAGCTGAGTGATAACCAAGAGCTCAATGCTCAAAGCTAGAAATGTCAAAAGGGAGACATCTAAAATATGAACTATTTATTTTAATGAAAATCAACTGTTTTTGCAAAAGTTTCTTCTACAAATGAATGAATCTCTTACAAATGAATTATATCAAGCCACAAATATCAGGTATAAGGTAACAAAAACTTACCTGTTCCTTTCATCACCTTGTCACTGCTGGCATAGCTGTTGATAAGGGAAAGGCTCTCCTGAAATCGCGCATTGTTCAGACCCACAATGTTCCCCAACATCTGAGAGACTGAGATGATCACCTAATAACCAAATTACATGAATCAGTAGAAGTCTACATAACAGCTACTACTCAAAGAATGAAATCTGCCTAAAGACAGTTAAATTAATAATAGTAATAATGCATTGCAGTAATAATAATAATAATAATAATATACTGTAGTAATAAGAAACAACAACAATGTATTACTATTACTGTTACTACTACTACTACTACTTTTATTGTTATTATTACTATTATTGTTGTTGTTGTTATTATTTCATATCCTAAATACAAATTTTGAACTTAAATACATAAACAATATTCATTTCTTGGATTCCTCTCCTTATAGTTTGTCCTTATTGAATAAATCTTCTTTATATAGTAAACTGAATGTTAAAATGAAATGATCTGGTGCCCCTTCTTTGAGTGGACAGATAATTCTTCAGTCTGTTCTTGCCTCACAATTTTATCTCTAATTCACTGCATTTAGCTTACAATTCAATATTCATAATGAGACTTCTTAACAATCTATTTTCATCTTCACAAAACCATACCCCTGTTAAAAACCTGATAATTATTTCTCAACATCAGCACACTTTAAAAATTTCAAGTCAGATGAATTTTACATATCATCTACCAATTACTACAAAGTACAAAGATTATGCACCAAATTCCATGACTAACTGTTATGTAAGGTACCAGCACTATCATAAATACAAACTGAAATCCAGAGTATTCTGTGATACATGTCTAAATTTCAAACAAGTTAAGAGAGAGATCATTATACAATCTAGATAGAATCCTCACCTGCAAATGCACTCGGGTCAGTCCTTTGCGTGATGTAAACTCGAAGTTGCTCCGCATCAGAAGATACAGTAATGCACACGATTCTTGCCGAATAGTGGACAATCTACTATTGCAGCATCGAAGTAATTCATAACATAGGCGACCACATAGCACTGCATTTCCTAGATTTAACATTAAAACATAATTTCTTGTCCAGCAGTTATCTTTACATAAAGAACAATTTCTCATCTTTTATTCTCATTTCAAACATAAATGGTGTTGTTTAGTTCAGTTCTAGCCAGTGACACAATGTAGTGACAAAGAAACAAACTAAGACAGACAGTGAAAACAATGTGTAGTGCAATAGAAATGGTATAAACAATTTCAATTCTAATATTCAGTCCTTTTAAACACGGAAAGAATACAGAATAATCTAATTTTTGAAAGAGCTATCACAAAGATATTTTGGTGAAAAAATGAGTTTTGAAATTTATAACTGAGTGATCACCAATAATATTAATACATAATAAAATTATTTAAAAATGCTCACTAACCTTGAAAGAGTGCTACAGAGAAATTATTAATGTACGCTCTTAATGCTGCAAACACATGTCGAAAAAGTGTTTCTGATTGGCCTACTTGCAGAAATGATAAGTAAATGTCAAATAACTTCCTCATGACAAGGTTATCTCCACTGCCAACTAGTAAGATATCCTTTAACAAAAGAGAATAATGATTGAATCATAACAGTATTTGTAAATTATTTCAACAAGAAAATGTTCTGCCAGCAGATGAAATATTTTTGCTAAAATATTTTTCTATAGTAGCACAAATCAGAATAAGACAAGTACAGTTATCCTTTCATATTTGCTAGCTGATCTTATGAGATGAAAACATTGAGATAACATTATAAAGTTTCAGATAATATTAATCATTCTTAGCAAGGGTAATTCTGAAGGATTATGTGTTCATCACCTTCAATTAGGTTCTACAGAGAGACAAAAGATGCAGTTTCAGATAGATTGAAAAACCTCAAGGAAGTATATAGATAAAATAAAAGCTGTTGGGAAAAGTTAACAAATTTTCCAGTTGATTCACAAGCAAGTTCAGCACTTTTCCACAACAATGTTGCAAATGCATCAATGTTATCATTTAATGCAATTGAATGCTGTATTTTAATTTAAAGAATAAAATGATTTTTGCCTGTCATGAAAATCAGTTACACTTGAAGTTCAGTAGCCTATAATAAACAGTACAAAAATGTTCCCTCTCATATTGAATTATAAATATTTAAATCTTCTCAAATTGACTCTAGTAGTGATATACTGAAAGATGGCATTCAATGCCAAATCATAGCCACAAACATTAGTAATGTGTGCCTTATTTCTCCAATATTCTTTTCTCTTTTCTACCTTAAAGTGTATGCAATAAAGTCCCAAAGAATCCAAAGCTATGAGTCCCACTTCAGTTGCCATGTTAGCCTCAAGAAGAGCTTGGTAGAGCTTGCTTGAGTCATTTTCTTGCACTGAAAAGGAAATAAATATGATAACTTACATTTAATTTCCAAAGAGAAAAAAATTAAGCGAGTGCATTGTAACGTGGTGGAAAGTTACAAAAGTAATTAAGAGCTACTAAATAATACCAATGTGTTGTGCAGCATCTCGTCCCACACTACTGCTGCCACTGTGGGAAGCAAGCGCAGCCGTTTCACTCGAGAAGTCTGGAGGTTGCATCCGTGCAGGCAGGGTCATTGCTTTAGCCGATCCAGGCTTTCCTGAGCCACTCCTATTTGCAATTTGGCGCTTCCCTGTGTACTTAAACTGGTGTAAGCACATCCTATGTGAAAAAATAAGAATTATTTTTATACACTTCACAAAAATTATTTCTTGAATAAGATTGTTAAGAAATAATAAACTAATTAGAATACTAACCAAATACAAGAATTACATCACTTGAGATTTGCATTCTATTTAATTTGCATTTCTTGTTAAAATGACAAGTAAATTAATGGAATGCGTAATGAGCTCTACATAAGAAGTATTGCTATTGCTATCACTCTCCCTCTTTCTCTCTCTCCCTCTCTTTTCTAATCTCACTCACTCATTCTTATTATTTTTATTCTTTATTTAGTTTCCAGCTAACAATAGAGAAAACTGAGAAAAAACATTGCAACAAAGCAAGTATAAATATAAATTGTTATTGTCTGCATTCGGAAATTTAATAGAATTACTTCTACGGTTGTACATTATGTTCTACAGTTGTACAATTTGGTCTGTACATTACTGGCCTTTACTCAGACTAACAATTATTAAAAACAAAAGCACTGAACATTATAGAAGTAAACTGAAGTTTCATACCATTATTAGGTGATTAGTTTAAGTCAAAATTTCTAAGTATGAATAACTTAAAATAAAATCTTACTCAATTCCTCTGAAATAACATAATACTTCAGCTTCTGAGCACTGTTGCCACCATGCCACCAGGCTCTCATCACCCAGATGTTTCACCACAAATAAGAAACATAGCAAGAGGTCTTTCACTTCACCTGGCTGTAGCTTGTCAAACCTCACGGGCATCTGGGCCATACTTAGAGACCTGAACACAACACAGAAATTCACACTTATTTCAAAAGAGTCATTATTATCACCAATTCATTGAACCTGTTCTGTACTTATTTTGGAGTACCAGATAATGTGTGACAGGGCAAGCCTGTTTGCCATGAACTAAAGCATCACACAGTGCAAAAAATATTTCTGTTTGTAAGGATTTTAAGATGTGGCACCTTTTCAAAAATATATGTTTTCATACAGATAGTTTAATATATGTATTTGTGGGAATGAAATGAAGGGAAATAAACACAATTTGCTACACCTTTTCATGAGATTACTAAATTTTGTCCACCTTTTTCCCTCTTTTTTTATGCTTCCTAGATGGCAGCTAACAAGAGTATGTGGCAATTCCAAATAGCTAACCCAGATCCAAGGAAATAGAAAACTAATTCAGGAAATAATACACTGGTTAAATTACAAATAAAATTAAATCTTCACGTAATTCCTATCAAAATCAGATTGCAAAATTGCTCAGCCAGACACCAACACATGTAATGGATCAAAATAACAGAGACCATTGTTGTGTTAGACCAAGGAAGTGAACATGAAGAAAACATATAGCATGGTTCAGTGCCCATTTGGTGCTACATATGAAAATGCCCAACCATGCAGTCCATGTTGGGATGGGCAGTGGACATGTTTCAAAAGGCCTTAAGACAATAAAAACAATGACACATCAACAAAACAACAATATAATATGTACACTCTACTAAGCAATAGAAACTATGAACTTCCTGAATTTACTACCCCATTGTACCTTGAATGTCTCTTAGAAGAAGCATCTTTCACATTTCCTTCTTCATTTCTTGCATCTTTGATAATTGTCGTTTCCTGAGAGATGGTGGAGTGTCCATCACCAGACATAGTGGACGCTTCCGATTCTAGGCTGATAGATGAACTACCATTCAGCATAACTGGAAGGACAGAATAATGGTAGAATTTTCCATAATGAATACAGTTAAAAATGCCCTTCAAACGATCTGATAAGAATATATTTATCCAAAGATTTCATTAAAAATCAATTCTGTCAGTTGCAAAAGTAAAAGAAATTAGTTTTAAATTGATTCAAGTAGCAATAACCCACGCCAACAGAAGATTTTGTGTGGAAAATCTATTTCCCACTTGGGAATATAGTATTTTTTTAACTGAAATTACACACTTTTTGCCAGAGATAAAATCTGATGTGACAGGATATTGCAATTTGAATCAATTGAAATCCAATTTCCCCAACTTTCTCATCCTATAATTTTTACCTTGGGCCAAAAAAGTTATATTTTAAACATCACCCTAATGAACCCACAAACTTTCTTGGTAAATTTTATAAGAACAGTTTTATTGTTGATTGAACAGGCAGTTGCAACTGATTTTGTTCAGTTACATTTTGTAGCTACTCATAGTTAATATCACTGAGTAATCACATAAATTAAACACAAATGCTCTGTTTAATTTCAATACATGATTCAATGTTGTTTCTTTGAAGAGAGTGGAGAGGTTTTTATGAGCAGTTTATAGACCCTGAAAACATTTTGGATTTATCTTGTTGTTGCGTACATCTCTGAAACTGTGAGATTAATTCTGTTCTTCTTTAAACTGTGAGATCTGGCTGTTATTTGTGTAATCTGAGTCAGTGTTTCTGAGTTTGTGCAATAAGTCAGCACGTGAAAAGGGAGGAAAACCTTACTTTTGCAACAGCTGTTGTAGATCTTTCCAAGCAGAAAGCAGAGGCTTTCAGCCATTGACATTAGGTCTCTTGATCGTCAATATCATGTTATTAAATTGTTTTGCAATAACTGTGACAAAGGGTTGTGTTGTTCACCTGAGGTCTTGTCTAAATTGATGCTTACAGAAGCTACTGAAAGTATTAACAAAGATATTTTTGGAAATGATAACTCAAATCATTTTGGTTTTGTATGAACAGCTACCTCCTTATAATGTGATACCATTAATGAAAAAAATGGGAGGGGAAAAATGTGCAAAAACAATATTATAAAATAAATGGGGAGGTGGGGCAAAACCGAAAAGCCAGCCCAGACCAAAGAAATTAGAAAACTAACTAGTACAAGAAAGCCTGTATCATTCTGTAGCACAGTTGTAGAAGTTGCAGTTAACAGTTGAAATTGATACTGTAGTTGAAATTTGCAAATGTTTTTTCAGCATCTTCCTGCCACTACAATAATGAAGATAGATTTTTTCTTTAACAAAATCTGTTCATCAAAAACAGGTCTTCAAATTTCCTCGAGTTCCATTTGCTAGTCTCAGATGATTGTGAATTTGACAACGCCGCACGTCACACTGAGAATTCCTTCTCATTGTTGGGAGATTCTGAGAATTCCTTCTCTTTGTTGGGAAATGTCATAGTTGTATGAATACATTTTATGTGTCAAATTTGTATTGATATGTTAGCTTCCCAAGAAATAGTGTTTGCACTTAATGCACAGAAATTATAATAATATTATGTAAACATTACTAAGGGCATGAAAGTGCTTGCTGTTGTGGCACCACTCGTTTTTATGTTTAAACTGAGAGTGAAAAAGTTGTTTATCAAATGAGTGATAAAGCTGTATAATGAAAGATCCTTCAGGTCTGCGCACAGGCTTTGCCTCCTGCAGTATTCTCTGTATTTTATTCTGAAAATTGTATTTATTACAACCTGAATAAATTGAATTGAAATGGAAATCAAATCAAGAAGTCAGTAGTCAATAAAGTAAAAGAGGAAGAGTTTGGATAGGAATTAAAAAGAAGTTTCAATGTGTTGAGGAAAAATATTCTGTAAATGTTAAATACCTATTTGTTCACATTTACAATAGTAATGTTAACTTAAAAATAAATGTGTTTTTGTTTTTGCCACCTTTGTCTACTGAACATGTAATTTAATCTTACTGCAACACTATCAAATTATTAGTCAATAGTATATCCTGATATAAATTTTTCCAAACAAATATCCTGATATATTTTTCAGAAATTACAATTCACCAAGTGATGTTTGGGGAAAACGATAATACGCCAGTTTCCCTGTTCATGTACCCCATAGATCTCATCTAGGTTATTCATTGTTATATTTTTAAATGACATGTAGTTCTTATTTTTTTGCAGATGATTTTAAATTGTATACAAGTTTCAGGTTATTCTTTCATGTTCTGATTTTACAGAATGCACATAATGCACTTCTTCAGTGATCTAAGGACAATGACATGATGCCGAATGCAAAGAAATGGAAAAAAACGATAACATTTTTAAGATAAAGAAAAGATGCTCTTCACATTTATTGACTTAGAAACTGTGTATATTAGGGTGTCCCTTATTTTCTGACTTTCAAATTTTGAACCACCCATCTTTCAATTTTGTTCAAATGACCTTAAAACATACCTATACAAAATTTTGTTGAGATCTGAGCATTCTAAGCCGTGCCGACTTGAGCACGAACTCGCATGATGGACATGTCCAGAGCTATCACCCACCGCTGAGCGAGGCCTGAGTATAATCATACATGTCACTCATATTCACAGGTTGCTAATCTAACATAATGCCATATGTTTGTGTCATATCCAGTGCCAAAGAACATGTGTTTTTAATAGGAGATAATATTAATTATTAATATACAACACCAAATAACTTGGCACAATTTACCATCAAACAAGTGCTTGAAGTTTTATTTTATAACATATGGGAAGTAAAACGAACAGTTAGTGCAAGCGCTAAACTTGTGGTTCGTGACAGAATGATATTTTGGGAGAAAGCAAGAATTCCGACAAGAAATAATAAGCACTGTTTGCAAAAAATTATTAATTTGCACTATTCGAGTAAGAAAATTACAAAAGAAGTAAACAAGTGTGAAGATATTTTGAAGAATCATGAAGACATGTGGCTTCGTTGAAAATATTTCTATAAAAAATGTTGCAAGATCGACAATGGACTACGACAACGAAATTCCTTTATACTTTCACTTTTCGACACTATCTTTTTTGAGTTAACAGATCTTCAATACAAAATTTAGTTTTGTATCTGTCACAAGTGTGAATACGTTCTCTAAATTGTGCGGGAAGTAGCGACCTTCAAAAATTAATCTCACTTCAATGAATATGTGTGAAAAATTGTATTGAAAAAAAGCTTGATTATATATAGAAGGTATTTGTTTTTAAGTAAAAAAAAGTAATCTGTTTTTCACAGCAACAATGAATATTCGTATTTTCGAAAACATTCGAAGGTGCATGCACTTTGATGACAAACGAAAGGCGGCGATCTTTGAGAACGTATATGAGGAATAAACCTGATAAATATAGCGTAAAAATATTCTGGTGTTATGATAAGGAGAACGGATTTGCATTCAACAGCAGTGTATATTTTGGTAGGCAAAAGGACGAGCCCTTGGAGAAAGATTTGGCTGCAAGGGTGAAAGAAGGGATCCGACCCTTGAGGAACGGAGGATACATTTCTGTGCAACAAAACGTACATTGCTATGAATTTCATTTCAAAACACAAAAGATTTTCCAAACTGAGCAGAAAACATAAAAAATAATTTTTTTACATTGTCTGCTAATACTAATAATTTTTCTGTGTCTTCCAAAGCAAAAAGAAATATATTTATTTACATGTCCATACATCACAATCAGCAATTTATTAATCTTGAAAACATGAAACCATAAATGATCTTATATAATAAAATAAAGATTGGAGTAGATGTGATGGATCAGATGGTTGATGACTAGTCAAGACCTCAAACATGCCGATGACCAATGCATCTCTCGTACAATGTAAACGATATTGCAGCACTGATGCAATATCTATTACACCAAGATGCCCAAAAACTAGAACGAAAATGTCACTTACTGGCGATAGATTTCCTAAATGAACTACCGAAAAACTTTAAAAACGAAACAAAATCAATTATTAACAATCCCAAAACACAGAAAAGAACATTGGACTGCTTAAATGTTTTCGAAATTCACAAAAGTGTATCCACAGGAGCCAGCAATAGAATTTCCACAAGTAAACGGGAAAGGTTAGTGATTTTTAAATTAAATATTAATAAAAATGTAAATAAATATTTCGGTATATTACTATTTTTATATAATTTCCCGTTCTTATTTATGGCCGCACAAAATGGGCTGAAAAAGTGTGTTTGTACAAAATGTGAAAGAAATATTTGAGGAGAACACTAAATATTTTATTAGTTGGAATAATTGCAAATAAAACCTACATAATAATCAAAATCTTACTGTTGTAAACTACGTGAAGAATAAAATACCGTTATCATTAATTCTACTAAAAATTACCTCACTTTTTCCGACGTGCGTTGTAAATTTAGGAGGGGGGGCCTCAGAGGCCCCTTAAGTGTTTAAGTGTAATATTCTTCATCGGTGCATCGACGGGTTAAGTAGGTCATTTTTGACAAATATTACAGATTCGTAAATAAATAGACAAGGCAATGGTAGGATTCCCAGCTCAATGAAAAGAGGCTTGCAGGAATCACGTGGAAGGCATTTTTTCATTATTCGAATAATTTTCTTTTGCAATCTGAAGGTCTGAATACTACAGGATGAGCTTCCCCAGAATATTATGCCATATCTCAGGCGGGAATGCACATTTGCAAAATAAAGGCAACGAGCTGCATGAAGGCTGACAGAATTTGAAAGAATTCTGAATGCATAGCATAATGAACTTAATTTAGTGTTTAATTCTGTTATATGTACATTCCATTTGAGGTTTGATTGAATTGAAAGACCTAAAAATTTTGTTGCCTCAACATCAGCTAATTGCATATTGTTCATTTTCAATGGAACATGCGATTTCCGATTTGAGATGCAAAAATGCATTGAAACAGTTTTTCTTTCGTTAACAATTAATTTGTTATTATTAAACCAATTTGAAACTTCTGAAATTGTACTATTTACTGCTTCTTTTTTTGCAAAGAACATTCGTGTCATCAGCAAACAGAACCGTTCTTCCATTTTTAATAGACGAGGGCATATCGTTTACATATAACAGAAAGAGAATAGGACCTAAGATCGAACCTTGCGGGACCCCATGCACAATTGGCAAAGAATTGGAAATATAAGTATGTAATGTCCTTTCCTGCCAGTATGGTATTTCTACTCTTTGAGTCCGATGTTTAAGGTAAGAAGTTATCCAATCTAGGGCAATACCACGAATTCCATACGAAGGTAATTTTGAGAGCAAGATCTTATGGTCAATAACGTCAAAAGCTTTCGAGAGATCTAAGAATATTCCAATGGGTACTTCATTTTGGTCTATTGATGAAGCAACATCTTTGAGAAAAGAAAAAATGGCAGTTTCCGTAGATTTTGATTTTCTAAAACCGTGTTGTGAGTCTGAAAACGCTCTGTTTTTCCTGAGAAATGTTTCCATTCGTAAGTAGAAAAGCTTCTCTAATATTTTTGAGAAAACTGACAAAAGAAAAATTGGCCGGTAATTTTGAATATCATTTTTGTTCCCTTTTTTAAAAAGTGGCTTAATTTTTGCTGTTTTGAAAATATCTGGAAATATTCCTGTACATAAAGAAGCATTGAAAATGTGAGTTAACGGATGTATAAAGGCAGGTGCACAAGTTTTTAATAAACAATCCGGAAATTCATCTAAACCAGATGAATATTTATTTTTTAGTTTACTGACTATTCTGAGGATTTCGTTGGGAGAAGTTTCGGGAATAAACATCGTATCTGAAATTTTTTGGGAAGTGTAAAATGTTGAATTTTGTGATTTTAGTCCCTTCGTGAGATCAGACGCAATTCTGGAAAAGTGTTTGTTGAAGAGATTGGCAACTTTTTCCGGATTACTCGTTTCTCTTTCATTATCCTTTAAAATAACATTCTCTACAAGGTATCGAGATGATGTTGTATTTTTTACGATATCCCACATTGCTTTAGTTTTGTTACTAGCGCTCAAAATGTCCCTGACTATTTTTCATTATTTTTGCCTGAACTATTACTTTTCTTAAAATTCTTTTATATTCTCGGAAGTATATGTGGAAACCGGGTGATACGTGATGATGTTTAGAAATAAAGTAAAGCATACGTTTGTTTTTACACGATGTTCTAATTCCTTGTGTGATCCAAGTATTACTTTTGCTTGAAATGTTTAATTTTCTCTTTTTAAGAAAGCACGCGTTAAAATGAATTGAAAGCTTGGAGAAAAATAAATTATATTTTTCATTTGTGTCAACAGCTTTATAAACTTCGTCCCATGATTCCTTCATCAAGTAGTCCGTGACCATGACCTATAGGAAAAACACTTGGAATGTAACTCCACGAGAGAATACTTCGGTTCTAACTTCACGAGAGAACACTTCGGTTCTAACTTCACAAAAGTTTATTTCTGCGAGAACTCCGCGAACCGACACTGCTCGTCGAGCTTCGCGAGAAGTAATTGCTCTTAAGTTCTCATGAAGGACTTGCACTCGCCATAGTTAGCGGGCAATTATCAATGGGGACGTAAATGCAGGTTTCCCGCATTAGTCATTGTTTGGGCCGAGTCTCCAGAATCGTGACGGAAACCAGACCCGAACGCGACTTGCTACCAATGCAATGACCGGTAGTAATCGAAATTGCACGCCCTACGCGTCTGCGTCGCTCGCCTGAGCTGTTCGCGAGTCGCAATTTCGAGGAAAAAGGGAACGCGCCGCAGCTGTCGCTCATGACGTCATCCCGGGTGCCTGGAAAGGTGATTATCGCTGGGGCGCCCTGACCTGCCGGCGGTGTCCACGGAAGCGGCTGAGGGGACGGTCGACCCCTGGACAAAAGCGGAGGAGCGCCTTCCCCCCGCCTACCTGAAGCCGACGCCAGCTGAAGGGCATCCCCCTCAAAACACCAAGCATGGTAATGTTATTGTTACCGCAATAATGCGGAAGGACTGCAACCCGTAGAGAAAGGGGTTCATTACGCTCAGCGTAATCTTGTGAAAAGAAAAATCCAGCGACCTAAATTCAGGAGTGCATTGTCATTAATTTGTTTAAGTATGGCAGTCAATAGTTGCCAAATAATAGTAATTAAGCCGCCAGTATCATTTTGTGTAAATCATTGTAAATTCATCCCTCATCTCATTTTTTAATAGATTAAATGGTTATTGTAAAATTTAATGGGTTTTTTTTTGTTTTTTGTTATGAAAAACCTGTCACCGGTCCGATTCCCAAAGCAGGGGTGTGTGTGATTACAAGATACATCTTTCTGGGGCAATGCGTTGAGCTCAATAGACGGAAAGAGATATTTAATGTTTAAAATGTTTCTGCTAAGATCAGAATCTAAACTATCTTGTGTGATTAAAAATTCCTTAAATAATGTCTCTCTGTTGATTGTAACTGTTTATGTCAAACCATGGCTTTAGGACAGTGCAGCTGTAAAAGTTCCTTATCAAGATGGTTAAAAAGTTTCTAAAATTGAATGAAAGGATAGATTCCACAATTTCAAAATCAACTTTTAGAAAATGTAGATCCTGTATGTAGTGTTTATTAGAAGAATTGTCTGTCATACTTTCTGATGAAGTAGACATACAAATCAAAATCAAAATGGTAGCAAATGTAGCCTGACAAAATCTACACATGGAAGAGTGTCATTTTCCTTTTTGCAAAGAACTGGATGAAGAATAACACGGTAAGTGCAATTGTACACCGATGACCGTTCTTTAATTATTAATTCGTTAATATACAATACATCTCCAAATTCAATTTAATCTTCATTCCAATGAAAACAATAGCCGACTTTGTGTCAACCAAAAGCAGATACCTGTTCTCTTACCCAAAGATGGATACTAGTTTTATTCAAAATTGTCCTTTGATGTGAAAAAGCAACTCTTCATATTTAGAAGCTAAAAGGTTATTTATAAAGCTGAAAGCTGTGAATGGCAGTGCTGAAAGGCTATTAAATTAATGCAAGATTTTCACGGACTACTGAATGTACATGCAGAGCGAAAGCAATTTTTGTTGTGTTGTTCAAGAGCACTGTTCACTGTATGCATATTGCAAGAAAGAAACACTGAAAAAAGTAACCACAAGAAAAGTTTAAACCATAACACAGTCTAAAGAGTGAAAATGAATTAATAAATATAAAATTGTACATTAAAAATGTATCAGTACTTTTCCACTGACTTAACCCAATAAAACCAATGATCCCTAACATTCAAATTTCGAGCTCAAGTCAGCACGAGTTAATATCAACCTTTTGAGATGAAATTTTATTCCTGAGTAAATTTGATCCAGTGGGAAATATTTCTTGGGCGGGCCCAAAAAAAATTGAAAAAAAAATTTGGCAGCAATATAAGGAACACACAAGTGTATATGATTAAGAACCACGGAGTGATTGTTTATAGTCAAATGAGCTTTACTGAACACAGACCACACTGATTTGATAATTAGTAAGGCTTCCCAACAATTAGGCTTCGTTGGAGTTTGTTGTGAATTAAAATCTTCATAGAGATTGAAAATACTTTATCTAGCACTAGTTTGCATACCATGTATTATGTTTTCCTTGTTTTAACCCTTTGCGGTCCTTTCACTTTTCCGTTTTCTTTCTTTGGCGGTCCGGTGTCCCGCATCACGGGACTTTCTTTTTTCCTGGTTCTGGTCCTTTGTCCCGTGGGGGCAGGACCTATATTTAACTCTGTATTATTTCACTCAGGTAAATGGCACCGGTTTCCTGTACAACTAATTATCTTCAGAAGAGATTAGGCAGTATTTTCCATCATTGTAGCCAGACTTCACCCATTTTATGTTGTTTTCAATCACTTTGCTTGTGAGGCTGCAGTTGAACTTACGATGGCATCGAGAAGTAAGCGTTCAAGAATGTCACAGCTTGAACTGAGTGAAGCGGTAAACAATTCTGAGAGTTAACAATCATCAGGAAAGTAAGATTTTAAAACATTTTCTTGAGTTATTACAAAGAGTGTGTAGAAAATGACAATAATGATAACTCGGACTTCGTTCATATAATGCACTATACAGGCATTATTGGTAATGGGGTGAAGCTCTCCACATCAAACGTTAAGTTACAAAATTATGTATAATGAATTAGGCAAATAAATTAAAATGCTTTGTTTGTAACAATATAAGAAATAATTTGAAACCTGTGTACAGTTTCTTACGTTGCGACACACCGGGCCGGTGCAACCAGCTACCTGGGGATATAACGGGACTGCAACGAGGAAAATGCTGCATCCCGCCACGTGGGACAGAGGACAGCAAAGGGTTAATGTTCATATTGTAGCGTCATAGCACTCGGCACGACCGACCGCACAAGTCGTGCAAGGGGGAGGGGTTGGTCCTCTCGTGCCGCGCCCGACCGGACGGACCCCCGAGGTCTCTCGAGGGTCTCTCCGCTGGGGGCGTGTCTGAGAAGGCGGCTGTCCGTTCGCACTAGTGATGTGTGACGACAGAAATCGTTCGCAGGTGGACGCCAGGCTTCATCTGCAGCCGGCCCAAATCTCGAGCGGAAATGACGCTTTGTGCGTGGGAGGTCGGTCACGTGATGCCTCGCAAGGGAGGCGGGTGGAATAAGCTTCCTGGGCAGTCGAGTTTGACGGTAACGATGTGCGGAGGTAATCGCGAGCAGCGTCTTGCGAGGCGTGGCTTTTCGCCACGGGACAAGAGACCAGGGGCGGCGCTAGTGTAGCGAGCTGGGGTTCTCTTGGTAAATACTGAGGCGGCTCGTCTCAGGGGTCGGAGTGCTGTGGAGAGCAGCGTTCCTTAGGAGTGTTCCTTAGGAGTGTACATAGTGTACTAAACTATTGTAAATAAATATGTACAGTAAACTCCGTGTACTTCCTCTTCTCATGACGACGTCACAATATAAACCACATGGAAACTGTTGAACAAAATTTTTTCATAATTGTTGCACCACATTTTGGCCTATCTAATCCTTTTATTAATCATATTTATACTTCAATCACCTCATTATTGAATTCCCTATTTTCTGTTCTATTCTATTCTTTCTTTATATTCTCTATGCATTTCTATTGATCTAAAATGTTTATATAAAATAGTTAATTATAAAATTCATTGCCCTTTTTTGATACAATAAATAAAATTGAAGGTACCAAACAGGATTACAAGATAAAATTAAACTGTTGTTACTGACAACTTTAGTTCTAACTATATACCAAATAATCCATTAAATAGAATGTCTAATTAGTATATTAATAGATTTAATATCAAAAATTTGGAAGCTGATGTAATAGATATTGAAAGTTTGTTGCTTTCTGTTCTGAGTTTCAAATAATGTTGTAATTATAAGTATGCCTATATTTGTTATTTTGTATATTTGTTATATTTTCTTTGAGCTATCATATCTTGTGCGGCACATTATGTGTGAAACAATTCTTGTAAAATTGTATTTTGTAATGAACTTACAACTGTTACATAAATAAACAAACAGACACAGACAAACAAACAAATAAATAAAAAAGCAAACAATAATTTTGTGCTGCAATATGCAGTAAGATGTCATCTCTCTTTCCAAATGTTGTTTCCTCTTGAGAGTTAACAATAATAAATAAAAAAGATGAATTAAACTCTTTATCATGTTTTTGAATTAAACATTATTTTTTACATAATTTGTATTTTTATTCTCTCCAAATGTAACAGAGCAAACAGTTTCAATCCTTACTATTCATTATTAATAATGAAATAATAAAAACAATAGCAATCAGTAAAATCATAATAGCCTTTAATCTACATTACAATTATAGGTTAAAAATTTAGGAAGCAAAACGCGCATGCACTCAATGTTTACATTGCCATTGCATAACAAAAGGGCCAGTTGCAGTCTATAAATCTAATGGAGTCTATTAACACAATCATCATGGCAGATTTGGAGGGCAAAATAACCAACTGATGATGAGCAATAGGGAGTGAAGGTGAGCAATAAGCAGAGGCAACAAATGCTCTCACTCACCTTGGCCCGCAATGGCTGCAAAATATGATGAGTCCCTTGCATGCATTGAGGCCCTGACGGTTGGCCCGCCATCCAGCAGCAGAGTGAAGCGGTGGGCAGAATGAGGAGTACCTGTGGATGCGCTGTCTCGTCCCCCGTGTAAGAATGTACTGCTGGAGGAAAGATGGCTCCCGTTGCAGGTCACGTTCCCAGAATCCACCCACTGGTTGGCACCATCACCAGACGGTGGACTGAGGCGGGGCAAGTTTTCTAGCACCACACTCAATAATGGAACGTACAATGCAGCAATACGAGCCAACTGTCCCTGAAAAGAGAAATCAAAATTAGTTAAAATTTTTTTAACTGCTATGGTGGATGAATCAGGAAATTCTTTCTTCTACTTAAAAAAAATCTACATCCAGACTCTTAACACTGTAAAGTGTAAAATATGTATCACCCCAACTGTTCAAAATGCCCAAACGTTCTACCAAAAGGAGGATTTCCAAATTGTTGTTCCTTAATCGCATCTACCCTTGATATAGTTGTGACAATATCAATGTTTTGAATGATACGAGTTATGTCTTTTGCAATGAAAAGGTTATACTATGTGATCAACCAGCCTGGAAAACCCATGTCTGCATTTGGCAAGAGCATGCGATAGCATCTATTATGAGATGGTCACTTCTTCCTTTCCCCTTCCTTGAGCCAATGTTTACAAATATAATTTATCTCAGAAACACATGCCATGACAATATCCCAAACCTATTGTGATTTGATCAAAAGGGTCTAACCCACAGTCAAAATTAAACTTACCTGCATGGTCTCCTTATGAAATATTTCATTTCTCTGTTAATATTTTGCCATGAGTCATTCAGCGATGGTGACAACAGTATATTACTACTGTGTATGACAACAGTTTATGACTCAATAATATGTCTTTTAGATTTCTTGCAAGGCAAACTCCCTTTCTATCCCATAACAGTAGAGCTTCTACCCCAACCGAATTTAAAACTATCTGACTACAGAGTGTTTGCTATGAAATGCTCCGAAGCAGACAGAACGGTAAGAGTAACATGTTATCTGAAGCTACTGAAATCCCCACCACTCTAAATTAAGTAGAGATTGTGTGCCAATAAAAATAAATGTCTGGGCTACAGCTGCAGCCCCTTTAAGTAGTTGAGGGTTCAGTACTAAGCACTGTCTCAAAATAAGTGGATGCTTATAGTCGTTAGTAATTCATAGATCTATCTAATAAACATGGGATAAGTGCTTTCTTAAGAGATTGGAAATGTGGCAATAGGTCACTTATGTCAGCTGTTTCTTGTTTACTTGGTCACATCATTTTATGAATTTTGTATACCCAATTAAACATAGTTTATTTTAATCACAAAGCTGATATACAAATACGAAAAAAATTTCTTGCTGAAAATTCCTGAGTAAAAGAAATACAGGCCTCAATAACGAGATCTTTATTGGTGAGTGACAGCATTCAAAGCAGGTTCTTATGGAAAGCTAGCTTCAAGGAAAATCAGGCACTCATCTATCACCTAGTGTAGCAGCATGACATTCCAAACTGCCATTCTTACCACTTGTGCATTTGGTCTGGCATGCTACAAGCTATATATTTCTCATCCTCGTTCCACTTATTATATTGTACACTCACTCTCCCTTTGACCATACTGTAACCAACTAAAAATGTATAGCCATACCTTGCTCTGATAGCGATCATCCAGTTCATGTTTTGCAAGAAGGTCTCGCAGAGTTGAAACAGCTGCTCGGCGTACCTGATGCACCTCATGCAATGCAGCACGCACCTCCTGCAGAAGTAGTCCCACCAGGAAATGTCGCCGGCAGAACTCCACAGACAGACTATATTCATCCATAAAGTCTGCAACAATAAGTTACATGTTACATGAAGCCAAATAGAATTAATATTATGTTACTACCAAATACATTTTTTGTAGAACCAATTTTACGACAAGTTTGATGACATAATGTAAAGATATAAATAATATCAAGAATATCTTTGCAACCATGAATTTTCGCACTGTGCCATAATGTGCCTTTCAACAAGATCAATGTAAACATTTCTGAAACTAATGCATAATGATATTCGAAGATCTTCAAACAATGATTAGGTATAACATTATTTGCAACACGAAAATGTTTGATTTCTACCTCAAACAATGCAAAAGTTGTAGTGAGCAATTGACAAGAGTATTGTACAAGTTAAGATTTTGAACAAACACAGTTAATATACCCTGGTATTAATGAGAAGATTCTAATGTTCATAAATGGAGAAAACTAGAAATACTGATGTAATGAACAGATATAATTAGATTTGGGATGTTTTATTAGTAAGTAGAATCAGAAAAAACTGTTAGATGATTTCAAATTTTTTTAACTAACTAATTAGAACTATGACCCAAATAGGGCATTACATTTATTTAGACTCAACAAAAGAAATTATTCAAAATTGTATTTACAACATATACTAGCAAGATTTATCCACTTTTGCAGCACCCGGGACTCACAAAACAAGTTCTTTCGGTCGAGAAATCACAATTTTTCACTGCACCATTACAATACTTTCTCTATATGTAAGTAGTACTTGAAAAAGTAACTAGTAATGCTATCGCAGCATATACTTTCTTGTTTTATAGGTAACTGTTATGCAGTAGTATAATATTGCAATTTCTATACCAGTAATACTTTATTCATCACTTGACAATCTCCTAACTCAGGGGCCAACAACCCGCAAGCCGCATACAACCCATGAAGCCATCTCATGTGGCACACAGGGTCCAAACAGTTTGGATCATTATGATGAATAAAAGTAGCAGGGGTTTATTTTGAGAATTTACGAACAAACTGAAAATAACCTGATATACAAACAAGTAATTCTAAAGCAGATTGCGTGTGGCATAGATGTCTAAGCTTCATCAACCACCATTGCCCCGGCAGTAATCATGGCAGTTCTCCCCTCGTTCATTACCCCAATCCCTTCACTGCTCACATTTTCTTACTCCCAGAATTTCCTTGAATAGTCCTTGCGTGTTCGTAACATTGAGTAGGGTTCAATAAGCAAAACACCATCTCTGTTGTTCTTCAGTGTCTCGTAGTATAATCAAGGTAGAATGAATTGGCAACTTGAATTACTGTAATTTAATATTTAAAACTTGCTGGATAAAAGTTGGTTTGTTGAGTTGTGTAGAGTACAAGCTACTCAGGATTTGGCTATGTGGCCCGCAGTTATGAAAAGGTCGCTGAACCCTATCCTAACTGAAAGAAACTTGAGGGTTAGAAACTCTAATTATTTCAGCAGCAAGAAACGGTTGCCAATTTTTACCTTAATAAACAAACAACATGATTAAAACACTACTATCATAGCAGCAAAATATTGTAGTTAAGGATATTTCACACAAATTTGCCTTTATTATGTTGAAGAGAGCTCCCAACTCTTGAATGATTAGATCAATCAAATCTTTTTTAAAAATAATACAAGAAGACAATAAATTAAACAAAAAAAACAAAAAACACATGCAGGGCAGAAACCCCATCTAGCATACAACCTTATGAATACATACAAATTAGGTTACAAGCCTATTGTCTTTTAATACTTAATTATTGTATGTGGAACACTATAGAAACTTTGCATGAAAGAAATGAGTTCTTCACAAAAAAACAATTAACACAAATTAAACAATGAAAATTAACAATGAAAATTATGTTCTAATCAGTTATAAACATCTTGAATATATATAATCAATGATATTTCTTGTTATGATTGTGTTCTTTATGGTGCATTATTCTACATCAGAGGCCTCTTTTTACTACAACACGTTTTAGTATACGCTTATTCCTATAGTTATTTTTAACCCTTTGAAGCATGGAGCTCGGATTTTGCGTCTTTACACTTAGTGGGCCTCAGAAGCCCGGTCTCAATAAAATACTAATTTGGGGCTGGGATGAAGAAGTAATGAATACAATGATATTTATTATTCAATAAACTTGTATTTTAAACTTTTAATGCGGAATAAGGCAGTTTACACATTTTATTTTCTACAATAGCACAGAATACTGTTTTTTTAATGTTCTGGTAAAAGTCTGTTTTCGCCCATGAAGCACTGTGATTTTGTTTTCCGTGTTTTCTGAAGAGGCATAAATAGCATCCGTAAAGAAAGTAATGTCCTGAATAGAAAGCATTTATAACAATTTCTACCACGACGTTAACATAACACATATTAACACATTTTTTTGAAGATTACGAACACAATCAAAGCACCAACGTCAATTGTCATAAAATAACCTCAAAGGTCATTGACGAGTATGCCTTCATGATGTATAATTGTTGACTTTTTGATCTGGCGCAATCAACTCTAATCTTCTTTTGAAATAGGCAAGAATAATTGAGGGTTTGTTGTTTGTCATTACTTGGTCTTTGTCCTGATGTATTTTGCAAAGAAGACAAATAATTTTGTTGTTTGTACTTGTATGATACAAAAAGAAAGATTTCTATTGTATAATTTTAGAACATAATTATCTACCGTTATAACCTCACAGTTCACATGGTATTTCCTGTGTGTTAGCTTGTAATTTTAGTTTCTTCTCCATTAGAAATTCACCCAGAAATATGCACGTAAAAAGTTATTACTAGAAACACTTAGAAACTCAAAAACATTATCAGCTGTAACAATATAACCATCAGGAAAAAATAACTGTACCAAATCCTTCACCATTTCGATGCAAAATCTTTTGCAACAGGCTTCTTTGTTTTTCCATAATATATTTTGCCATTTAGTGTAAATCCGTTCCTAGAAACCCAACACAAAAAACTCTTTATTCCATATTTATATGGTCATGATGTATGTCTCTTCACAAGTAAATGTTGAAGTCTGCAATGATAAGACATAAATTCCAACAACAGAAATGTGTTTCTTTATATGTTAAAAGATGTGTTAAGGGAAAACAGACTACCGGGCCTCAGAGGCGCACTTAGTGGAAAGCACGACTACCTTCAGAAAAGTTAAAAAAAAAATGAAAAATTTCATGGATCACTGGACCATTCTTTGCCATTTAAAAAGAAACATAAGAACAGAGGGTATCATGCAAGAAGACACATGTAATGTTAACGAAAAAATATTTACGGCATTAAGAAACACTGACTGGGCCTCTGAGGCCCACTAAGTGCATTGAAAGGTTAAAACATATATTGCACAGATTGAATTTCTCATTTTTACTTGCTTGTAAAGATAATCAGTAATCGTTGAGTGAAAAAATATTCAACTGGAGTTAAATTTATTCATGAAATAGCTAAACATAAAAACTAATGTAGCAGATAACATAGCAATACAATAGAAACTTTTAAGATCTTACATAGGTCATTACAACACTTGACCTTTGTAACAGTGTTCATTACTATAGATAGATAGGTAGATCGATAAACTCACCAGAATGAAAAGGAGACAAGCAACCCAAAGACAATTTACAAAGGCAAAGGAAAACCTATAGAAGTCAAAATGACCTGTGGTGTCCCACAATGTAGCAAACTTGGTTCTTTCTTACAGAATATTATGTATGATAATTTACTGGGCATAAAACTTACGCAAAATTTCTCAATAGTGGGCTTCGCAGACAATGCAATAATAGTGGCAAAGGCAAAAACATCAGCTCTACCATAACTCATTGTTAACAACACCCTGAGAAGAGTGGTGAGGTGGCTGACATCCAAACGGCAAAAGTTGCAACCCATATAATGGAAGCACTGCTCATCACAGACAAGACGATCCTTTCCCGATCCAACATTCCTAACAGGCAAGGAAAAAATAGAATGTCGGAAGAGCCTTTGCTACCTTGGAATGCAGATTGACAGGAAGCTAAGTTTTGGACCACACATGACCGAGACAGCAGAAAAAGCACTAGGTATAGTGGCATCACTTTCAAGATTGATACCAAATACCAGAGGCCCCAGCAACAAGAAGAGGCAACTTCTTATGAGTGTGATGCACTCAAAAATGCTTTATGTAGCTCTGATCTGGGCAGAATCCCTCCAAAACAATAATCTGAGAAGGGAAATGTAGATTGCCCAGAGGAAAAGAGCCCTATGCATAACATCGGCAAACAGAACTGTATCTGGAAGTGCTGTTCTTCTGCTCATGAACATCCCTCCCTTGACCTTGCTCTAGAAAGGAAAGACATTTACAACTACACCCATGAGCAAGAAGGCAATGGATGGCAAAAGCACCAAGATAGATATAGTGTTAAAAGATAGTAAAAAATTGAAGTGTTAAAAAAAGTAAACATGTATTTATATTTGTAGACAAGAAATTAGAAATGCATTTAAATAAAAAATTAAACGTCTGTTCAATTCTATAAGAATTTTGTTAATTTTCATAGGTATTTGTCCAAAACGATTAATTTGATTAAAACAATTTGTCCATTATAATCAGTTTTTTTATCTGGAGGAAATTTTTTCCAGAGGCAGGGAGGTGTCCAGCATGATTTTGTGCTTGGGGAGCCTGAAGTACCTACATCAGTCCCTGTCCTTTACAAATTTCTAGTCTGTCCTGAAGAGTTCACAATAAAAATTTAACATTGAAAGACTTTTTTCATGGTATCGAAGGCTTCCGCGGCCAGAGTCATGATCTAGGCTGTCCGGGTGACGCCGCGTCGAAGGCTGAGGTGCCGACGTTTCGACCGACATGTCACGGTCCTCTTCAGGGCTGTAATGAGATTACAGGGGCATTACAGCCCTGAAGAGGACCGCGACATGTCGGTCGAAACGTCGGCACCTCAGCCTTCGACGCGGCGTCACCCGGACAGCCTAGATCAGACTTTTTTCATATCCTTAACTTGGGAAAGTAATTTATTTTATGGAGAATGTGCACAATAGCAAATAATGAAAATTGTTTATTATCTTCTCTAAATATTAACCGAATTAATATTTTTAGTATTGACTGTTTTTTTGTAAATAAGGGCATTTTTTAATATTTTTCACATTGACAACACTGGTAAACAAATCATATAACTCTTTTGTGATCATTTTTACATAGTCTGTTCACGTGACGAGTGATTGCTGACTTAATTTATTTTGAATTCTTTGTTCTTTTTGGTATTATTATTCAGGTAAGCACATGTATTTCATGCAATCTTACAACAGAGAATGTAATTTCGACATTTACTGCATGATTGAATGTATTATTTGATATTTTACTGTCAAGAACATTGCCTAATTGAATATGAACCTACAAAAATTGTTTCAGTGGTTGTAGATGTTTTGATCTCATTCCATGTAAAAAAAGATGAATTGCTTTATTGATTCATAAGCATAAGGACACACAAAGAGCAATTGATATTTAGGAAGGAGTTTCGCAGTCAACAGTTCAAAATATCAAAAGAAAGCTTCAGGTGGATGGCCATTTAGAAAGCAAAAATGTACGAAATTGTGGCAGAAAAAATTAACTTCACCACCAACTGAACAGGAAATTCATCGCATTGCATTAGAAAACCACAGGAAAACACAGAAATGTGTAAACGTGATTCTCAAAGATGCTGGAGTGCATCTATCAGAGCAAATTCTGAGAAGAAGGTTAGTAGAAATGGATCTCAAGTGTCAACAACCTGTGAGAAAACTCAAATTCACATCGCAATGATGGAAAATAGGTTAAATTTTGCTAAAAAATAATAGAATTGGACTGAAAAAGACTGGAACAATTGGTAAGGTATTTAAAAAATTAAAACAGCCAACGAGAACAAAAACTTCTTAAAATATTGTGCAGATTTGCTTTTCAGACTAGTCAATCCAGATCTTGGAAGACAACAGTTCATTTGGTGCAGATGTAATGAGAAGTACAATAAGAACTGCATTGTAGAACGAGTAGAACATCCTCTTTTCTGTTCTGATATAGTCGGTTATTATCTGCCACAGCAAAGGAAGGGTCTACTTTGTACAAAGAACCATGCATCAGGACCAATACACAAAGGTGCTACAGGAAAGATCTCTTTCCCAGGATGACCTTTGTGTTCATGCACGGATCAACAAAGCACTAAAAATTATAGATTTTCTCAAGAAAAGCAACATAAAAACCCTTGACTTGCCTGTGAACTCAACGGGCACAAATCCAATAGAGAATGTGTGGGAGGAATTAAAAAAAAATATTAATGGATAAAATTATGACAACTAAGAAAGAACATCATGAAAATCACTAGAGAGTGGTTAAAATTTTCCTCCTTTGCTGGAAAAGGTCATAAAATGCATCACAAGCATGCCAATAAGTATCAAAATTCTCAAGTATGCGAAGGGAGTGTTTACACAATAGTGGAGCATTTGTTTTAATAGTTGTAAATAATTTATTGAAGAATTAAACAATCATTTTTTTAATTTTATTCCTTCCTTAAATACACTACAAATAAAGTCAAATAAACCACTAAACAGTTTCATATAAAATCCAACAAGACATTTATGAATATACTTTAAAATTACCTCAAAAAAACAGTTTAGTATAATAATTTGGCCACCCACTGTATACAGGATGTCCGGGGAGGACATGTCAAAACTTCGAAAATAAGCTCTTAAGACAATTCTAATCATATTTTGTCTAATAAACTATGTGGATATTCTGAATGGTTGAGCCGCAATGAGCACTCAAAAGTTGGTTTGAAAAAATTATTTCTAGGCAAAAATTTGCATTACAGTAGCATAGAAACACTTCAGAAACATAAATTGTTTATTATTTACAAAAGAAATATTTGTTCAGAAAGAAAAATTAAGTGAGAATTAAAAAAGCAGTCGAATTGTGTAAATTGGGTGCTTTTTTATTTCTCGCTAAATTTTTGTTTCTGAACAAATATATTCATTTCTTTTGTAAATAATAAAGAACGTATATGTTCCTGGAGTGTTTCTATGCTTCTATAATGCAAATTTTTGCCTAGAAATCAATTTTTCAAACCAACTTTTTGAGTGCTCATTGCGGCTCAAACATTCGGAATATCCACGTATTTTATTAGACAAAATATGTCTTAAGAGCTTATTTTTGAAGTTTCGACGTTTCCTCCCCGAACACCCTGTGTTGCGACATTGTAGAAACAAACTTCTCAAGCCTTTTACCATGACCAGCATGACATTGGCCTCTAATAATCACACAATTTCTCTTGCTGGGAGCATTCTCGTAAATATTTATTTATTTTGAATTTGTAAGTTACAATTAATGTGCCATTCAGTCGTAATTAAAAGCATTCCCAAATTAACTTCTATCACCGAAGAAATATTCTCACTACAGTCATTTTTCTCCTCTATTTCTGGGAGATTAAATAACTGTTTTTATATAGACACAAGTTTGGGAAGTACAGTCTACATGTTAATGGGTATGGTCTGTACTGTCATTCATTATGACAAAAAGGATAGTAAACTCACCACTGTTGCCCTTCAGAGCCATTCTAGCATTCAGAGGCAGATTCAGCATAACAAAGTGTTCATGAGAGCAAATGATCTGCAGGAACACAAATTTGTAGTCAGACAATGTACGAGAATCCCCAGGGTTGAAAGACTCCATATAGCCATTAATTAACTTGAAAACAAATCCACGATCCATTAAAGTCAGGCACCGCTATAAAAAAAAAAGGAATTTCAGCTTTTTAAAAACTATAATAAAATTTCAAGCAATATTTTTAAACTTGGACGTACTAAGTTAACAGAATATGATACATATGAATTAGATTTGAATGTACATGATACTTCAATGTACTATAGTGAAACCTCTATATAACATTTTTTAAGAGACCATGAATTCTGAACAGGGTATAGAGAAACATTATAAAGAGGAAGACTGTGTTTAAGGGCTTTTGGTCAGGACTGGAAAAAATTGAGGTAACATAGAGGAAAACATTATATGGAGGAATGTTATAAAAAAGTTTTACTGTAAGTAAAACAGATTATTTGTTATCCTGGTTCAACAAACATTTGTAGTGATGAATTCGTAGTAACTCCACAATAAATTCGGAAAAAATTACACAATCTGATAAACAAATTTTATACTACAAAATGGATTCTCTAAAAAACTACTTCAGTAGAATATTACAGTAATTAAACAAAAATTCCAGTTTTATATTATTTTCTGGCCCTCGCTAATTTACTTACTTTACATTCCCATAATGCACATTACCCTGCCATTTCCAATGGCTTTTGCCAGTTCTTTCAATTTCTCTATGTTCATAATGTAAGACTAACCTCACTTTACAATTTTGAAATTCAAATTTACTATCTTTAATACTTTTTGGTCCTGACTGTGCAAATACAGCAAGAAGTTGACTAACGATCTTGTATTAAAAAAAGTCTGAAGAACAATGGAAAAACTGCAATTACTGAGGATAATTATTTCCAAAAATTAATAAATACTAAGTTTTCATGGGTATAAATTCATGCTAAGGTAATGTAGATCTTGTAGTGGGGTAGAAGTTCTTAAGAACTGACTTATATCATTCCAACAAAATTTCACTATTACCAAGATCCTCATGATTTTGTTTTACTGGTATTTTACTGTAAAAGACTGTAATGAACTTTTTCATCTCCTTCAAGCATTATCATAAATATTTCTGTAATAAAGACTCCTTTTGTGACTCTCACAGACAACCAGGCAAATAAAATGTCTAAAGAACGAGAATTTTACTGAAAGGTGACAAATTGCACTTACACTTTATAAATGTTACAGATTTGTGTGTGTGGAGGGGGGAAGGTGTCAAAATAAGGGAGGCACAAATACAATCCACAACACATGGCCCACTTAACAGTCTGTATTTTGACACATCGATCATGCATAAACTCAAAAAGAAGACCCCATTGGGATGGGGGAAGAGGGATGTATAATATATCTACCGTACATAATAATATTATGATGTACATTTTTAAGTGGAGCAATTTTTAAAAATTGACAAAATCACAGATACATCAATACATACAAACCAAACTTCAATTATAAATCACCCAATATTCTGCATCCTCTCCTCACCTTAAGAAAGTGGGCAAGACTTCGATTCAGTTCTTGAGTTTCCACTGGGGATTCTTTATACTTTTGTGAAAGGTAAAGATAGAGCACATCCAATAAGTTCCTAACACTCTGCAGGAAATCTGAAGAAAATCTTTCATTCCGATGCATCTGCAACAATAAATATTTGTAATGAAAAATGAAAATCAAGAATAATGTATTCGCAAACATACTTCACAAGTATTCTGCTGACATTTGAGTACCTTTATATTTGCAGAGATCCACAAAAACTAATTTCCAGAACTATTTTTCGTTATGATCAAAGTAAGTACAATGAGAGATCACGGAAGAATTGCTTCTCTTCATTTTACACAGGTTATACTATGAATATACTATAAATAATTGCTGCTCATGATGCATGTGTAGTTTACCTTTCTTTTTATGGAATTCATCTAATAATATTGTGGACACACTTCCTAACACAATTTGAAAGGGGTCCTCAATAAATCCCACTAACTCACTGAATGCGATGCCCACAAGAACAAATACTTGTTTTTATGTTGAAATTTATAGATATAACTGAAAAGTTGGGACAAAAAAAAGCTCACTCACATTTCTGTAATTTTTGTCAGAAAGAAGAAAAACTAAGCACTTGTAAACATAGCCAAGTCTCATTTAGCAGTATGTTACAGCTAAAGTCTGAATCCAGCTAATTGTGAAGTAGCCAGTTCATCTCCTATTAACCAAAATTGATGGATCAACTTCAAAGTAGGAACAGAATGCTTTGAATTTAAGTTGGATAAAGTTGATAATCATAAACATAAGGAGGCTAGGGTACACAAAGTACTTTAGAGTGAATATCAAATATTACATGATAAACAGGTGGTGGTGAGATGTTGCTAAAGTTAGTGAAAGACAAGGTGCATAGTAGCTAGCTTCGCAATGTCAGGATTAAACAGTACACCAGGAAATTTTCTACGCAATAGCACCATCCTTATGAGAGTGCTATCAACAAAAATTTTGTTGATATCAAAGCACCAGGCAGCACCCCACCATCTGGTGAGTGGTACAGAAGCAGCAGGGGCAAGGGGGCAGGTGACAGCACACATGCAATACTAGCGCCCCACAGGGTGACAAAGATGAGGGTTGAAGCAGTAGTGATGGCAGTCCCTGACTCGGACCTATGTGGAGACTTTCCTGGAGCACTATTTCTCCTTACAAGATAGAACCCAACCTTAACTAACCTCACTATATCCCTCACTTGAAATTGTATTTCACATTTCGAAGTAGGCTACAAGCCTCCAGCCTTCAGCCTTTGTGATCTACATTAAACTTCCTGTCGGTGAAATACATAATTTCCGATGCTTATAATGCCAAAATACTTCTTACAAACACTCAACACTTCACTCTTGGACAGTTACCCTACTTTTGCCAGGGCCCTGCGGCTAAAGTTTGGCTAAAGCTGTGGCTAAAGTTTGAAAAGATTGGTTTATTGTCATACATACAGCTTTATATAGCCTGTCTATTGTGTGAATTGTAAGCAAACAATGTTTCAATCATTATGTTCACCTTTTGGAGAAATTCTAAGATGTTTATTTTGCGTATGTAAAATGAAGATTATATCATTAATTAACCTTTCTCCATCTCTTCAATAGTTCTTAAAATGTTGAGAGTGAGTTTATTGCAAGATGCCTTTTGGGAGTGTGGAAGTTGTAACCTCAAATCTTCAAATCGCTCGACCATAATCCTTACCTTAATCCGTCCTGTGCTCAGAAGGTATTGCGCCATGCTTTTCAACATTGTGTCAAAAAAGAAGCCTGCATGTTGCATGAATTTATGCACTACTAGGAAATCAGTGTTAGCAGGCTTAAGTAATGTTGGTAAATGGCGGCACATTTCTTCATGAATAGTGGATGAGTTTGATACATCTGGAGGCACCAATACAAACTGCACAAAAAAAATATACTCTTCAAACATCACATTTTGTTCATTAAAATTGTATTCTGAAAATCTTTTTAAAATCATACAATGTTTTATGAAGCAGCAACAGAAATTCACACGAGGAGAAAAATTTTAATTAATTTACTTCTTTCACTCTTTCAGCTGTACTATACAAACTTTTACATGATTTTGATTAAATAAAAATTTTCTGAGCTTGATTTCATGAAAATTAATTGAACATTAATGAATATTAATTCTGGATTTATTTTTATCAACTTATATGACAGGATTACTTAATTTCATGAGAAAAGAAAAAGCATTGGAATTTGAATGATTCATATTGTAAGGAATAACAACTATCTAAATACTTTCTCAACATTGTGTAAATCTAGTGATCATTAAAACAATGTAATGCATATTACAGATTTGGAATTTGGATATTGGTGTCAATGTATAAATGATATGATAAAATGATAAAATAAATGAACAAATACGAAACAAGATAAGTTTGATAGTACGATGATTTTTTCATATATGTAACTCAGTGTAGTGTTTCTTCACTAAAACTTACCTTTACAAATGCCTGCAAGATGTCTTTGCGCCCTGCTTCATGTAACAAATGAATAATGTGAATGAGTACACGTAAAACATTCTGACCAACATCCTCACTTGATGTTAAGACAAGAAGCGCCAAAAGCTGATTTAAGAGTGTAGGAAAGAAAGTGATGGCACTTGACAGTTGAACAGCATGTGCAGCCTGAAACATCCAAAGACATCAGCTGTCTAACAATATGCGGAAATTTGCACACATTAATCAAAATTAGCCACAAGCACTTTTTTTAACTTTTCCTTTTCCTTGAACATATGAATAGTAACCCCAAATAGAGATCTAACCCACAAAAGGAAAAATTTTCAGGAAATAGAAAATACCTCTAATCAGTGTACATTAATTTATTTCTGTAAAAAACTTACATACCATCAATATATTATGAACATCAATATATTATTCGCATTGATCCGACATCTTGCTGCACATAGATTACTAGTAGCCAATAGGGAAACTTTACCTAAAGAATAATATATATTTTGAATGGTCGGTGCGCCCTCAAAATCGAGGGGGCTGTGTATTACGTCCAATAGGTCACTATTCCACTGAAATATCCATTTTTGACTTTTTGTGGGTCAGATCTGTATTCGGGGTAACTATTCATAAGTCAAAAGTTTTAAGCATGCATCTGTGTTATCACATCCTTACAACTTATATTACGAAAACTTAAACAATTAGCTTTTAATCTTAATACACAAAATGGATGCGCCTGTGTGTTTCAGCATAACTTGACTGTCTGGAGCAATTTCAATTAATCAATCCTTTTATAGTTAGAATAAATATCCTTTGTCAATACATTATTGTACATTATAAACTTAAATTATTACAATATATAATTTTAAGGGTTGTTTTAAATATCATATCATAATTGGTATTTAAAATTTTTTGCCAAAAACGTTCATAGAGACACTGAAAATTGATAAATACAATTACTCAAACTTTTAATAGTAGAGTTGTAAAATAAATTGGTGTGAGGAAAAGGCACCGTCACAATTTGGAAGATCTTTGTGTTCAATACCAAACATGAAAACTAATGGAATGAACTAATTATGGGGAATTCAAATTTCTATGCAAAATTTCATATAAATAATTGTCATAAATAATTAATTTCATCAATTAGAAATAATCATTAGCTCGAATTCTACAACAACATTTTCCCGTGGTTTGCCTGTATTTTTTCTGGAATTGAAATTCCCTGAGTTTCCCAGTTTTCCCTGAGTTTTACAGAATGTGGTCACCCTGTTGTAATTGAAACCAGTTTTGAAACTTGGCATCTTTAATTTGAAAGTTAGGAATCTCAAATATACTTATTTTGAACTTTTTTAATTAAGGCCCTGAAGTTTTTACAAGAGGAGATCAAAAAGTTGATGCATATTGTAAGTTGTTCTCACTAGAGAAAAATATAATGGAGGCAGGAGATGTCGCATCAAATGAAAATTTTTCTGAAATTCTATAATGAAAATATACTTTGGACCAGAGTAACAAGAAATGTAGTGTAGTGGAATCTTTTCCAGAAAGATAAAAGTTGCATAAGTAAAAGCTAAAAGAATAGAATGGCTGGATCTGTTGGCCAGGTAAAAAAGGGTGTTAATTAAATAAGAACATGATTGGTAACTGGAAGAAATGAGAAATGAGGACAGACCTTCATTAAGGTAGGAGGATGGAGTATGTTAAGGGAAAATTAGCCTCTAACAGATTAAGGTGAAAGAAGAAGTAAGAAAGTCTATGAAAATCTTAAGCACTTTGGAAGTCTGTTTCAGAATGGGATTGATTGCATGCTTTAGTCTTCATAAATACTTTGTATGAAGAAACAGTTTATGCAGATGCAAGAAGTAAGAAAAATACCTTGAGCACTTTGGAAGTCTCTGTTTCAGAAGGAGCATTGGCTGCATGTTTTGGTCCCAGCAAGCGCTCCGCATGAACAAAGAGGTTATGCAGATGCAGGTCCGTGGTCACCACTGTGGACAACAACTGAAAGCCCACATTAAATATGGGCCTTTGACTATCAATCCATGAGATTTCAGGACCAGCATTCTGTCAGGAAAAAAAGAAAATTATGTAATCATAACCACTCCACATATTATTTGCTGGACAAATGAACACCCCATTAAAATATAAAGAGAGCTCTTAGAATGCAAACCTACAGTAAAATATGCTCTTTCCCCTCACCCTCACCCACCCACAAGGGGAGAGTCAGAGTTGATTAATATGAGCCTAATTGGATTGCCCACTTAAAAATTTGAAATTTGCTTTAATTCCAACCAATTTTAATGTTTTCCATTTTCAATTTGAGATATAAACTCTTGAATTCACCGAGACATCTCCCACATGAAGACTCAAAATGTTGAAAATATTTCTACATTGAAAGATTTACATTTGTTAGAAGTTATTATTACAAAAGACTAAAACTATCCAACATAATCACATTATAAAAAATCCCAATGCATGCAAAACAACTTAAAGAGTCCATCTAAGCAAATTGAAGAAAGTTTGTTTTCATAAAAATCCATACAAATACTAAGCTGTTGAAGAATGGAATGATTTATTTGCAAAATTTACTGTGACAATTTAAACTCAACATAAAGTAAAACAATATTTAAACAACTTAAATCTTTATATTTTTATTTTATTTTAATATCGGTAGTAGCAACAAGCCATTATAAACATGGATATTGTAATGGCTCAATACATAAAGAAAACCTTGATGTGTAAATGATGTGTAATTAAAATTCCATGATCAATTCATGTTATATGATTGGTGGAAGTAACAGTAACAAATAATGGCCAGAGTATATTGATAGTGTTGCAGAATATTTAATAAGTTTAATTTTGAATTAGCCTTGAAGATAATATCATTAGCAAGACAAGATACTTGACATGTGTAGAAATGAACATTTCCTCAGACTGTTTTGTAATAAGAATTCTGAATTTTCAATACTGCAGAACCAAGAATTGAGGCAAATGTCAACCCCTGACTTTGATCACTCTTGATATGAACAATTGAAAGTACCTATAATTTATATGGAGAACATTTGTCAAAGAATTTTTTAAGTATAAATGGCTACAAAGTAAAGTTTTAATCAGAAAGACAATGGTGACCAAAGAAGACTGGAATTTCGTCAAATGGTTGTGACTCAGTATGTGAAGAACATGAAACGATGTCAAAACTAAGAGTATCCTATGCACGCAAAACATTATAGAAGTCATGACAGTAGTTCAATCCATGTTTGCAAATATTTAGATCCCATGTTAAAAGTATTTAGAATGTTACAAATATTCAGAATGTTTGATAAAAAAAATATAAATGAAGACTTGTTGCTTAAAGGAAATTTATTATAGTTGTTTCTTGAAATAGCCGAAAATTTTTCTAAGACACTATTTAAGAATAAAAGATAAAAACCAAATAAGATAAACAAACAATATGTCAATAAAGATAATTATTGTCATCTCATTAAACTGAAACATATTTATACAGGCATATTAATGCAATTTGATTACTGGAAATTTGTAGGGTTATTAATAAAGACTGGATATTCGTGCAGTAAAACTCACTAACAACATGCAGTAAAAAAATCGAAATGTGCAAAAACATGCAATAAAAAATATCAAAATTTTGCAAAGTGGTTTTATGTAGCCTAAAACTATAGTTAATGCGTATATCAACTTATTTTACATTTTGGATGTGAACTTTAAGGTGAATAAAATAGTATCATTTTTGTGTTTTTATGATAATCAAGACTGAACATATTTTTTACACAAATCTTATTTTGTATGTTAAATATAATTCACAAAACATTAATTTAGCATAAAAATACAAAAAAAGAAATAGAAAAATACAAAAATACCTTCAGAAAGTACACGTAATTAAGTTAAAAAAGACGTCTTGAGGATTTATCATCTGTTAATTGTTTTCATTATACTTCACAATTAAGTACATTTCCAAATTTTTGAGAAATTATATCTTCTATCATCTAATAAGTTTCAGACTCTGATGTGCGTGTGGAGTTAAAAGCAGTTAAAAACTCCATTCATTTTCGCTCATATCTTGCAGGGCAACTTGTGTTCCAAGAAATTCAATGAATTTGAAATGCAGTGCAGCTTCACACTAAGGTTTGTGCCCAGATGCAAGATCAAATGTGACTTTCACATGCAGCCCCTTGTTGGTAACTACAGCAGAGACTGGCAAAATGGATACTGATCTGATTGGGAAAATAGATCCCAGCTCAACGTTTTGGCTGAGCAGTCACAACCAAGGGCCACAGACAGAGTTTGTGCCAACAGCACGAATCTCTACTTCCAACTGCAACCACTCAGAAATTTTAATTAAGCAATTGGCTTCATGAAAGATATAGACGCTCAGCTTCAAATGGCAACAAAATTCAGAATTGGTACATATTAACCGAAACTCAGGTTTCACAGACCTCCTGAATGCACTGCTGGATTAAATCATAGAAACATTTTCTTTAATGAAACCTTTAAAAGAGGTAAATTAAAAAAGTTGATATTATTAACAATTATATTTTATGCAATAAAATCGTGAAGCTTCTGAATTCATTCAGTAAAACCCACAAATGTCCAATTTCCTGGCAGCATTACCCAAAAATACTATTTCATACGGTAACACCCAGAACATGCAATTTTGAGTCAAATAAAACAAATTCAAGATTCATTTTATGATTCAAATTTCTGTCAAGGTTTCATTTATTTTCAAGTTAGCAAAGAAAACATCTTTTACATGGGAATCTAGTCTTTAGTTATCATTACATTATTATTAGATATTGGTTTTATTTCTACCGAAATGGGGATAAGTTGAATCAATAACAAATTTTCATTCAGTTTGATTTCAATTATTATAATTTTTTATTATTATCATTATTATTATTATTATTACAATTATTATTATATTTAATTATTTATAAATGCATACAAATTATATACCGTATTTACCCAAATGTAAGTCAACTTTGAATGTAAAATGACTCCCTAATTTTAAAGAGCCATCCTGTGAATTTTTAACAATTCTTACCATTTAGTCTGTACGTAAAAAATTGCAAATTGTGTAATTGACACAAAAATTGTCTTGAAAAGAATGTTAAAATTTTTGCTCGGGCATTCACTATTTTTTTGTTCCTTAAAATCATCATAATCATGCTTTTTGTCACACTACCCTCTTTATTTTCACATGTATCAGTGTTTGTTTTTGGTCCTCCCACACAGCCATGCTCTCTGACTTTTTAATCCCTCTGAAAGTTTTATGCATTGGATTCTTAGTCTTCCTCATTTGCATTGTTTAACATCCGAGTAATCCAGTTGTGTAATGCGAAATCATAAATCTTTGTTCTTCCATTTCGTGGGTAACGTAGGGGTTGGCAGCAAATTTTTGCTCAGAAAATATTTTCTAATCATCCTTTTCTATTGTTGGATGTAGCATGTGTACATTCTTCTATCAATGTAAAATTTTCAATTTCTATCACTTGCAAAACGTAAATTTGCATTCGCTGAACACTGATTCTGCACGATCACGTCAATCTTTTTTCATTATCACACTGCATTTCACATGATACAATGCCTTTCATTTAAGATTCACTCTTTACCACCCCATTCAAAAATATCGATCTAATTCGCCCAGCAAATTCGTGATGGATTCTGAGAATACAACCATGAATACAATCACTTATTATACATATGCATACTATTATCATCTCTGCAACATTTATAACTTTATGAGAAGGAAAGGCAACGTAAAACCATAAATCTTAACTGACAAAGATTAATCTGTAAATATACAACAACCCTGTATTTTTCTAATGCGATTTTTAGGAAAGCCTCATTTTATATTTGGGTGAATAAGGTAATTAATACTTTTTTCTAAATTATATAGTTAAATATATTAATAATATTATTAACAATTTTAAAGTTGAATTATTTTTAACAAAGATGTTTTTTGAATTATGTTATACTAGTAAGTTAGCATAAGATGTAATTTTAGGAGAGGCCAATAGCAGCAGTTTCTACAAGAATTTAATTTCATAATTTGTAAGTGTCAAAGAAACCGAGATGCAATCCGACCCAAATCTGAAAAGACGTGGCAGGTCCCTCTCTTTAATAAATAGGAGTATGTGGATATTTTTCTCTGGTAAGCTTAGTAATTTCAATGAGATAATGCTATGTTGTAACACAACATCAACAGTGTTGGGTACTACACGTTGGGTACAACATCAACGGTGTTGGGTATTTAGTATAGTACGTACTTTTTACATTAATATTATCAATAGTTCCATAAAGATCCATATATTATGTTTATATTTGATATTTATCCTTCGGAATAACATCAAATATAATATTTATTCTTATTTTCACTATTGAGAAGCAATATGTACATAAGGAACACAAACATCAACAGTTTGTAAATGTCATGCTGCTGTAAAGCTTAAATCAAATAAATTAATTAATAGTTTATGATCAATATTATGAACCTATTCTGACAAAATTTCAATTTAAGTTATATAAAAGAGATATGAAAAGTTAAAGTGCATGTTATGTAAATGAATATGCAGAAGAATTTGGTTAAATAGATTTAAAGAAACAGTTTTCCAAACATTTAGGAATCAATACTCAAAAATGCCAAAAAAATATTTAAATAATTCCAAGCACAAAGACATTGATTTTCTTCTATGTTTTATGATGTTAGTTTATAGATGTTAGAATGCAAATACCATTCAGTTAAAGATGATTGCAAATTACATTCATCATGCACAGGTATACAAGCGAAATAGCATCTTCTTCCAAACACTCGTTGATCACAAATAGTTGTTCAGAAACAATAAGGGATATTTATTATTGAACATTTGCTATCCCAGAAATTTTCATACACAAGCATGCTGAAACATGCAAAAGAAAAAAGAACAAGTTGATATCAGATCAATGGCTTGGCATTTAATGTCTTGAAATAAAAGAATAACCCCAAAAGATTAGAGCTGAAATTTTTAAATTTAACCAAAGTAGTTCTTCCTTTGTAAATGGTCAAAGGAGGTGTAGTACAAATGAAGTAAAAGTAACATTCACAAGAGCAAAAAGCCTAATTG
This sequence comes from Acheta domesticus, assembly GCA_031308135.1. NCBI lineage: Eukaryota > Metazoa > Arthropoda > Insecta > Orthoptera > Gryllidae > Acheta > Acheta domesticus. Next base: position 14,671,698 of record JAHLJT010008756.1, on the reverse strand, counting down.
ATTTTTTCTTTTCAGTTTCTTCTGCTTGGAGTTTACATATTTCAAAACTTACCAAAATATGTATTTCTATGCCTGATTTCTTTTTTAACTAATAAGGAATTTTTTCCATCTCTTGTAAAATTAACTTCCCAGTTGATTCATGGGAATAAATTATTCAAGTTTTACCACCTTTCATCAATATCAGAGTTAAGCAATGTATTTCAAGACATTCCACATCAAAATCATTAACATTAGCCTTTAAAGCAATCATGCCTGAAGAGAAAGGATATTAATAAGCAATAGTAGGGCATTAAATAGAGTGCCACACAATTTGCTTCAGTAAAAGAGGATTTCGATGATTTAAATCAATTGATTTAAATCACATATTTCATTTTGGAATGTAAAGCATGGAATTTAAATCGATTCATTTAAATTATATATTTCATTTTGGAATGTAAAGCAGTTATTAAAACCTGGTATTTACTGATTAAAATGATTCAATGGTATAATGAAATGTAAATATTTCTCTACGAAAACTAAAAAAATTATGATGGCTAATGGCGATGCTTGGTCATCTAATAAGAGTTTAAAAATTTATTCATTTTTTGCATATTCAGATTTTCCCACCCTTTCATTAAATACTTTGAAAATGAAGAATAATCTAGAACTTTCATAACTTGTATTTGTGAAAAATGCCTGTTTTATCTTTTATTCAATGCAATAACAAAATATGAACTTGGCAACATACCTGAATAAAATATGTTCCCATATTAATGTTGTATCACAAATTTAAACAAAGAAGCCGACTTATTTGGCAGAGAGAAACTAACAAATTTACTAGCTCCATAGATAGCTTCCTTCAGAATTTCAACGATACATTTACCCGAATATAAGACAAGGTTCTTTCATAAATATTTCATTTAAAAAACACAGTGCCGACTTATAATTGCAGATTAAGAAGACTGATCAGTTGGGATATGTTTTAACATTGGCTCTCTGTGACAAGAAACTTGAACACTGATGTAACAACTGATAAGGATAACAAGTTGCAAAGGCGATAAATACTACACTTATTTGTAATAGCTAATTACATTCACTGACACATTTTTCACATCCACCTTGGATTAACCAAGCAATTCAGACTAATATTTTTGAAAGGGTCAATAAAGAGAGAATCTATTGAAGTGAAATAGAATGAAATAGAATGTAAAAAGGAATGAAATTCATTGCTGAAATATTGATACTTTCAGAGTTTTCTATTCAATGCCTAGCGAGTAAGAATGTAAGTTTTGCACAATATTAAAATGTAGAGATAGAGGTATGCATCTACATTTAATGACAGATAGAATAATTTTTAAAATAACGACTTAGCAAAAAATTCTCAAGCATGGGCAATTACCGCTCTCTCCCACACTATCAGCTTAATGAAGATTCACAAGTACTTTGCAATTCACATCTCAATCACATAAATTTTAATTAAACAAATTTACAATTGAAGAAGCGAAGGCCAAGGATTAGGTGAATATCAGAAAGAAAATCTGGTAACATGAAAATTACATTCTTAATTGGCATCAAGAGAAAGCCTAAAAATTCAAATTCAACATCAAATACATTCAGAGGGGCCTAGAAAAATGTCAGAGAGCAACCTAGTAAGAGAGGAGGGACCAAAAAAAGAAACAATGATACATGCAAAGACGAGAATGATAATAATAAAAACGCTGATGATGATGATGATGATGATAATGATGATTTAAGGATAACAATCAAGAAAATCATAAGCTCAGGAAAAGAATGAAACATTCTCATCAACTACACAACTTTCTGGTCAATTAAACATTTTGTGATTTTATTTTCACTGAACAATAAGAATTAGATAAAAACAAACAAATTTCCCAGGTCTATTCAAAATTAGGACATCATCTTATATTCGGGCAAATACAGTAATAATAATAGAACAAGTATTAGATGCATTCAAAATATGTCTGAAAATACAATATCTTTAATATTATAATATTGATTTATTTCTTGGTTTGAATTAAATTTATACCAATGTGTTTGAGGAAGGTGTGTTAAGTTTCAACACAAACTCTAGGGCATACTTTTTTTAAGATCGACAGAAATTGTCCCGTTTCTGTCTGAGACATTCAATTATACAAAACAGAATATTTTTACTTTAAAAGGAACTAGAATAACAGGTAAAAGCTCAGACATCTGGTGTTTACATCAAGTTCCTCCTCTAAACTTGAACCCAGAATAACTAGCTGCACAAATTATTAAGACCACCACACCATCTTTTATCCAGTTCCTACTTTACATTTAACTAAAAAAATAACCATTTTGGTTTTACTTTCACCACTGAAAAAGTTTTCAGTAGTTTTCAGTTCATTTTCAGTTCCATGCCTTGGTTTGGTTAGATATATTTAAGAAGAAATAATATCTCAGTTTTTGGTGTTAAGTTGGTATAACATTTCTAAAACTAGAATATATCTACCACATTTGTACATTCTTCTTCCCTCATACTCCAACCACTTCCACTCAGAAATAAGATTGGAAGCAATACTTTTTGTTCATCTTCAAGCACAGGCTAAAGGTGAAAAGGTAGGAAGCAGTAAGAAGGTGAAAAGGAAGAAGAAAACCAAAGACAGACCAGTGGCATTACCCCCTTGCCCAGTCCTAGGGGCTGCACCGCAAGGTAGCCAGCGGGCAGAGACGCAGCCACCGGCAGCACTTGCTCCTCCACATTAAGCCTGCATCAGATATAGCATTATCACCATATGTGCCACAACTGTATCAGATATAGCCTTACAGTACGTCACAAACTTCTTACTAACCTGCCTTTGTGAAGAAGGGGCAGCCAGGCATAGCCCACACAAGTCTCCACTCCATTCTGACTGGGCTTTTTACTTTGATCACAGCTCACATGATGGAAAGTGAACAATAAGTGGTGCCTGGCATGCAGACTAATTGGCAACTTCACCTTGACTTCCTCATACCAGCTGGGGGAAGTACTGTGGTGCAACACAGTACAAGTAATACGGGACACCAACAACCGACCTCCTGGCCGTCCATATATACACTGAAAGCAAACAAATAGCTAAGTGAAAAATATGAATAAATCTTAAAGTATGAAGAATATCCCAAATATTTGCATTAAGTTGTTCTTCCTTAATGAAAAAAGAGAATATAAAATACTGTCTGATTTATTGTGTGTAATGAATATAATAAAGAAAGACCCTGCCAAAACATATGCGTGATGAAAATGTATTCAGTTAGTCATCACACTCAAGCACCCATAAAACACATAACAATAATCATAAAATTGACTTCACAATATTTCGGATGTGACCTAAGTTAGTCAATTATGTGATTATTGAGAAAAAGGAATTTATGTCTAATCAAATAAAGTTTCATCAAGACTGCAATGCAACAAGGGTGGCAAAGCCAACCATGTCACAACACAGGTGAAAACACCCTTGCCTATGCAGAACTTGCAATCCCAAGTATCACGCTCAATTCAGCGCTACTGTCTTAACAACCATAGCCATTTGGGTTGGTCCAATTCAACCCTGGAACTTTCTCCAATTTCAATTTCCATGTTCCAATTTCTTCCACAAGCATCGGTGGGGTCCTCTGTCAAAAGTCTTTTCAAAGTTAAGGCGGACAATATCGTTTGGTAATCCCTGTTCGTATAGTCTTGTCCACATTCCTACACACTGCAGAACATTTGAAGGGATTGATCTTTTCAGAACATGCTGATTAATGGGGAACATGCTGATTAATGGGGAAAACATTAAAAAACTAAATTTAATAAATTATATTGATTAAAAGTAAGATTGTAAGGATAAATAAGAGAATTTCAATATCTTAGTTATAGATGACAAATTAGCCTTGGACTCACACAGCAACATTAGAACATGTGAACAGCAGACACAAGCTGGGTTGATAGATGAAAATTTTGTGGCAGGATTTGTCTCGATCTTGTAGAGGTAGGGCATGTGGCAGTGACTGGCAGAAGAAATTGTTTGAAACTGTTTTAAGTTAGAATATGTTCTGATCTGATAAACGGAGGGTATATATTCGTGAGCTGTATACAGTTAACAGTAAAATGGAACGTAACTGTAGTTGCGAAATTTGTCACAAATATAGGTAACAAATAGAAGTAGGGGTAAATCGGAAGTTGACGTTGGCACCATTCTTTTGAAACGAAAAATTTTGTTACCCACAAAGGAGTCAGTTCTCAACAACACCAAAAGAAGGAGTGATACAAATCATATTTTATATAACTCCCTCTATTTCTTTTAAAGGAATTAGGGTATAAATACAGTTTGTGATCCCATTTGTTCACGCACGCAGAATTGTGATGCCTCACTAAGCATGTCCAAGTTGAGGACAAGGCTTAGCCCTTGGGCCCTCGCGTTAACATAAAACATCCTTGAGTCTGTCCAACGTATAATTACCATTGCATTTTATGCGAATACTCTCCTTACGTATCATCTGGCGTGTATATGTTCTTATAGTATTTTACTGACCTACAAGAACAATGACCAATGAACTATAACACCAACATGAAAATATCGACTTGGTGCTTCATATAAAATACTTTAAAAAATTAAAAGATCCACCTCAATTACAAGAAGCTGTGATATCACCCACATCAATTACAGAATATAGATTTTGGTAAAAGTCCTGGATGCAGTTAAGACTCAAGTGTTTCCCACAGACAGATGGAGAGACATTTTGAGAAAATCACCTTTTACAATAATAGAGACCCCAAAACAGATTATACTATGTAAATGTTACAGTATTGTATAATGTAATGGAGCAAAAATAAATCCACTTGACTTTTTTAGTAACAAGGTCCCATAATATGTTTGTCTGTCAAAAGATTGACACTTGTTCCTGCAGCTTATATTTCTCTCTCTACACTAAGAACAAGAAAAAGTAATAGGTACAACCGTACAAATCAGAGCCCTAGAAGTACACTGCCAGCAAGGACTCACCAATAACACAGATAAACTTGCATATTCAGATTACTTAGTTACAGCAGAACAAACTACCCCAAGAAATGTTTTAATAATACAACTTACACACAAAGGCTGAGAGCCACTTGCATCAGAATCTCGAAGTTCCACAGAACAGGCAATATTTCTGGCACGTGTGAACGTCTTTTGGGTGTCAAAATGAAGGTTGTGAGGATAAACATAGAGATGATTCACAAATGTAGTATAGGGATGCACATCTTTTTCAGTTGGTCCCTCGATTTCACTGACTTCTAGTGTTGGCTCCCCTGATGGAGGAAGCGGGAATGGTTTGAGAGGCATCAAGGATGAAGTCAATGAATCTGCAACAAATAACAATAACACTTCATTAATAAAAGGTGATTCCACACATTAAGGAAGTTACAACATTGTTTCTGTAGACAGATTTTATTAAAAAAACATATAAGTGTATGCTGTTACTCTACAGCACATACTTTTCATATTCTTTGTAATGGATATATAATATTTACACTTCGGATCTTTAGGTTTTTACCTATGGTTATCCCTTACAGCATATTAACCAACTTTGATAGTGCCTATAGGCATCCATTTCAATATAAATGCCTAATTCTGCCTTTTGGTGCCTATATATGCCTTTTTTTAAAATTTCCAATCAATTTATTCACTACACTGTTGTATTCAATTAATAATTATTCAACAAGCCTTTCATTGACTGGACACTTATTTGATTATTGTTTGATAAAATGCAGCTAGGTGTCGTTTAGGCTTAGCGCAACAATAAATAAACCAATTAGTGAAATCTTAAGGAGCCGTATGCGAAATCGGAACTTTGGCAATGGAATACAATTTCAAAAAATTACAATTGCAAACAACTATTGGTCCACATCTGGTTGAAAGTTTTTTTCCAGAATTTAACTACGGTATTTGTGCACTTCAGAGTGACAGAGGAGGTTCGAAACCAGTTCCCCAAAATCAATGATTTAATATCCTCCATAAGGACAGTATTTTTAAAGTCAAGTTCAAAAATTGCAGCTTACAAAGAAAGATATCCCAATCTGCATTTGCCACCAGCAATTATTTTGAGAAGCTGGGGTACATGGCCTCGAGCTGTGAAGTATTACAACGACAACATTGACAGAGTTGAAGAGGTTGTAAATAGTTTTTCAGAAGAAGAATCACAGTGTTTTAAGGTTGCCCAGAATGTCCTACAAGAGAAAAGTTTGAGGCAAGATCTAGTTTATATTCACACTAATTTCACTTTTTAGCAATCATCAAAGCTCAGTCTCACTGAATTAATCACATTATTTACAGGAACCAAAAGTCAGTAAAGAAAGCTGTTAGTGAGGTTGGAAAAATTGTTTCCAAAAAGCTACAGATGGTGCTTGCCAAAATCCTGGATACATGATTCTCAAAGAAATATCAGGTATCACTTGAGGCAATTCTCCCTACAGAATTTAATCTGCATATGGTTTCTCTGGTTTTTAATATGTTCCAGTCACCATCGCAGAAATTGAGAGATCTTTTTCAGCATTTAAGATAATTCTGACTGACAAAAGACATAAACTTACCCCGCATCATCTGAAAATTCTTTTTATTATTTACTGTGAACAAAATTAAGCAAAAAAGTGAAACTGAAGAATCAGTTATTTAAAAAATAAGAATGTTGCATTATTTCTTAAAATTCATGTAAGACAATTTTATCAAATTTTATCATCTATTTTAATTAACTGAAAGTGACACAGATTTTTTATAGATTAAAAGCAAATGTTTTCCCTTTAGAATGATTGTTCAATTACAATATTATCTTATCTATCAAGCTGTATTTAAGTGTGTTTTGAAATAAAACAATGTATTTAATAAATCACTGTGTTTTGCATGGCGTGATGCATAAAATTTATTTATTGGGTGAATTAAAGACCTATTTCCCTACTTTTTAGGACCTTTTCAGGCACCTAAAACCAATTTTTTTAGGATCTAAAGATTCAAAGTCTACTAATATTATACTATTTATTAACAATCAATAATCTACATATACTTTTCAGTACTTATTGTTACCTAGTAAATTTTCATTTAAAACATCCCACTGTTTCAAGAATCAATTTTAACTTTCTCTTATAAGGAGTTTATACAAAAAAATTGGAAAAGTTATGTCATGCAGCAAAAAATCTTTTCAAGATATTCATTTTGGGGGTCCCTGATATTGAATAAGTAATGTACTTTACATCAGTATTTCTAAAAACAGCACAACTGTACAAAGGATTTGAGGCAAAATGGATAATAGAACTCAAGTCCTGTGAATTTAAAACTATTTTCATTTTTGAGGAATCTGACATAAGGCCTATAGAATATTTTCAACAGTTTCTCAAAAATGGAATCAACTGTTTTTTTCAGTATTCTTAATAATTATTCAATGATGATGATGATTATTTCCATAAATTACATAATATAAACTTGGCTTATTTTGAATACCCCCTCTCCCTGTCATTCACCCATTATGTGTCAGTCTGTGGATGTCCCTCGTCGAGTGAACATCGTCCCAGAGCGCTCCCAGCTTAGGCGCAGGTACTTTCCTGCAGGTGGTCAACGGCGCAGTGTACAGTACAGGCCCAGTCGTCGCAGCGTCGGAACTCGAAGATAAGTATTGCATTTCTTCTATTATTGCTTTCCTGGTGTTCTCTGTTAAATTGTTTTCCTAAAAATTCTTGTATTTCAATTTCCTAGTTTTCGTTCTACTTTTATCTCTTTACTCTCCATCTACTTCATTTATCATTTCCAGCTGAATCTGCACCTCACTGCAAGTAAAACTTTAAAACTAACCCTTACTTTATTAAATTTACTCATTCTATTACTTTTATCTCCTCTAACGTCACTTCAAATTTTCCTATAATATTCTGTAAATCTCTTTTAATTTCGGCTTACTCCTTGCTTACTCTTACTTAATTCAATCTAGGTAGTTGTTCTCTCTTTCTTATTCACCTGTCAGCATGGCTTCGAATACCAGAGGAACTACTAAGAGTAACCAATCGAACTTACAGGGTGAAATTAGTACAATCGTGCAGGAAGTGGTTAAATGCCCTGCCTTCCTCAACTCTTTGGCCACGATCCTTACTGGAATGGTTGCCAAGCAGTTGGAGGAGAGTATGAAATTTAACACGGACTTAATTAATAACTTGCGCAGGGAAATTGAAGACCGAGACAGAGAGATAAAAAACCCGAGGGCTGAACTGGACGCGAGAACAGATCAGCTTGAAATGTACACGCGGCGGAATTCCTTGCGGATCTTCGGAGTGAAGGAGAAAGAAAATGAAGATCCAGATCAACTTGCGCTTGATGTAGCAAATCAGAGAAGTGTCAATTTGAGCCGGAATGACATTGATAGATGTCACAGAGTGGGACCCAAGATCGCAGGAAGAACCAGACCGCTAATTGTCAAATTTATTAGTTACAGGAAGCGCCGCGAAGTCTTTCAGGAGAAAAGAAAACTTAAGGGCAGTGGTGTCACCATACGGGAAGACCTCACAAGATCCCGTTTGGAGGTTCTGAGAGCGGCCATAGATCGTTTTGGCCTGCGGAGCGTCTGGACGGAAGACGGTACAATAGTCGTCAAAACAGGTAGCGGGAAAGCCCGCGCGCAGACAACTGCCGACTTGCAGACGATTTCCGCCAAAGTAGGAGCGCCCCCCACCCCCAGCCCCACAGCTTAACACGCCTTTACTTGGAATCTCCAAGGACCTTTCATTTCCCCCTCCCCCTCTAAGCTTCTTTCTACTCTCATCTTTCCTCAATACTCTCTCTCTGAACTCTCTCTCTTTCTCTTTCTCTTTCTCTCTCTCTCTCTCTCTCTCTCTCTCTCTTACTAGTACCCTTTGTTTATTTCTATTCACCTCTCGTTGAGTCATCTCTTTCACCCGTCTGTGTCATAGGCAGTCGGCGGCCGTTTTAGGAATTTCCCGTGTCCCTCAATGCAAAGTGTCCTTCCCACCCCACAGCCTTCGCTACCTGCATGTGCCCACTCCCCTTCCCTGCCAGCCCAGGCTGCTGTAGACAATGCACCGTTTATTTCTAGAAACTGTTTTTACGTCGCGCATTTAAATGCACAATCTCTTCTTTGCCATCACTCTGAGATTCAGGAAATTGTAATGAAGCATAAATTTCACGCACTCCTCATTAGCGAAACATGGCTAAAAAAATCTTTACATTCTCAAACCGACAAAGTCCCTGGATACCGTCTTTGGAGATCTGATAGAAAATCCACCGTGGCTGCACACGGCGGTGGTGTCGGTATCTATTTACGTGATGACATTAAATGCAAAGTGATTTTCTCTTCAGCAAATCATAAAGATCATTTCACCGAATATTTAATTGCTGAAGTTATTCTTGCAGGGAAAAAGTGTCTCTTGGCGGTAGTGTATTCTCCTCCTAAATCAGGCAACATTGATGAACTAGACGACTTACTCGCTTCCTGTGTCACTAAATACGAGGACATTATTTTAATGGGTGACTTATATTGTAATTTATTGAAAAAATCTACCTCATCCGATAACTTTGCGCGTTTTTTTCGTAATATGAACCTAACGATTCTTCCCCTAAAGGCTACGCACATCACAAGAGATACTGAAACATGGATAGATCATATCATAGTGTCAAATCCAGCTAGAGCGCGTTCTCATGGACAATTTTCCATTCCCGGAATATCAAAACACGATCTCATCTACATATCATATAATCTTAAGTGTCCCAAATACGCACCAAAAATAATAAAATATAGAGATTACAAGAACTTTGATACAAATTCCTTCGTTTCCGATGGATTTTCTGTCCCTTGGAATCTTGTACAAAATGAAGCATCACTCAATGGTAAAGTAGCAGTATTCACGGAAATGTTTAATGGACTTATAAATAGACATTTACCACAAAAGACGTCACGCGTGACACGTCCCGCAGCCCCGTGGATATCCGGTGAAATTCGGCAACTTATGCATGACAGGGACACTGCGTATAAAGTTTTTCGGAAAACAAGGAACAACAACGATCATGCTACGTATAAAAAACTTAGAAATCGTGTCACCCAAATGTTGAGAAATGCCAAAATTAAATATTATCATTCTATTTTTCAAAATAACTGTGATTCTAAATTGCTCTGGAAAAATTTGCGCACTATAGGTATTGGAAATATTCGAAATTCAACAGAAATAAATCTGTCACTTGATTCGCTGAATCAAGCTTTTGTTAAGCTTGCGCAGCCAATTAATCCGTTCCTAAAATCTCAAACTTTATCCACGCTGCGAAGCAGAGAGATTAGTATTAAAGACACTTTCTACTTTGCGTCAGTAACACCAACCGATGTCACCAAAATCATTTTGAGTTTAAAATCAAACGCATCCGGCTCCGACGGAATCAACGCAAAGTTGCTGAAGCTCGGAGCGGAAGTAGCACTCCCCGCAATAGTCGACATTATTAATTTCTCGCTAATGAGCGGCGAATTTCCCTCGACCTGGAAGACAGCACTGGTCCATCCTCTCTCTAAAAGCGCAAATCCAATGACACCTGTTGATTACCGTCCCATCAGTATCTTGCCGACATTATCAAAAGTTCTCGAAAAGATCGTCAGGAAACATATCGAACATCACCTTCAAAATTTCAGTATTTTGAATGAAAACCAGTCAGGCTTTAGACCCGGTAAAAGCACAGGGACTGCGCTCCTTAGTGTGATTGAAGATGCCCGAGATGCAATAGATAACGGTAAAATCACAATTCTCGTCCTTCTCGACTTTAGTAAGGCACTCGATTCTGTCGACCACAATATTTTGTTAGCAAAGTTAAAAAACATTGGATGTGCCACACCTACACTCGAATGGTTCTCCAGTTATCTATCAGAACGGCAACAAAAAGTCGTGTGCGGTGACAGTGCGTCTTGTACCTTGCCATTAGCACGCGGCGTCGCACAGGGCTCAGTGTTAGGACCCCTCGCTTTCCTAATTTATGTTAATGATTGGTCAATCTTACAAGGAAGGCCAGAAGCCGCTGCCGCCTTCCCTCCCCTCCTCCGACCACCCCTGCACGCGGTCGGGCCGCGGCCGGCCCCGCGTCAGGGCGCGGCTCGCTCGCTCCCACGCTATACACAAGGGCACACCCAGACCCGAGCCTCGACGGCCTGCCGATTTATGGTCCATCTCACAAAATAGGCCACAGAAGCCCAAGCCGACGTCCCTCCCCTCTTCCGGGCCCCCCGGCCCGCGGCCGGGCCTCTCTAAACCTCGATCCCACGCTATTCACAAAGACACACAAAGACACTCAGCTGCAGCCCTCGCCGACCGGCAAACTTAATACACACTCGTCTTCTGTCTGTCGTGGTGCGTACATTCTCGTTCGTGCAGCTCCAACAACTTTTCTATCGTTCGCATGTGAACATTAACTGTGTGGTGGGCACGAACTCTCTAAAAATCCTTCTACCAACGGTGCCGCTAATATCCGGCAACATATATAACTAATTGTGTCAATCTCATTTGGCAACACACAATTGTGGTGCGCACGCCTTCTTGAATTACTACATTGGTTGTGCCGTTCCTACACGGACAACGCTCAAACTATCGCGGGGTGTCGAAGAAGTGATTGTCTTCCACCGCACTTCGAGTTTCTCCAGGGAACTTCCAGACGTCCGAGTGCGTCGCGGAACTATCGACGCATCTAATGCTGACGACCATCAACGGAGACTTGCGGCCTGACGCCTCTCCATGCATAGGTGTACTCCAGCCTGCAGCCGCTCTAACCACAGATGAGTGTCAAAATCCAGTAAAACATTTGCAGAACTTTATAACTAATTACAGAACTTTATAACTAAATTCCTCACGGCAACTTAAAACTTAAAACTAAATTCATCAAAACTTGTCTTGAAATTGTCTTTTACAAACTTCATTCAATTATCAGTCTTAAACTACTTATATGTCAACAGTTAATTTTCAAGTCAATTCATTGCATGCCAAGTCAAAAATTGTATATTGTACATAATTATAAGTCATTCATCCATCTTCATTTAAATTAAGGTAATCATAAGATCAGTGTATTGTTTTGCATCTAAATACAAAAGTGAAAATCACATGTTTCAATGAACTACTAGAATCCACTTGCTCCTCCGCCTGCAACCAGGCCCGCTGTGCAGATTAGCAGCGCAGGATAAAACAATGATATAGCAAATCAATAAAAAATTGTTGTCATCATATGTATGCTGATGATCTCCAAATGTATATTAGCGGACCCTCTTCTCGCGTTCCCGAACTTGCTAAAAAAATCAACGAAGACCTGCAGTCACTCTCCTCTTGGTCATCATCAATGGGGCTACTGTTAAACCCCAAAAAATCTCAGTGTCTTGTAATCGGCTCCAGAAACTCCCTAAAAAAGTTATCACTTTCCGCTCTCCCTGACATTTGCATAAATGGAACTCCTCTACCATGGTGTAATGATGTGAGAAATTTAGGTGTGCAAATGGATAATACTCTAACCTGGAATGTTCAAATTGATAAAATATGTCAAAAAGTATTCGGGTCCCTGCATGTTTTAAAACGCATGCGTACTCTTTTACCTACAAAAACTCGTCAGACCCTTGTACAATCACTCCTTATGCCTCACTTTGATTACTGCAATTTCCTTTTGACTGACATAAATTGAAAGCAGCAACGCAAGTTACAAGTAGCTCAAAATGCATGTATTCGCTTTATTTTCGACCTTGAAAAATACGACCATATTTCAACTTTTTACGCACACTCTAAAATTCTTACCATTGATAAAAGGCGTTTACTTCACTGCCTTCTCCTCCTCTACAAGATTTTAAACAGCACTCATCATGGCACCCTATCACTACGTTTTCAATTTATGAAGCTACATCGTGCCCAAGAGTCATGCCTTATTTGTATTCCGCATCACAATACCACTACTTTTAGCAAATCATTCACTGTTACTGCCATCCGTGCCTGGAACAATCTTCCCTCTACTATAAAAAATATCAGTACTTTTCAAAAGTTTAAAAAAGATGTTACAAACTGGATTCATGAAAATATTACTTAACGGCATTTGACAGTATTATTGCGTACCAGTACAGTATTACTGTGTTACCAGGACATTGCCAGCTGTACGTCTACTGCGTCAGCTAAAACTAAGGATTAGGGACGCCGTACTGCCTTGACACAGTGACGATTCTCATTCTTATACCAATTTTATCATACAACATTCTATCCCGTTTTTCAAATAAACACTTCTCATCTAACCTTTCTCATACTTCTCTCTTTCTATTTCCTTTTCTGTCTCTCTTTTTTTTCTCTCTCCCTCTCTTACTCTCTTTCTCTCTTTTCGGATCACTAAAATCCCTGCTATGTTTGCTTCCTTTCTCTTTTTCTCTAAATTATCATTCTAGTTCAATAACTCTTCCTTTTCCTCTCTTTTTAATCACATTATCTAAGTATTCAACCTTAAAAGTGAACAAATCTCTGTGACACACAATCATTTTAAATAGCATATGAGGAACTACCCTTCAATTCATACCTCACGTTTACTACAGTACCCACCCACATGTGTGCATACCTATGTTATGAGTACATGTTTGTGCATTTGTGCATTTGCTTAATTGTACAACGTGATAAGCATGCGTCCATGTGCTCACATGTGTATATACTCAAAATATAATTTCTATGCTTTAATTCTTGTCTAAATGTGTTTACTAATTTGTATTTTTTCTGTTTCAGTTCATTTCCTACAACTATTGCTATACGTTAAGATATAATATTAAATTCAAAATATTTTCATTCCTACTTTGTATTTTGTGTGCACTGTAATTGTTTACTTGTATTGTGACCTAGGTAGAGTATTTTGTCTTGGCCTTCAACCACCATCCTGATTGAGGTTTACCTGGGTTTACTCAATCGCTTAAGGCGCATGCTGGGATGGTCCCTTTGTTTGCAGTCCCAGAAATAAATATAGTATACATCGTTGGTATACATGTGAAGGATGTTAGGTCAGGTTTTCAAGTCTTGAGAATATTCCAATTGGTAACACTTCATACATTTTTAAAATTTGTCGTTTTTTAGTTTGGGGAAAAGTTTAAGTTTCTAAACGTTTCCTAGATTTAATCTGATCGTATCCACGTTTATGATTTTTTTCTTCTTTTTTTATTTACCTAATTTAATAACCGAATAGATTCGTTTTTTCTTTCTTTCAAGACTTGAACTCTTTACTGGATGTTTTTCGCTTGTAGGCTGACGAGTTTTCCTCCCTTTCTGTTTCTTAGGGGTAATTCAAAAATACGTACGCAATTTCAGCTTCTTCAAACGCTCTCTCAATTAGTAGTACTTAATAACATGCCACTGTGTTAAACAAGCTCCTTCTAATTTTCTTCTGTAACTAACTTACGAGTCAAAAAACAGTTTTTCAAAATTTAAGTTAAATCTCGAAGTGCTTCAATCTGATATATTTGTGACTAATTTTTAATATCTCCCTAACGTAAAATAAATAAACTTAAACACAGAAATGTTGTGAGTGCGTTTCTTGTTCTATCAACGTCTTCCTCCCTCACTCTCACTCCTGCTTCCCATGTGAGAAAACCTTCATCTAAATTGCGTACATATTTCTCATTGAATGGTCTCCTTTTATCATAAAATAAACTGTAATAAAACTTTTGAAAGTGGTCAGGCGGAAGAGCAGGCTAATTAGCCTGAGCCTCGCCACCAATAAAGACATTTATTTATTTATTTTTATGTGTGCTTGAAACCCACCACCACCACCACCATAACCACCATAAGTATGTAATGCTGGCGACAACACTGCCCCTTGTAAATGCAAGAAGTGAATGTAGATTAGAGCACAGTAATCATATTATTTGTATTGTATATTCAAATGTATGATAATTAAAGTCAGAATTAGTTGACAAAGCTGACTGCCCCCAACACTAAGATTGGGGACAAGTGAGTGAAGGAAATACTCACAGCAGGGAAATTTTTTTATGACAAGCTGTGCCCATACCATCATGGATGACGCATCGGCAAGTGTCTTCAACATCACTTTAACTGAATATTAGAATACACTACGTATCAATTTTGAATATTTTCTTTGTAATCTTACAGGTACAATAAAAATTGATAAAAAATATTTCCAATTACTGTAAGAATTTACATCTAAAGCTTTAATTTATTTGTTTTTAAAACAAATGAATTAGTCAATTTTTTAATGTTTTAGTATAACACTCAAAAATACAAAAAAAATTTTTACAAATTTCAGTGAACATCTTACAAGGAAGAAAAGTGAAAACTCACTTTCTGGTAGCTCTGTGATGGCTTCAATTTTGATTTTCACCCACCCAGGAATCACAGTCAAACGGCTCAGCTTGTCAGGTCTGTAAAGAAAAGTGTCATTCCATTTAACATTGATAAAAAACAAATTATGACATCCTGAATGTCAATGTAAGGTCCACTTGTATGCGGTATTAATATACTTCAGCTATTTTACATGAATTCTGCCTAAATAGCAATTACAAAATTGTTTACTATAATAATTTTCATTCATAGAGATTACTTAGAAAAGAAAATGACACTTTGAAAAGAAACTGAAGAAAGAAGAAGGAGAAGAAGAAAAAAAAAAGGCTCTGGTTATTTACAAAGAAAGAAGCTGAAAATGAAACTAACTTTCTGTATTCAGAAAGAATCTTCAATAACTCTTCATCTTTGAGTCGATTTGCCTCTTGTCGATAAACAGCCGGGAAGTCAGAAGACGTGTCCAATTCATTGCTGTACAAACGGAACAAGGGCCTCGCAGTCCACGCAAACGGCATCCGGTACTGGCCAAGCCTGGAAAAAAAAATCAAAAACATCTCCCCTACTGCAGTGACTTGGCGAACTATGCAAAGGTTCATCCATTGATAAACCACTTCTACAATTATATCATTAAATCAATCTACAAAGTATCATAAATAAAATCTACAAAAGAATTGCTAACCAGAACCCTGACAAGAACCCAATAAACTAAAAAAAATTATGTTCCAATCTTGGGTAGTAATTCATACTTTTAATCATACAAGTATGAAATTAATTCCTGAGCAGTTTTATATAATTTACAATTAATTTCATTACTACTGATAAGAAACCTTTCATTAATAAATTTGCATTGAAATAGTAAAATATTAAAGTTTGAATTGTTTAATGTCTTTTCAACTTTTCTTCATATCACAGAAATAGGAGTAAGAAATATTAAGAATTTTAAAAAGCTTTCAAAAATGACATTCATAATCAGTTTTGATGCCATCATTGTACTTGGTATTTGAAAGTCACATGATTCCATTTGTTTGTTAATGACAAGCAATAACAGCAGCTTCTACTCTCAATACTACCAAGTCAGAATAAATAAATTAAAGAAGAGCATGAAAGCTACTTGGTGGTGATGTGTGGGTGCTCATGAAGCAAGCACATGGCAACATTGCCTCTTATGAGGCACAACGAGCTCAAAGAAGATTGATACTGTGTAAACTGGAGTCAAGTCATTCTGAAAAGGAAGTCTGATTCTTCAAATCAGGAACAATGTAGTATCACAATTATTCTTTGAAAAGAGATAGAATTATAAATTTAATGCAGACATAAATTAAATTAAAACATTCCTTTCCAAACACAAGACTGCTTTCCACATAGTGGGTCCTGGTCCCATGAACCTGATAATTACATTTGGGCAGGTCTAAACTCTAGCCTGGAGGAAATGATCTCCAAGAAAAATAATCAGTCTAATATCACAAAATGATGAGCTCAAGGCTACAAACATTAAATTCTTGATCTTTTAAAAATTTATTCTGCAATCTACAAAAGGGCTGCTAATCAGAACCCTACCAAGAACCCAAAGAGCCAGAAAAATTGTGTTCCAATCTTGAAAAGTAATTTGCACCTTTAATGATACAAGTGTGAAATTAATCCGAAAGGAGTCTTACATAATTTACAATTAATTTTATTACTATTGATGAGAAACCTGCACAGAGTTTCTTTAATGAACAACTTGCATATTGTGTTCGCCCAAAAAATACGTTTGATGCACGTATTTAATCAATTGTTTATAAGGGTGATTCCAAAGAGGACCCAATGGCAAAAACTGATTTTGTTCAGAGATCACAGGATGTGGTTAAAACAACTGAAATTCTGCTTGTCAACAAAAATTGTTCAATATAAGTAAAGAATTCCTTGATGAATGATCGAAAAAGCTATATCGATACTGGAATAAAGAAATATTGCTTTTCCACACCTGGTTTCTATGAGACAGATGAAATGAAACCAACAAAGAAACATAAAGCTAAACTGATGAAATGTATGAAATAATTCACAAATTAAGAGGAATGATGTGCTGTATAACAGTTAGTTGCTACCATCATTATTCAATAAAATTAATTTAAAAAATGGATACAAACAGAGAATCCATAATGCTGAATTTGAACAAGCCCAGGAACTTTCATCATGCTTTTAATTTAACACATAGAATACTAACTTTCAATCAAAGAATTATGCATGTAAATAAACAGCTTTCATGCAAACACTCTCTAATTGGAGGAATAATGAAAATAATAGGGAGTAAAATAGCTGTTCACCTATGTTTGTGAAATGAATGTGAATCATCTCAACATATATTAAACACCCACCAAACACACCCATTTTGGTTTGGTATCAACAAGTGTCAGAAAAAATCACTCATACGACTGAACAGAATACTATCAGTTTCTCAGACAGTATTATTTATTTATCAACCCATCATGAGCACATTGAAGTCTGATGGCAGCTGGCATGAGTATGGGGCAATTCTGAATAGCTAGCCCAGACACAAGGAAACTAATACGAGGAAGTTTGTTGCCACTCTGTAGCACCACAAGTTTTTAGTTTATTTTTGTTTCTGAACTAGTTTTTAACGTGTTAGGCCAAATGAGAATGAAAACTTGAAACTTACCTCTGACAGCATGCTTTGACGTTTTTGTGCACTCTGAGCCCCAGCCGAGGATCTTTGGTGCTCCGAATGTAGGGCTCAGTTGTCTGACAGATTCCTCCTTGCAGCACCTTGTCAATTTCTCACCACAATAAAAACATCTGGATGTGGAGAAGTAAGGCTCATAACCGCCTGCTTGGGGTACACCAACCACTCAGGAGGAACTTGTTTGCAATTCAGGAGCAAGGGAGTCAGAATCGACAGGACTCTCGCCATGCGGCAGCAACGAGGGCAACAGTTCCCTCACTTGGGGATGATTCACATCAAAGTAGAAGTTTTCTGTTAACTTGCGACCCTGACGTGCATCAAAGAGAGCCAATGACGTTAAGTACGGTTCAACTTGGCATAATGTTTCTTTCTCCCCATCAATTGGTGCTTGCAAGCGAAAACGGATACTCTCACAACGAACCAACAACCGCTGTCCAAACTGTTCCCGATAAGGGTCAACGTTCTGCTCTACTGACAGTCTGGTGCCCGGCTTTGCTAATGGCATGTGGGGATATAGACTGAAAGGCGACGGCGATTCTCACGACGTGCGAGGGCAATTGAGGAATCGGTTTCACGAGCATATTTCATCAGCTGTGGATTCATACTCTGTTCCAATCCCTTCAGAGTTCCATACATTTGAAGAGGTTGTGGAGAAGGAGGGGGCGTGTTACTAGTTCTTTCGAGAGATGCTGCCCTCTTCTCTTCTTGTTGTCTATTATGTTGCAGAACAGCACTTAGCTTCGCCATCCAGTCAGCCATTTCTGCCTCTGATTCAGCTGCTAGACTAAATGACTTATGACCGGCTATCATGCGCAATTCAAAGCAAAAACGTCCTCGTTTTGGATTCCTTACAACTTCTGTACAGAAATCCATGACTATTGTGGCTTTCGCTTCACCCTTCTTCTCGTCTTTATGAAGTTCAAGAATGTATGTTCCATCAACTTCTTGTCGTAAATAGCAATATCGTCTCTTAAAGGATTTTGATCCTAGATTCACAAACATGCGGTCAGATCCTACCTCTGGTCCTTTCATTAGAAAGCCTTGTTTAGTGATGCCTTCATTTTTAGGAAACACTTCCTGTACAAGAAATGTGAAATTAATATAAGAAATGTATATTTTTATCATACTTTCATCAAACATTCATGATAACATTACGATTACTAAGATTGATGTTAGAATACCTTGAACAGAACACAGAAACATATATCACAAAAATCTGAAACTGTGTCATTACTGCACAAGTACTAATTAATACACCAAACTAATACCAAACACAAAGTCACATTTCAGTTTCCTTATTGTGTTTATAATATTGTTATTCTCAATAAGCAGCAGAAACTGATATGGATGCTTACAATCACCAGATTATTTCCACATAAAACAAGCAAAAAAAAATTACCTCATCTAACTGATCAGCATCAGTGTCCACTTCATATATTTCATCTTTTAATTCATCCGATTTCAAAATCCTAAAAATGAAGAAAATGAAAACTATTTAAAACAACTATGCATTACCTTTTGGTTTTACTTCGGAGGATTTATAACTTGTTTCTTAATTGCAAAATATTATTTTTCTTATAGTATATAATTCTACTAATAGAATTAATTTACATCACAACATGCTATACTCCAGGAAATGAAACCTTAGGATTGATGGATAGGTGACGGTATATTAGTACAAAAGTAGCTAAATGTGTAACTTTCTAAAAGCATCTTTCTTCAATTTTCACGTTGGAAATTATTAAATAAAATTTCCAAAACTCTGATCTAATATGATTCCACTTCAACAAAAATGCACCATTTCCACTGCAAAAAAGTTTTAAGGTACAACTTACTTAGGCAATTCTAAGTACGTGCCTGAATAAGCACTATATTTATAATGAATTAGATTCCAATTGGAGGTGTAACTACGCAGACATTCTTTTGTAAAGAGATTACATTCAGAAGTATCCAAGTTTGAAGGAACACTGTGAGTTGTTGTGCGGTAACGTCGAGGCAAAACCACTTGCTGCAAACCAAATGAAAAGATCAATACAGCGATATAAACCCACAACTACGTTAAAATCTACAATAACCTAACCTCAAAAGAGATACTTACCGATACATCATCTGTTGGATACAACAGAAGTTCACGTTGTGGATCATTCTGAATTAAAGTCTTGTTTTTCAAAATAAATGATTCAAAATCTATAGGATCAACCAGCTGGGGCTTATTCTACAAACAATTAAATGTACAATACTCAAATATTTGTGGATACAGAAAAGGGGATTTCATGAACGCAAGGCCAAACAATACAGTAATTCTTCACATTTATATATTTGATAAATACAGAAACTTAGTTTCACTGGTTTGGTTATAAATAAAAATGACATAAACACGTACCAAAACAGTGCTTTCTCTAACTGCCTGTGAAACAGTTTCACGTATTTGTGCGGCCATTCCAGGCTTTCCAAGCCCTCTTGTAAACTTTCTCTCACTCATTCTTCTGGATGTCATTTAGGATTTACAATTAAAATCTAAAAAACTACGTAAAAATCCCTTTTAAACATCACTACTTAGCACGAACGGAAGCCATGTTTGAAACCACACAAACTAAAATAATTCCAAAATGATGCCGTAGATTGCAGCACGTACCAGAAAGAAAGAGCGGTCGTTTTTAAATTGCAAAAGTTAAATGAACAAAAAGATCCTGATCCAAACATACCAAACATATGCGGCAACAAGAGATAATGCCCATTACCTATCTCACTGGGATTTAAAAAATGCACTTGTTGGCATAACTGAGAAAGACTTAATGGTCCATATTTTAAGACATTACGAATATTTTTTCTCGCATACTGCATATAGAGTTTTGTAACAATGCAGAGAATAAGGACAAATTTTCGGCAGAAAATTTCTTAATATAGAACCCCGATACCGAAAAAGTGTATAATTCTTGTCCCTTCAGGTAAATTACTTCCATTAACTCGTAGTCAGAACCTACGTTTTGTGGGTCCTTGATACCGAAAAGTGGTTAATGGCAAAAACGTATGCCGCCTGTGAACAACACTAGTGGTTAAACCTTAGGATACATTTTCACCAAAATTGATTTATTCTCCAATCGATCTCGCTGATGTCGTAATTTGAAATCGAAGTTTTAATTTTGGAAGGTACTTTACATACAGCCTCAAAGGAACTTTAATTTTCCTCAAAACTGGCTCCAATTTACTTTCCCGTATACGTACGTATATATGGAGTTATATACGTAGTATAGTGAAAGTTATGTAATGCTGCGGAAAATCAATTTCGATATTTCAACGAACGTGCACATTTTGGAAGTGCAGATACCGAAAAAGTGGTTCTTTTCAAAACGTCCGTCAGTCTATCCCCTAATCCCCCCGTCTGTCTGATTCAAGAAACCCATATCAATCTGGCTCGAGTCGAAGCTTTGAGATCTTGAAAACCATTTTTTAAAATTTGGGAGTACTTTCCATGACGCCCCCCAGACATTTTAAAAATTTTCTCAAAAACGGCTCCAATTTTGTCTTTAAATTTCTTGTAAGAATAGAGTACAATACACTTAATAAGGTGGCGTATGTCCTAATTTTACGGTGAACTCTGAATTTCGAAAATTGCAAACGTTTGTATTTTCTTCGGCATCTTTCTCCAACTACAAATTTAAAGATAGAGAGTTTTTCCTTCAAATAAAATTTGTTCTCCTTAGTGAGTTCTTTTATTAAGATCATGTACTTTTTTTGAAAATCTGAGTAGTTTTCGCAAAATATTTGCAATTTTAAAAAATTACAAAAACAAGATTTCTCTAAAACGGCTCCAATTTTTTTCTTATAACTTTAGGTTATAAGTTTGATTATAACTTTTTACATTAGAACCTCCTGTTGCCGTGTTTGGTGCCGAGGAAAATGGCATGTGAACTTTGAGGTTATATCTTGCAACGGGTTACTTCATAGACTATAGATCATAAATATTTATTCTTTTTGTCCACAATTGTTTTGGAGTAGTCCTAAGAATAATGAAATCATTACAATCTCAAGCTGGCTTTAGTTTTGTAATTTTTGCAAAAGCAAAATAATAGAGCAATATGTTGTTTATGTCATCTCATAGAGTACATTTAGTACTCTCCTTAAGCTAGCATTACACTAGCAAGAAAACGGCGGGCAATATTATTTCGCAAGAAAAGTTGCCATTGTAAATATTGCGGCAATAAATATTTTCGATGTTGGCAATATTTGTTGCCAGATATTTCGACCGTATGTAAATTCGTGTGTTTCCGTCCTCGGAAAGATATTGCCAGCTGTTGCTGGGACTAGAATTGGATTGAAGTTTGAGCAAGATATTGCTGGAAGAAGCCGGTGATAACCACGGTCACTTTCGCAGGAAGTACGGTTAAGATAGTATAAAGACGTATTATTTCGCATTGTAATATTCGTTTTTTTGAAAAAGGGATATATTGAAAAAGTTGAATACGTTGAGTAGTAGAAATAAATATTCTAAACCCTCTATATTGTAATATACAAAATATTACAGAACAAACGCCGCGCCTTAATCTGGACGGACGGAGCTGTAATATACAAAAGATTACAAAACAAACGCCGCGCTTTAATCTGGACGGTCGCGGTTACTAGGTAACAAAGGTTGTTGACGGGCTAGAAGGGGGCGCTGGACTGGGAGAGTTGGTGGTTGACTGGCATCCTGGTGGTAGCGGCGCGTATGTAAGCTGAATTATTTAAGTTGGACATCGACGCGAATAGGGAGGACAAATTGTGGAACAATAGTGCAAGAAGTGAGCAACAAGAAAGAAGCAGACGACTTCGGCGACGACCGGCGCGAAGACGGATTTTCGGCGCGGAAGTCAAGGGGCTACGAACTGCGGGGCCATCGTTTCACAACGCCAGACAATTCGGTACCGTGAACCTAATGCATGAAATCAAGCAAGAGAATTTTATATTGTTAATCTCAAATTCCATTCTTAATAAACAAAATTATTGTTGTGCCACGTTGTATGTAATTCCTTCGGAATATAAATAATTTCAGACTTCCAGGCTTCTCTGTATAGAGAGCATGAGAACCAAAGAACTGAGCTAGTAAATTAAATTAGATAAATAAGTCATTCATTATTTTATCACAATATGGTTGATTATCGAATGGTTCAAATTTTGGTTCAGTTAAATATGCCCCCTGATTATTATTTTTTACGTTAAAAATTATGAAGCTATTAATCTAATTTAAATCAATTTTAAGATTTATCTATAATATATCAATTGCCGGTAATACCAATTTAATTTTTTACCGAATTAATAATTGAACTTTTTATGAACACAAAATTACCTTGCTCCCACATGAATCGAAGTCCACGAAAACATTTTGTTTTATGAAAAATATTGAGACTTCTGTACTGAAATTGCACAAGCCCCCTTCTCCTTTGTTCTTAAAATCTAGTCACACGTCCTCACTAATCGCCGGCATTTATCTCTTTAATTAGCACAATAAGTGCGACCACAACTCGCATCTTCTGCCTTCTAGTCATGTCGGATATTTGAGGCACAGAGCACCAGATCTTATTTTGTCTATGATTTGAGGTATAACCTCTACGTTCACGTGCCATTTTGCTCGTGTTGTCGCCAAACACGGCAACAGAAGGTTCTCACTTTCCGACTTCTTCCAGCAATATCTTGCTCAAACTTCAATCCAATTCTTCACTTGGATATTTATTTCTTGGCGCGTGGGGTCTTGTCTTCAGGATGTAATATCTTACGGTATTTCGCGTCGTTCTCCGTCATGCCACCAGGACATCGCGACTGTATCGAGCAGTGCTGCTGATCATGCGACACCTAGCGGCACGATCAAGAGCGACGCGAAATACCGTGAGATATTCTATCGTGAAGACAAGACCACACGTGCCAAGAAATAAAAACCCAAATATAGTCCCAGCAACAGCCAGCAATATCTTTCCGAGGGCGGAAACACACGAGTTTACATTACGACCGGAATATCTATGGTCCGATTAAAATAAGTTGGTGATTGACACTTGTGCTTCTGCAGCTGTAGCTTTGTACAATATGAGTGCATGATTTGGTTACTTTAATAAATATTTATTTCAAATGTTTATTTTCTTGTCCCGGGAACACATGCTCAGTGGTATGCAAACTGTCAACGTCACTCCCTTCCGTTCGCAACTGTCAATCACCAACTTATTTTAATCCGGCCATAGCAACAAGTATTGCCAACATCAGAAATATTTATTGGCGAAATGTTTACATTGGGGTCAATACATTTTAAGTGGTTTTAAGTAAGGAGTTTCGAGATAGTCGAGCGACCATCTCGAAAAAAAAATCATATTTTGTACATAAATCTCTTTATGTTTGGCTGTTCAAAAACATCTTTAACTGTACCTGGCGGACATTTTTGTTTCACGCCTTGCGCCATTTTTCGCGTTTGCAGACATTTACTATTTTCTAAATTACTTCTCTCTATATTGTTCTAGCATTCTAGAATAAAAAGCATTCGATTCAGTATACTCTGGCCTGCAAATTGAAAAATTATTTACCTATCTTCTACATTTTTATCTGGGAAATATTTGCAACCAAATCTATGGAACGCAAATGAACGAAATTTGATTTTCAGAGAGTAATTTCTCAGCGAAGGAGTAGAATCATAGCCTATTTTTTCTGTGCTTTTACACATAACAGTATAGTTACACTTTGTAAAATATCATTGGAAAATATCAGTTGGGAGACCCAACAGAGATATTACAATTCAAATTTGGAAAAAATCCAAAATTCCAAATTTTCAAGAGGATGTAATTTTCAAATAGTACATTATATAGCAATGTACCAATGAGTAAATGCAAACGCGAAAAATGGCGCACGGCGTGAAAAATTAAAAAAAGTTAAAGATGTTTTTGGACAGCCAACACATAAGGAAATTTATGTACAAATTAGAATTTTTTGGGATAGTCGAGCGACCAATTAATTAAATTCTGGACCACTTACAATGGATTGACCCATTGGCAACTTCTCTTGCGAAATAATATTGCTCGCCATTGCAAGTGTAAAGCTAGCTTAAGGAGAGTACTAAATGTACTCTATGAGATGACATAAACAACATATTGCTCTATTCTTTTGTTTTTGCAAAAATTACAAAACTATTTTTTTTACTTGTCTCTCACGTCGTTAATATTTGCATTAGCGGCGATTAGTTCATATTATTATATCTATGAGTACACGTGCTTTGACTTTTCGTAAAACTTCATTTAAAGTCATTTGAAGCTCAATTAAGTCACAAAGACAACAGTGTTTCCAAATTTCTGGAAATGTGCATTATAAAGGTGTGAGAGATCTTTCAAAAAAAATACTGTTACTAAATAATTGTTACTATACAAACAAATACTCCAAAATGAACTTTCCGTCACATTAATTAGTGCA
The DNA here is from genome assembly GCA_031308135.1 of Acheta domesticus. Classification (NCBI taxonomy): domain Eukaryota; kingdom Metazoa; phylum Arthropoda; class Insecta; order Orthoptera; family Gryllidae; genus Acheta; species Acheta domesticus. The sequence goes on along the minus strand of JAHLJT010008756.1, from coordinate 14,646,319 downwards.
ATTAGCACTATCCGTTCGAAAAGTTTGGAGACAAATTTGGAACCATGTATGAGAAAATGGCGTTTGAGCATTTCTGAAAATGTGGAATTTTGAGCAAGTTTTCACAGAAAACCCTCGAGTTTTTGAGAAAGTTTACTTGACCTTACAGTCGCGACCATGCGACTCCCAGCGGCACGACTGAGAACGACGCGAAATACTATGAGATATTCCATCGTGAAGACATGCGCCCTTGCACCAAGAAATAAAAACCCAAGTATAAAGCTGACGATCTGCCGACGGTGTAATGGCTTTCATCGTTCTTTCATACCGGAGGCAAATACTTAAAGAGCTGTGTTATTTAGTCCATCATTCATAAAATTATAATGTTGTTCAGTTTAAGATATCATACAATTGTGGAGTGCAAGCAACACTAACTGTATATTTGGGTTTTTATTTCTTGGCGCGTGGGGATTGTCTTCACGATGAAATATCTCACGATATTCCGCATCATTCTCGGCGTGCCGCTATGAGTCGCATGATCGCCATCAATGTTTAATACAGACGCGATCATTCGACTCCTAGCGGCACAACAGAGAACGACGCGAAATACTGTGAGATATTCCATCGTGAATCATGCCCCCATGCGCCAAGAAATAAAAACTCAAGTATATATGGGTATAGGTGGTGTTGGTGGAAATCAATGAGGAGAAGATATTTTCATTGCTTCCAGTAAACCGAGGTGAGAACAAGAACTCTTGCTAAGAACTTATCGCTAGATTTGAATGAAGCGCGCTACGCGCACGGAATTGATATGCATCGTCTTCTGCGTCTTCTTATAAGTACAATTGTGAAAATACAATTTTATTTCTTAATGAAATGTGTTTATCAAAATAGAACTTCAAATACGTACATGTTCAATTTTTGAAACTATGAGTTTTTTTGTGTAATTTGACGACAAAATTAAATGCCCGCTGCAAATTTACTGCGCTTTGTAAACTATTCTATACAGTCGGATGCTTCATAAGTTAGAATTTGTATATTATTTAAGATTTCTTTGTTCATTTCTTACATCGACCTTTTGTTATATATTTACTCATTAATGTAATAAAAATTACTTGCTCTCAGGGAATATAAACGACCAGGGAATGCAACAATGGAGTTCCACATCGCACTCTCGAATTTCTGTGAATTACGTGACATTGTTGTGATGTGATTTAACTGAATGAAAAGGAGTGATCATTTTGAAATTCGGTTGATATTTGCTTGAAAATATTTAGTTTTTGCACTAAATGATCTACCATTGTAATGAGTAGACCCCAGAATTTCCTGCACTAAAAAAGTTAAAATTGGTGATGGAATGAAAGGAAAGAAAAGATAACAAAGGTTTATCTGATATCATACTTGCAATTCAGCCTTCAGAATTAAAGCAAGTTAAAGAACGCAAGACAGCGAATGAACTTTGGACACGATTAGATAGTACATACCAATCCACTGGTCCAGCTCGAAAGGTGACATTGCTCAAACGAGTCATTCTTTGCCGGATGGGGGTAGATGACGCACGAGAGCATTTAAAAAGATTCGTTGACGGCGTCGACATATTAAAGGACATGGAGGTAAATATTAGCGACGACCTTCTATCCAGATTCCTGTTATATATCCTAACCGCATATCTATGAGTACTTCCGGTGTGCAATAGAGCGGCGAGACTACATACCAAAGCCAAACGGTCTTCGAATAAAGATAGTAGAGAAAAGCGACGCCAGAAGATCTAATCTTTAGATCTTGGTGTTCCGGGTGACCCCGCGTGCCAGGCTATGGAGCCGACGTTTTGACCATCATTTCGCGGTCTTCTTCAGGGCTGGTTTGCGCTGGTGTTTTTTTTCATTTTCCCCCCACCAGTTACCCTGGCGGGGCGGGAATTTATTCAAATAAGGGGGCATACATTTACGCTCCAGCTGGTTAAGCTTATGGAGCTAAGGGGCGGGCTTTATCTTAAATATACTATCTATGAACTACTTAATCTTAAACTTAAACCTATTACAAGACTGGCCTCTTTGGGCCTATCCTAGATTTATATAAAGGTATTTAAAAAATTGATGTATGAAGTTCTTGTTAATGTTCATGTTTCTTCTTTCTTTTTTGTCATTCTCACACTTATTCATTCATGTGACTATATTTACAACATATTCGCTCACTCATTCACTCTCACTTCACTTCACTTTTGTACACTATTTACACTATTGCGCTGGTGTAGTCCGTACTCGGGTATATGATGTATAAGGGGGGCCGAGTATGATTGGCTGAAACAGCAGGCCAATCAGACGGCCGCCCATCAATTGCGGGGGCGGTCATGCCGGGTGGTGCGGTGTGTGATCGGACGGCGTGGAACCGTCCGGAATCTGGTGGTAGGTAGCGGTCTGGTATCGGACGGCGCAGGCAGGTCCCGGATTGGACGGCGTGGTCTGGCCGCGGAAGCTTAAGACTTCAGATCTAATCTTTGTTCAGCCTAAGAATGATCCTGATGTAAACAAAGATGCATAGTATTCATCCGCGCGTACTAATCTCAATGGCCGATTGCTCCAAGCTCCTCCTCTTTGGTGCACATGTAAACGAACTGTCAGAAACATACGCGACAGCAGCATTAAATGAAAAATGAAGTTCCGATTTCCAGCAGTGACACACTTATCTCGTTTCACAATCGTCACTCCTACTCATTGCCGACGCATCCGGAAAGGTTCAACACCAAAATCGATTATTTCCGTGATGTGACAAGTTTTCTCTGTGTACTAACCTCTCTGCGTGCTTTCATTACACTTAACGAAGACACTTCCGTGGTCCGCGATGTGCGTTCAGCAATCTGTTTAACGGCCAATGCAGTATTTTCTTCAGCCACACGAAAAAACACTTAAAACTACATTTTTTCAAACTGTACGGGTTACCTCTCGTATATTTTGTAAAAGACTGTCCTGCCTCAGCATCCGCCATTATAAAATAATAAGATAGCCTAAAAATTAAAATTATTAAAAGATGGTACACCGATCTTGCTGCACTAAGCGAAGAGAACTGACAGGTCTATTGCTCACGGAGCCCAACGAACGCGTTTGGAACTTTTGTTATGAGTCAACCGCCGATAAAGCTGTCTACATCAGACGACGGGTATAAGGTTTCTTCGCCACCATTACTAACGCCTTGGCCTTCGGCAAATTTCGGAACAGTGGTCCGATTCAGAGTTTGTTTGGATTTGTTGTTTGGATTTGACTGTTCAGAGTTTGTTTGGATTGGACTGTTTTCTGAATTCTTTCATGGTTTTTCTTTCTCTCAATCTCTTGTTGTATTTTCAAACTTGCATTTAAACAAGGAAGTTTATAATTTTGCCAAGAACTATTTTCAGAAGTGAAACGTTACTGGTACACACCCGCAAATCCAAGCAACCAATAAGAGCTTCTATTAAGCACGCGTATTTCCTTACATCAGGATCATTCTAAGGCTGAACAGACCTTAGCAATCAAGAAGCATCGCAGAACGCTGTAGCGGCGTACAAGAAGCGAAGTCATGTACGAAAGAAAAGTTCTTCACTGTACAGAAACGACAAAAATCAAAGAACAAATAAAGACTACGAAGTTATAACTTGTTATAAATTCAAGAAGCCAAGTCATATAGACAGGAATTGTCGTTCCGATCTGAAGTTGAACAAGAACAACGCGTATGTGAGCGACGCGAATTCGTCCCTGCATGTTACAACAGATGTTGCATGTTACTTTGTTGATCCAGCGACCAGCGAGGGAAGCGTGTGGTGTCCGGATATTAGTGGATGCTCTTCCCACATGAGCAATAACCTGTCCAAATTCATCGCAGTGGATTAACAGTTTTAGTAAACTCTGAAGTTAGCCGACGACTCAGTCACTATCGAAGCTAAAGGTATTGCGAAAATTCCCACGCAAATGGACTGGTGCGTAAAAGCTTACGATCTGCGAGAAACTGTGTGTACGTACCAAAGTTGCGAACAAATTTGCTCTCAGTAAGCAAGATTGTTGATAAAGACCATACCGTTGTTTTTAATAAATCTTCTGCGCGGGTTTTAAATGCCAAAAAGGAAATTTTATTAATCGCCGAAAGAAAGAACGGTCTTTATTATGTACGAGAAGCACATTTAAATGAAATGTCATGCAACGGAATAGAGCAAACAGAGCTGAACAAGTCCAAGACAGGTTGTCCGTTCCCGGGAAAACAGAGCTAAACGGGATAGCAGAGAGAAAGAACCGCACGCTCATGGAAACGGCATGATGTTTTTTGATACAATCGAGTCTTCCAGAGAGTTTTGGGGCCGAAGCGGTCACTCCCGCGAACTACGTGAGGAATAGATGTCCAAGTAATTCTTTAAATGGTCGCACGCCGTATGAAGTATGGACACGGACGTGTCACGTGACGTTAAATTTTTACATAAGATAAGCCATAGGAAAGATAATGTTCCAAAAGTGACATTCTATCCTCTTCATACATTTCCCGATAATGCACAAGCACGCAAAGATTCAAGTTGTGACGATCAGGATATTAATGTGAGTGAGTGCAATCATTCAAATCTCAAATAAGCCACTTTGTTCGTCCAGCGATCATCTGAATGATCAAAGTGAAGAAGATAACTTAAACAAAAGTTGTAACAACACAAGCGAAGAGCATTCTTCACGACGGAGACCACGCAAATTGCGATCTGGAAAACGCGGAAGACTTCGTAAAGAATATAAGATGCAGGACGAGTGTGAAATACGCGACGAAAGTGAACATTTTGTAGCATCAATGGCGGAATTTCCAGTAAACTCTGATGTCTCCTGTCCCGATAAAATGAAGTGGATGTCGGCAATGTCAGGGGAATTTATTTTCGTTTAAAAAAATCAAGCTTGGACCCTAGCAAAACACCCCAGCGACAGAGCAACAATTCGAAGCCGTTTTGTTCTTAGAAACAAAAACGACGAACATGGAAAAATCACCAGAAGAAAGGCAAGAATCGTAGCTTGAGCAGACGATTTCTCATTTCTAGTCAATCGACTTATAATGATACTTTTTACAAATTCCTAAGAAATTCTTTCCAAATTAAAGATTTGGGCGAGGCCAAATATTGTTTAGGGATACACTTTTCTAGAACAACAGATGTATATCTTTAAGTCAGGAGAAATATCAACGATATACTGTGCCGGTTCGGCATGTCGGAGTGAAATACAATTTCAAAAAATTACAATTGCAAACAACTATTGGTCCACATCTGGTTGAAAGTTTTTTTCCAGAATTTAACTACGGTATTTGTGCACTTCAGAGTGACAGAGGAGGTTCGAAACCAGTTCCCCAAAATCAATGATTTAATATCCTCCATAAGGACAGTATTTTTAAAGTCAAGTTCAAAAATTGCAGCTTACAAAGAAAGATATCCCAATCTGCATTTGCCACCGGCAATTATTTTGAGAAGATGGGGTACGTGGCCTCGAGCTGTGAAGTATTACAACGACAACATTGACAGAGTTGAAGAGGTTGTAAATAGTTTTTCAGAAGAAGAATCGCAGTGTTTTAAGGTTGCCCAGGATGTCCTACAAGAGAAAAGTTTGAGGCAAGATCTAGTGTATATTCACACTAATTTCACTTTTTAGCAATCATCAAAGCTCAGTCTCACTGAATTAATCACATTATTTACAGGAACCGAAAGTCAGTAAAGAAAGCTGTTAGTGAGGTTGGAAAAATTGTTTCCAAAAAGCTACAGATGGTGCTTGCCAAAATCCTGGATACACGATTCTCAAAGAAATATCAGGCATCACTTGAGGTAATTCTCCGTACAGAATTTAATCTGCATATGGTTTCTCTGGTATTTAATATGTTCCTGTCAACATTGCAGAAATTGAGAGATCTTTTTCAGCATTTAAGATAATTCTGACTGACAAAAGACATAAACTTACCCCGCATCATCTGAAAATTCTTTTTATTATTTATTGTGAACAAAATTACGCAAAAAAGTGAAACTGAAGAATCAGTTATTTAAAAAATAAGAATGTTGCATTATTTCTTAAAATTCATGTAAGACAATTTTATCATTTACTTATTTTAATTAACTGAAAGTGACACAGATTTTTTATAGATTAAAAGCAAATGTTTTCCCTTTAGAATGATTGTTCAATTACAATATCAAACCATGAGTTGGAGTATTGAGAGTGAGGGCGTGACTGAATTCGTCGTCAACTCCATGTGGGTATATGCGTCAGTGACATCTAGATGGCAAAAGAGGGTGGCGCCTCGCATCCGGTTAAACAAGTTTTCTACCTTTGGGATTGGATGTTCATCGATGATAATTCGTGGATTGTGAGTGGGTTTGTAATTTCCCGTGATTCTCAATTTGCCACTCTTCTTGGCAACTACATGCGTTGTAGATGCCCATTCCGAATATTCTACTCTCTTGTAGAACCCGGATGCGATCTTGGCGTCGATTTCTTTGGCGTAGGCATCACGCAGGGCCACGGGGACGTCTCTAGCTCGAGCAAAGATGGGTGTGGCGCCCGGCTTAAGGTGCATCTTTGCTTGTGGGCCAGATAACTTTCCGGGAAGGTCGCTGAAGACATCCTGGAAACGGTTGATGGTGGCGTCGAGTTCCTTTTGCTGCTCTTGCGATAGAAGCGGCTCGATGGAGAGGTCGTGAATCGATTCTGGTTTGGCAAAGAGGCGTTCAAAGTTTATTTCTCGCACAAACTCAGAAATCCAATCTCTACCAAGAAGCGTCTGAAACTCAGCGTCAACGACATGGAGGTTAAGGTTCCTGGATGTAGTCCCGATGGAGGCGGTGACTGACGTCTTACCGATGCAGTTGATGCGGTGACCGGTGTAACTGGCGAAGAGGCGATCAGTTTTCTGTAGCAGGAAATTTGGTTTAATCAAACTCAACTTGGACTTGTTTATGATCGAACAGGGGGCGCCAGTGTCGAGCTCCATCTTGACGGTGGTTCCCTCTATATTGACGTCGATCAATTGCCATCCTGAAGACCGAACCTTTCCAATGATTTCAATCTTACCGAAATATACGGTGTCACTGCAGTCGGCTGGTACTTCTTTTTCGGTCTCTTCAGTTACCTGGTTAGTCCTCCGCTGTCTCGGTTTGTATCGGCACACTCTGGCAATGTGGCCTTTTTTACCACATTTCCGACATTCAGCATCAAAAAACCTGCATTGACTGCGAGAGTGATCTCCACCACACCCCGCACACGTTGATTAGTCCTCTGCTGCTCTCTGATTGATTGCTGAGATCCTTGTTGTGGCCGTGATTGGTTTGCGCTCTGTTGCCGGCTTGTTGACTGAGTCGGTGGCCGTTGATTGTTGCTCTTCCTTGACGGAGGCTTCTCATAACCAATCCGATGAGTTGAATCGGGGTTTGGGGTTATGTCTCCGGCTTTGACTTCGTTAGCGGTGTTGCGAGTGGCTTCGAGTGCGTGGGCTACCTCGTAAGCAGCGGTGAATCTTTCCGGTCTCTTAGCAATGATTTCGTCGCACATATCTCTCGATTCAAGTCCTTTAATTAATTGCTCAATCAGTATTGTCTAAAAATGTGCCATACTCACAATAAGTGGCCGCCTGTCTTAATCTGAGAGAGAAGCTGGCGATTGACTCTCCACTTCTTTGCATGGTGCTTCGAAACTTTATACTTTTCTGCGTATTTATTACGCGCAATGTCGAAATGTTCCGTCAATTTCGACTGGATCTCACTGTAAGTTAGATTTTCCGGGTTCTCCGGGCTCACGAGTATCTTTAGAGAGTCGTTGAGTTCAGCCCCCATGTAAAGACGTGCGTAATGCGCGTGTTCATTTTCAGGAATTTTACTCAGCTCCAACGCCCAGGTGAACCGTGTAAAGTAGTCTGCTATCGTTGTTCCGTCGGCGGAGCGGTGTGCTGGCATGGAGAACTGTGGGGGACGGGGCTGTGCCGATGACGTTGGTGCGTTGTTTTGGGTGGGGGCTGTAGATTGTCGAATGGTACTGGCGATTATCTCAGATAGCGCTTAACGAAGATCCGGCGATACGTTTTGAGCCATGTCTGGGAGGAGTGGTGTGCTGCTTCTCTAACCCGCGTGGCGTCGGGGTTGACCTGTGTTCGCAAGTCGCGCGCGTGGTCGCGTTGAGGTTAGGATCGGCGCGTGGTCGCGTTTTACACTTTCTTGCACATTTCACTTTTATGCTTTCTTGCACAGATCACTTCTACACTTTCTTGCACAGATCACTTTTACACATTCTTGCTCAGTTCACTATTACACTTTCGTACACACTCGCGTTTTACACTGCCTTGCACATTTATCTATCATCCCACTTCTGACACCACTTTTGTGTTCTTACGGGTGACAAATAAGTTACTCCGGGAAACTGAATGCGGCTAAAGTCTAGAGTACGGTACCACTTACGGAAATCGTTCAAACCGGCATTTCGCGTGTCTTCACGTGTTTGCAACTGCGCAGTTTAAATACTAGAGGCATTCTTATAAAGTTCTTACTGAAGTGATTTCTTATAAAAGTGAATTGGTAATTATGCGGTGGATAGACTCAAGGTTGTTTATAGTGAACGCGAGGGCCGAAGGCCCGAACCTCGCCGTGACTTGCATCCGGGCGAGCGAAGCGAGAAAACTTGCCTTTGAAAGTAATTTGGCATAATAATGCGGCGGGGACAAAGCTTATAAGGGCGTCTCAAAACTTTATGAGCCATGAAAATCGCCTATCGGGAAGTTTTATTCATTTCGCATTGCTTCTCTAAGGGTGTACCGTACACCCTACTTTAACCCTGAATGCTGAATGCTTTATTGTATTCATGATACATACGTAATACATAGTGTGTTAGAACAACTTAACAGAAAAACCGGGAACGCGAGAGAACGCACATCCGAACGCCAGAGAATAGACAACTGCCCTGCCAGTGTTCTTTTTAGTGGAGGGGGGATGCCAGGCTGAGTCCAGTGCGCTGCGTGTTACCAACCACCCCGCGCCAAACCACCAACAATCCAATGCGGGTAGTTTAAGGGTGGATATACGACAGTTTCAATGCAGTTTTCCATATCAAATAAAAAATTCTGTACTCCATTGAAAATGAACGGTGTGCCATTGACTGATGTTAATGTAACAAAATTTTTAGGTCTATCAATTCAATCAAAGCTCAAATGGAATGCCCACTTAAATGAATTGAACACAAAATTAAGTTCATTATGCTACGCGTTCAGAATTCTTTCAAATTCCGTCAGCCTTCATACAGCTCGTTGTGTATATTTTGCCAATGTTCACTCCCGCCTGAGATATGGCATAATATTCTGGGGAAACACATCTTATAGCTCCCAGACTTTCAGATTACAAAAAAATAATTGTACGAATAATAAGCAAATCCAACCCACGTGATTCTTGTAAGTCCTCTCTTTATTAATCTAGGAATTTTACCATTACCTTGTCTCCTGATTTACGAATCAGTAGTTTTTGTCAAAAATGACTTACTTAAGAGCGGGAATATATTTTCAGCAAACGCCGATGTCTATAAGTATAACACACGACGTATACTGCGATTTTTGTAGGAAGAGCTCTCAAGATAACTCAAATCCCATCTTCGCGATGGAATATGTCACGGCATTTCGTATCATTCACAGTTGTTCCGCTAGAATTCGCACGATCGCGACCGTATGAAGCAGTGCTTGCGATCATGCGACTTCTACCGGCAAGACCGAGAAAAGACGCGAAATGCCGTGACATATTCCAACGCGAAGATGGGATTTGAGTTATCTTCAGAGCTCTTCCTACAAAAATCGCAGTATAGTAATCATATTCACCAGGTGGCAGTATCAACAGCTCACTACAAAAAATTCACATACAATTCATGTACATTACTCTACAACACTTTGTCAGAAGACATTAAACGATTAAATTCGATAGAAAAGTTTAAGTCCCAAGTAAAATCTTTTCTGCTGCATAACTGTTTCTATACAATTCGAGACTATAACGAGCATCAAAAAGGAAAGTAGAATTAATTTTAACAATGATAGTTAATGTAATTATTTATCATTTGGACTGTATAATTCTAAAGAACCTGTAACAAGTATTGTACCACAGTTTCTGGGTTGATGGCCCCCATCCCGATCAGGTTTTTCGTCCAGTTTCCCTGATCCTTGAGCAAATGCTGAGATGGGCCCTTGTTTTGCTTCTGGACATAAATGTAACTTCATTACTTGTGCACGTCTTCTGAATTTTAGTGGGAAATATAGTTATTCAAATTATCGTTTTTCATATTATCGCGGCAAAAAGTATTATTCTTTCATGAATAACATGAGGGTTCAGGGCTGGAATTTATAGCTAATTTACCTTTGAAAATATATTTTATTATATAGAAGCGAATATTTTGTCAACAAAACTCGAAAAAACCTCTCTTTTCTGTATTCAAAATTCGACTAGAATATGGTTTAGGATAGAGACCACAGAATTATGAAAACGTGCACAAATTCACTTCTCCCCATAGCTCGTCACACGCAGTTTTTAACCGTTTTTGACGTAAATAAATAAATAAATATGTTGCTGTGTGACGATGAGAAAATTCACTTCTTAGGTTGAGAAGACCGGAATACGGCGTGAGGTGTCTACGTGCTAACCACACGTACCCCTTTAACCCACGACCGCGAGGCAGAGACGTCGCCGGTAGGACTTTGCCCGTTCACGGGTTCTTGCGCCAAGTACATACATTACTTTATTGCATTGATTTATTACTATTTCTTAATTCACAATTACTATTTCTCGTTATTCTCTACAATAATTAATACAATTTTCTAAAATAAATATTTAAAAAGACGAGAGTTTTTAAAAATATACGGAAGGAGTCTCTTCTACTCGAATAGCATAGAGACCCGAAATTCGTTGGCACTTCTCATATCCGATGGAAGGGCAGGTGGATCCAATTGTTTCATACATTTCATTTTATTACAAATTTACACCATCGCTCAGATCGTGATAATATGTACTTTGAACGATTTTCAAAATGAAAAGATAGTGACTTAATGCATCTCTGCTAGAATAATGTTTCTTTAAATTAAATTTGTGAATAGAAGCGAGTTTATCTAATTAGAACAAAGATATGTATAGAAAACCAAACAATAGAACAAGTAACACATTTCAATTACCTCGGATGTGATATAAGTTATGACCGAAGCCAAGATATAAAAAATAAATTGCACAAGTTCCAATACATATGCGGCACACTACATAGAACATTAAGAAATAAGACAAGAAAAGATACTTTGTTGAAATTCTATAAAACAATGGCAACCCCAGTAGTCCTGTATGGGAGTGAAAATTGGATTCTCTCTCAAAAGAAAAATTAAATATACAAGCTACGGAGATGAAATTTTTAAGGAGAGTAAAAAGTTGTACTTTGCTAGATAAACAAAGAAATGAAGATATAAGAAAATAATTAAATATATTTTGCTTAAATGATTCCATACAACCATGTAAACAAGACTGGAAAAAACATTTAGAAAGAATGGAACATAATAGACTACCTAAACAAATGTTGCAGTACAACCCAAAAGGAAGGAGTGTAGGAAGACCACGTAGAAGATGGTTTGAAGAGTGAAGACGGAACAGGCAGCCGCCTAATCCTTGAAGTGAAGAAGAAGAAGAAGAAGAAGAAGAAGAAGAAGAAGAAGAAGAAGAAGAAGAATAGAAGCGCAGTCACAATCTAAACAAACCGAAAGAATACAAAAATTATTATAAATAACAAATATGATATGAAACACAAACCTCCGAACTACAAAAAGTCACTTATTCTGGATTTACTATATACTTGGGTTTTATTTCTTGGCGCGTGGGGGTTTAACATCACAATGGAATATCTCATGGCATTTCGCGTCTTTTTCAGTCGTGCCGCTAGATCTCGCATGATCGCCAGCACTACTCGATACGGTCGCGAGAGGCAAGATCTAATGGCACGACTGAGAAAGGCGCGAAATGCCGTGAGATATTCTATTGTGAAAACAGGCCTCCGCGCGGCAAGAAATAAAAACCTAAGTATATACTGCGATTTTTGTAGGAAGAGCTCTCAAGATAACTCAAATCCCATCTTCGCGATGGAATATGTCACGGCATTTCGTATCATTCACAGTCGTTCCGCTAGATTTCGCACGATCGCGACCGTATGAAGCAGTGCTTGCGATCATGCGACTTCTACCGGCAAGACCGAGAAAAGACGCGAAATGCCGTGACATATTCCATCGCGAAGATGGGATTTGAGTTATCTTGAGAGCTCTTCCTAGAAAAATCGCAGTATAGTCTCATGGATCCATGATAGTCCTCCGTGACTGGTTCGAGTAACGCCACCTTCTCCTACGAACCTGCTGCAATTTAAAATTATGCGCAATTCTTGCCTCTACACTCTTTGACTCTTGCTACCCAGAGGCGGCGGTGCTGCCCTCTGAACTACTTAGTCACGTGTACTTACCTCCATGCTCTTGGTTCGAACATCGGCTGCTCCGTGGGCTGTTTCGCTGAATGCCGATGTGCTTCGAAAAATTGAATACCTCCGCCGTCTTGTCGCACGTGTGTTTACTTGTATGTGAGCACAAACCACACCACCTGTGATTTATGTTCTTTCTCATTATAAGTGGATAGTGTGGTGATTTAGAAACGAATTACTCGTTTTTGTGCGTTAGTGAGGTGCTGTAAACCATCACAAACTGGATGCAAGTGCCAACATTTATTACAAGTCTCTCAAGTTGACATTAATGATCGGTCCGGATCTGGTAAAAATCGGTGTCCATAATTGAGTAATTGGGGAATTCTCGTAGGAAATATTACATCTGCCGATATACTTGGTCTATTGATTCTATCACGTGGACCACGCACGTGTAATATGGTCGTGTTTACGTGTTCATATTGTGGAGAATCTCTGAAGAAGAATCAAGTTGAGAAACATTATTCATTGACACGATGTCGCTATTCTACTCCCGCCTTGACTTGTGTGGATTGTTTGAAAGATTTCAATGGTAATGAGCATGTTGCGCATACCTCGTGCGTTACTGAAGAAGAAAGATATTCTGCCAAAGGATTTGTGTCGAAGCCACCGAGACAAAAAGGTAAAAGGAAGCAAGAGGAGTGGATTAGTTTCATCCAAAAAACTTTGGAAAACGACGTATGTTTGGAGGCTTCCGTGAAAAATTTTTTACAACGGATAGCAAATGATCCTGGCGTTCCTCGGAAGAGAAATAGGTTTGTAAATTTTTGTAATAGTAAACTAGGATATTGGGGTAACACGAACATTATAGATGAAGCTTGGTCATTCCTTGAAAATAAGAGAAATGAATTCCAAAAAACGCTAGAAAATGAAGACAAGAAGCGGAAAAGAACAGATTCCCGAAATGAGTGTTCCGCCGAGTATTCAGAAAATGGTATTACAGATGCAAATAAAAATAAGCCTGAAAATTCAAGAAAGAAGAAAAAGAAGCACGACTTACAAGATAATTCTGCAGAACCCAAAAATGATGTAGAAGTTGATGTTGCAAATGTGGAAGCAGAATCCAAGAAGCAGAAGAAAAAAAACAAATCAAGTTTCTCAAATAGTGATCATGTAATTGAACAAGAAAACTGTAGTGATATAAAAGATGGTGTTAATGAGATAATAGGTGAGAAAGTTATTCTGGAAGATGACAAAGAAAAGGACTCTTTGAATCTTCTGAGTAAAAAGGAGAAGAAGGAAAAGCGCAAGAAAGAAAAGTATGAGAAGCAACTATTAGAAATTCAGAATGAACTAGTACATGATGGTGCTGAAGAACAGGATAACAATGAGGAAACCTCTCAAAAGAGTAAGAAGAAGAAGAAAAAGGAGAAACATCTAGAAAATAGTGTCATCAAAGACTTAGAAGATACAACCATTAAAACAACAAGCAAGAAGAAACCTAAACCAGAACAAGAAATTGAAGTTATTAAAAATGGAGAAGTAGAAGAACTGGAAGAGGCTGTGGGATGCTAAACCTGGAAAATTTAATTGGGAAGAGACTGTGGTTCAATTACTCGAATCCAAAGGCGAGTTACCTCTTAAAAGGGTGGAAAAGAAAGTAGTAAATGAATATATTAATTCTGGTGTTCATGTGGAGTCTGTGGAAAAGATTATTGCCAAATTTAATAAAAAAATTTTGAAAATGTCAAAAGTAAAAGTGAAAAAAGATATTGTGAAACTTGCATCATAATGTATAACTTCATATAAAATTAAAGTACTATTTGATACTATTGTTAGTTACAGTTTTACCGATTTTTTTTCCATTCATTTATCACTAATTAATTTTAAACATTCAAATTGTTGAACATTGAATTGTTGCCTTTTCCTTGGCTTCTTCACACAGGGTACTATGAATGTGTGAAGAGGTCAGCATGTCATGTTTTCATGCATTGGGCAAAGCTCATTGTGTTATGCAAGTCCTGAAGATTAAAGCTTCACTAATATGAAACTTGCATGAGCAAAGCAAGTCTACTTGTCTAAAACTTTTGGCAATTTTTAGCAAAATAATAAACACTTGTGAAAAAAACACTGCCATTGGGAAGTGTGTTAAATTGTAAATTCAACCTACAGTTTTTGTTATTCATGCATCCTTAATTAGATTAATAATTAAGAACTCTCAATAAATAATCAATCAAACCTTATACTGGGAATGAGGGAGAATTAATAAAAGGGGTCGGGGGAAGACAATGCTAACCCTCATTTCATAAATATAAATAAAATAGTGTCAGTGAAATCAAAATAACTGCCTTCTTTGTTCTCTGGTGTGCTTATTTCGATATAAAATTCACATCAATTGTTTTTTAGTTTTTGTCCAGGGTAATCTCTGGACGGTGTTGACACATTTCAATGCTGTTTTTGTGAAATGTCGGGCTAACTTAACGTTTTTTTTTTTTTTATAATTAATTTCCCCCCCCTCTTCTTCTTATGTAAAAAGTAATTATTATTGGTCATAAAAATCTAGATTTATTCTGATATTAATGAAATTGTATACATCTGACCTTCAAAATGAGAAAAATAATGGTCAACATTAGATTTTGTAAAAATTACCTCTATCCCTCCGATTTTTTAAAGAAAAGTTCTAGTACAGAGTGGTTTTTGTGAATATGTTGCAAACTGTGAGTAAATTACCAAAGTGATTTTAAACTTTTTGAAGCCTGTAAAATTTCGTACAAGATGTCATTTGAAGCAGTGATATATCATTTTGATAGCACAGTTAAGAGCAATAAGAAACCAAAAGTCAAAATTGTTGCTGGAAGTTTGTCGGGAGTATAAATGCATTTACAGGGACCCCATTGCAACAATGATCATAGCATATGTGGCAAGGCTAGTGAGGCACAACGGGACAGGATACTCTCTATGAGGTGGGTCAGGGTGTGGAAGGCAGGATATCTCCCCTTAATAGACAATTGTGATTACCTGGGTAAGTGTTTCAGCTAGTCCAATATAAAGATCTGGGCATCTTAGAACAACCATGTCCAAAATGCGCTAGGAGAATGTCCTCAGAACTACAATATATGAGCAGAATGTGTGTACAAAAACAAACTTTTCTGAAATTACAAGAATTCTTTCTTTCTTTTTCCTCTGACAGCTGATGATAGCTGACAAAACTTAAAATGTGTGATTTAGGATTTTATTTCAACCAAATCATTTGAAATAGACTCAAATATATTTTGCTGTAATTCTCCAGGAGAAAGTTTTAATTCAGTATCTTAAGATAAAATATTTGAGGTTAATAATACAATGGTTCAGTAATGTAGTGAACTTTGGAACACATACAAATTCTTTTGATTGGCTGAAGACTGCTCTGAATGTGAATAATCCTTTTTGTTACCTGTGTAATTAATTGCAAACAAGTCTGACGAAGGTGACCAATTTCTTTTTACAATGAAAATTAGGATTAAGCTTTCTGACTGGACAGGAATACTTTTCTGAAGTTTTATTTTTTGTCCTTTATAGATTAAAAACATGTTGATTGTGAAATGTACACAATCACTCAGTGTAATTGCCACTTGACTAGGAATTTTAGTTCTGTTATTTCATTTTCCATTGATAAGTGAAGAAGAGCTTTGGGCAACATGTGGTTTCTATTCTGATGACCACAAACTTCTGACAATAAAATAACTGGTTGTAGTTCATCTTTGAGAGTTCTCAGTGATATAAGAAAGAACTTAAATCACCTTTTGTTTCATCTCACCAATAGCTCTTAGTATGTCTGGCATGGTTGTACATTGTGAAGTTACATACATTCAAGTAAAATCTTGTACATTTCTCCTGCATCCACAAGCAGAGCAAGTATCTCTATCTGTAACCTATGATCCACATTTTTTAGAGTTAGAAGTCATGAAAAAAAGATAGTTTCCATTCTTTCCCATTTCTGGAGAAAATTCCATGTTTTTAATTTTTTTTTATTCCCACCATGACTACTCAACTTGCACTGCAAAGTTACTGTCATATTTTATGTCTAGTTAATGTAGGGATAAGAATATTTTGCATTAACAAATAATCTTTTGCTTGTACATATTCCTGCTCTAACATTGTCATTGTAATTCTTTTAAATTTTGATTTAATGACGTTATAACACCAATGCTATTCATTTTGTTCAGGAGGCAAACATTTTATTTTCAATAAATGAGTGCTTGACTGTAGGACTTCAGAGACTGTGAAAAGCATTACATACATAAAAAGTTTGGTATGAAAAACTTCCCAATTCTTACCACGTATCTTGCTTCACATGATTAAAATTTCACTGATTTCAAAAGCAATTGAAGATTGTTAGGCAGCAATTCATGTTACATTGTCCACTGAAAAGTATAATTTTCTATTACAATTTACATGCGCAGATTGGAGTATTTGAAGCAGAAACCACTTAATTCACATTCAAGTTGTCAATGTAGTGTGAAAGTTATATTGAACCATGTACTTTTTGTTTCATATAGTTTAATTGTACTGAAACTATACAGAACCTAAATTAGTTGATTTTTTTCTCCCGTCCCATTCTTCAAAACAAAGTTGAATAAACTGCTAAACATTCCCAAAGAATATTTGAAGACTATAAACACAACAATTTAAAACTTATTCTTGATTTGGGAAAAAAAAGTATGGGATGCAACAAAAAGAAAAAACTCACTTGAAAAGATTTATATGTACTTGGGTTAAGATAATTCAAGGGTATTTGAGTGTTGATGTTATCAGCATTTTACCGTTTTATTAGTTACACTTCTGTTTATGCAATGTTCAAGTTCATGTTCAAATCCTGTATTCCAATTCTCAAAAGCCTTTTTAAGTTCCTCTTGCAGCATAGTAGAGTAATACTATTCCTCTACGAATCCTTTTCACTTGTTCATTTTTTGACAAATTATTATCTTGCAATAAAAAGCTGCTCCTCAAAGACCTTCAGGTGAAAGGAAATTAGGACTGCAAGAAAATGACAAGATGTATTTTGGTTACAAGGCATTAATTCAAGAACTATTTACAAATTTTCTTTTTGTATTCAAATTAGGTTCATATACATCCAGTAACACATTCAGTTCATTTACATCAACATTTAACAAAGTTTGGAACAAGAACAAACAACATCTGTATATGATAACACAGCATAAAGCTACCTATTGGCCATTTCAACTGATTGACCTGTTGATGGACACAAGAACCTAAATTGTAAATGGACGGTGTAATGCATCAACCGGCTAAGGGCCATCTTGAAAAAAAATGCGATATGGATGCCATCAGTTGCATCAGTTCTAAGTGTATGCAAAATTTTGGCGCCAAATCTGTAAAAATAGCCTTATAATTAATGAAAAATGTAAATGCCATCAGTCACATCAGGGATTTTATATTTCGCAATAACCGGCTATTAACCTACATATTCAAATCTGTTCTTAATTTCACATTATGCAGGTAAGCACCAAACCACTCATGTTTGTGTAGTTTGGCGCTTCAATAAATGAAATAATTGAAAATTACAATTTTTAGAGCTGAAAATGTAATAAAACCTTTGAACACGATTATCTCAAAACTTGTATGATGTGGCATGGCCAGTTGATGCATAACACCGTCCAAATGTACTTCCCAAGATCTAGTGTTGACACCATAATTTGGAGGGGGGAGGGAAATGAGACTGAGAGAGATCAAGAATTGGGACAAGTTCCAATTATATACACTCTGGTTTTCATCCACAAGTCTAAAGTTATAATTTGGATCTGAAAAAATTATGCAGTAAAAAGCATATTAATGTTGATCATGAATGCAGCGTGTTCATTCTGTGAAGAATCAAGTGTAGCTGTTTGCTTCACAAACTTCAAATATTAAATATAATATACAAATAAATATAATTTGGTCATCGGTTCACTGATTGGCTTTCTTAAAGTATCTAATACATTCATGTACATAGTATATAAATATGTATGTAATACATGTATTTCATGCACACTTACCCTTACTGTGATTTTTAAAGTAGTATGCTTCCAAAATCAAAGAAAATGCTATGAACAACTAACACTGTGACTGGCCTAGGAAGTATGAGATAAACAAACGTTCCATGTCGTCCTTGGGACACACAATGCCCAGAGGTAAGAAATCATCCATCCAAAATATGGCAATATTGTACCATGTACATAAAAAGGCCCAGCAAATATTTTCAGACAACTGAACTTTTATCATTACTAACTGTCAGATCAATTTCATTTTACATAGATATAAAGAATATATACTTCCATTATGAAGTAATTTTCTTCCAACAAATAGAAGGCACATTTAACAGCAAGCAAGCACAATGAGTTTATACATCAATTGTAAATTTTAATGAAAGCAGAATCAATTCCAACATGCATAACTGGCATAACAAAATTTATTCATACACTACTTACTCACAAATTTCAAAATGGTTCATATTCACAGGCTAAACTTGAAATATTTCAAGCAATTTTCCCAGGTTAAAAAAATTCTATCGATCTAGTCATTTACTTCGCTTTACTACAAGTTACAAATACGTTTTAAGAAAGAAAAGTTTTAGTCAACATATGAAATCACTCAACACTTTACATACATATTTGTTCCTAAGGTTGTGTATAATTCAGATTATAAAATCCAACTCTGAGTAAATATTAAAACCATCAAAAACAGTTATGTATGATAAGGAGCATGGAAAGAATAGCCTTGTGTACTAAAATACCCAAGGTTTCAGATATGATAAGAGTGAAAAAATGAATTGCCAACCATTATACTTCATGATAATACACTCATGATGAAGGCAACAACTATATATACACATTTTAGAGAGGCGAGAGAGAAAACAAAGTCCACATCCAAAGTTTACAGGTATAATTGCTCTTAGCACATGCATTTAACATTTGTTAAAAGTTCAATTTAAAAATTTTTTGAAGTAATGCAACCTGAAGCTCAGTTCACTTCATTTTATGTGCCCTATATATACATTATTGGTAAATTTCACAAATTACGATCAAATCAGATGAAATATCTAATTAATTAGATTCATAAATAAAGCCTGGAAGTTCAATTATCTGCTTTGCCTTAAAAAGATTGGGCAAGCAAAAAGGTAAATTGGCTAAAATAGGAGAGAAAAAAAAGAATGTAAAATATGGCAATGATGTGTAGTAATAAATAAATAAAATATGGTTTGAAATTTACAGAAGCAATTAGATGGAAACTTTATCTTCCTTGGAATGCTAACTGCACATAATCACCAGATATTTCTTAATGTCTTTTTACAAACTCAAAAATGTATCAGAAATAATATTTTTCACGGCTGAAAATTACTCTTGGTGACATTCTAAATTTGGGCACAAAGACTATGAATTTGTTTACCTCACGATGTGAATATGGCCTGAACAATTCCCTTTTTGAATCCTTAAATTACATCAACAAAAACACTACTGCAGTTTTTGTTTTTCAAACTGACCTAAGCAATACTTGTGTAACATGTACACAGAGCTGTGCACTTAAAAGAGGTTGGAGGCCACACTCAAGAGTGGGATGGGGTTCTGTTAAGTTTGAAGAAAGAAACATCAGTAAAAAAAATCCAATAATCCTGACAGTGATCACTTACTTTCTTGATTTTTAACCCTTCCTGCCCCCGGTCCTGTCCTAGTTAAACCCTTCCTTCCTTCCTTCCTTCTTGATACATACACTTACAGAGAGAGTCAAAAAGCAAGAGTGCCCTTGTTTTTCTAAGCTTGCAGATCAGTTTTCTGCTCGTTTGAGATCAGTACCAGGGGGTAAATTAAAAACACGATGGGAAAGGAAATAAAGGGTCAAAACAAGACCAAAAAAAGCTAAAAATAGTCAAAATAAAAAAATCTTCTAAAACAACTCCAATGTGTTTCTTATTGTTAAGTCTTTAAATCTTAACAATAATAATAATAACGCATTTGGCCAAACTTTCGGGCTCTATTCATGAACTAGCAAAAATAGTCACTGAAAATGTAAAGTTTTTGGTGGCAGTCTTTTGAAAGCATTCGAGTTTGGTATAAATTTCTGAATTACATTCATATCCAGAGAAATAAAAGAGGCTATGTTTCAGTCTTAATGCACACTTTTACTTGCCACACCAAACAGACTAATTAAAGAAATAGATAAATTAAAAAGAAGTTAGTATTATTGTCTTGTTTGAAGAACACAAAAATAATTTAGTTAAGTTATAAATTTGCTTGATTCGATTCTAAATGCAAATTAAACTAGTGGTTTTATATATATTAAAATAAATTGAGAAGAAGTATGTACACGTCTATTCACTTCACACAACTTTTGTTTCCTACATACAATGGGTTCCTCACCAGAGGACAAAACTTTTGTCAAAATTCAAAAATTGAAGAGACTAAACATTTTCTTTTTATTTTTATTCTATAGATTGAACCAATCCTTTACTTACTACCATTCTCATAACATACATACTCATAATAACAATATCATCAGATTCTCCAATTTATTTCCAATATTCATGAGGAGTTTCTATTAAAATTAAAAAACTGAACACACTTCAGGGCATGACAATACCAAGGAACCTCATTAATAGTGGCTAAAAACAGCTATTCCATCCTTAGGATCAATTTGTCCTGTAAAAGCCAAAATTTATCTTTGATATTAACTAAAAAGTTCCTGAACAGAAATTTAGTCAAAAGCCGTGGTCTATATTAAATAAAAATCTTGGATTGCTCTGGTTGTGCGTTCCTCAAAAGAGGAAGACAGAATTGTTGTGAGCTGTCTAACTTTCCAGCATTGAAATATGTGTGAGTCTCAAAAGTATTGATTTAAAAATATCATTTTCTGCACACAAAAAGATTATGAATATAAAAGTCAATGTTTTAGCATATTCATCCTTATCTATTCCATCTCCTAGTTTCAAAAAACAAATTTTAACTAAAATTCAAACTAAGTAAAATAGCAGGAGTGTGAAAAAGTATTTTCATAAGCATTTATTCTGCCTTTAAATTTTTTTTTTTTTTTTTTAATATCTAATTTTTGTCTTCTACGAGACTATTTTAGAGACTAATTTTAATACCTGAAAATGCAATGTCTACTTAAGAGTTTATACCAAAGAAAATAATATCAAAACTATGATCAAGAACTAGCACATGATTGTCCTCTTTTGTAAATAGTGACAATTTCAATGTAGATAAATAATTTGCCCTCTTAAATATTTATTAGAAAAATAATATAATATTATAAGCTACATTAAAATCTGTAACAATCTTTTATACTTCAATTGCAAATTATTATACCATCCTTTCTTATATACTTCAACTGTGAAAAATCTAAAAACTAGGCAGACAAGAACTTAATACATTATCAATTAAAGAAAGCTGTTGGGGAAAATTTCAATTTTCAACTTTTTTATATTTATATTCATTTAATTAATTGCCTAAATAATTAGTCATATAAATGGGGGTTGTTTTCAATTCATCACACATCAGGAAAATAACAGCATTACATATACGATCAAATATGAGATTTTTTTTAAATACATTTATCAAATGTCATGCAAAGAGGAAAAAACAGATTATTAACACAGTAAAATAAGCTTCCAGTTTTCAAAATTCTGTAAACAAGTGACTTTCAACTGCAGAGTCATGCAATCAGAATTAAAAGTAACAAAACATTTCAAAGAACAAGAAAATTAATTTATTTTACTTCAACAGTTGTAACCTATCAGAGTTTTTAAAAAGAACTATTCAACAAACACCAACTTTTTGATGAATTCCTATTTAATAATTAAATGCCCAAGCAGCATGGGGACAATTTCTACTCTAGACTATTTCAATCAACATACACTTTGGATAAATGCATGTAGTTGTACAAAATACAAAACCAAAGATTGGAATAAAGATAAATAGGGAGCAGATATTACGTAATAAGTTGAACTGTGTACACAAAAATGCTTTTCATAAAATATGTAAATAAACATTCAAGGTGGTTAGAGAAAGATATGTGGTATATTTAGCATGTCCTTTTCATAGCATTAATCAAAAGATGGGACATTCTTCAATGTTCTTGGGGAGTTTGAATTGATTTCACCAGCTAATGTTCATGTAATAGGACCGCAAAGTTTGTTGTTTTAACTGACAAGAAATTTTACAATTGTGAGAAAAGTAGCAACTGAAAATGTTTTTAAAAATTATTGCTTAGGTGGCTAGCATCTCAAAGAATCATATGTGTAATCTGAAGAACATCTAGTTTCAAACAGGAAAATTCTGCAAAATAATAAGTTTAAGTTAGTTCAAAGGCAGACATTCACCCACTTATTGGAGAGAGAGGCCAGGAACTTGCGACCTGGCAACAACACAAAGTGCTTCATTCAAATTTAGGGACAAGTCCTCTGCAAGAGTCCTTACGCTCCTCTCTCAATCCTCTGGACACACAGAAAAGATCCTCACTTCTCGAAAATGTTGTCTTTGATATTAACCAGATTTTCGGCAAAGCTGGAATTTGATGGATATATGGTCTCTATCCCCTGAATGAAACTGCTCAAAGCAATAAACATTCCAAACAAATTACTCTGATAATACACTCTTTGAGTGTTTTCTACACTCTTCCATGATCTTGACAGAATACAGACTTTTTAAATTCATTCAGAGCAGAATTTAAAACAGTACTCTTCTTTAAAAATTAATTGAATGAAACAATGTGAAACTTAACTTGTTATATTTATAGATGAGAAATTAAGAATATTTTTAAATAAAAAACGCTAAATTCTTTAAGCAATTAGTTAAATTTTATTTTTATTTGTACAAAATGTTATTCTTTTATAATTAATGTGTTTTAGTAACTCTGAAGGATTTTTTCTGAAGGTATATCCCATACAATAATAAAATCCTACACCCTCACAGTATCTAAATCCCACCCTCGGTGAATGTTATTGTAATTATAAGATGATCAATTCCTTTTTTTAGCAACATCAGTATTTTAATAATAAGTAATTTACTCCTTAGCACTATGATTTATCTAACTTATTAAACACACTGAACAGTAATAGATCATTTTGAATGGCTGTAAAAATGAACAAATTTAAGAATTTTCAAAACATTTGAACCTCTCCATTTTAAACGTAACACTACCCTTGACAAAAGGGATTACAAAACATTTGATTACTTCAAAATCACATTCTTTCACTCATTCTTTTCTCTCTCACAAAGTGAGTATTAACAAGATGAAAGTCAGTTTTTGAGACCGCTTCCAACTATGTGCAAATCCCCAATCATTAAAATTAGGTTTAATCTAATTAAATTCATGTATAATCAAATTCAAGCCTTTGCCCAAGCATGTTATGCATATTTCATCACAAACATCTCCCTTATTTCAGAGCAGCTGGGCAACTATAGCAATGAGGAGGTAAGTCAGGAGGTTCTGGATCATCCTCACTAATCATTCTCTCAATAGCGACTGGAATGCAGGGTATATTACAATATTAAGTTGATATTTTGTAACTTTTGAAACTCATCTCTGGGAAGAAAAGTATAACAAAAAATTGTGAAAAAATTGGAGGCAGACGAAATATGTGCTTAAACTCTGAAATCATGTGAGTCTTTTGTCCCAGAGGGTCTTGAAACACAGTAGGAGTTGATAATTTAAGTTATCAACTTGGGTATGTAAATACATAAAAATCTGCTCCCTAATAATGAAGAACATCATGTAATAATTTAACCTTTCAATAATTTGCCAACTCCCATGGTACAGAAAGTTGCAAATCCTTCATTCAGTTTTTGTTTTTTATTCACGCCTTCACATCAACTGATAACAAATGCCTTTCATATTTATAGAGCATTTATGTTGTTCGTTATATATATGAAGTCGCCTAAAACAAAGTTCCTAAAAAAATTTATTCATTTTATATTTCATTCATAACTCTTTGAAATGTTTTGTTAATTACCAATTACTATTTCAAGGACAAAATTGGTGAACAACACCGAAACTAAAGTGAAAAATGTTTCTTATTGTCTGAGCACACAGACATACAATGTACTGTTTACTTCAACTGCACTGAGATCAATTTGCATTAAAATAAATTGGCACTTTAACATTACGATATTAAATTGAAACGTGTATGTACATTCAACATTACATAAAAACAAACAAATTCATAAACTTGTGTTAAAATGCACTGTGAAGGAGAATTTAGGAAATCACACATTGAAATTTTAAAAAAATTCTATTACCTATATAGTTACTATTGGAAATATTCCAGCTCTATGAGAAATAATAATGGACGAGTTCACAAAAGCTAAACACAAATTCATCAATCCCGTATATAAAAATAGTGTACCCATAGTGCTCCCTTTCCAACAGTCAAGTGAATATTTTGTGTGAATGTAAACATGAAAGTCTTGAGACTGAACAAGAAACCCATTAAAAATTAGATTCTTTAAGAACACAAAAACACAACAGGCACACATGCAAAAGCAACAATGACATCTTAGGAATGTGAACATATGAAACCTATCGATATCTTACAAGGAACCTCTCTATGCAAGTTCCATTAAACACTGGATACAAAATTTGAAGTAGAATTTAAAAGTGTTGTTATAATCAAAATCGAGACCTATGGTAGTGGCCAGAAGGGAAAGTGGTTTTGTAATAATAACACAATACCACGAACCTGACAGCAAGATGCAAACAACTGTAGATTGGTATGAGCAGTCTCTACCAGGATGAAGATTACCAATCACAGTGAGAAGCATCATTTTATGTGCACAGCAAAACAGCATGTTCATTGCTTGGTTACAACTGCACAAACAGTGGAAACATGATCCATTATCCTAAGAATTTTTCATCATAAATATATAATTCAAAAGAAAGTGGATGAATATATTTACTAAATACCTAATGCAATAAGTACAAATGCATTTAAGTTATATCTTTTAAGAAAAATACCATTTTAGTTAAACAAGATAATCAAAGTAAACACGAGATCAAAACAGTGTTAAATTTTAAGTTTCAAAAATTAAAGCACAAGATTGAAAGAAATACACTTAAAATTTCTGAACAAACCAAGTTCTGTGATCATAACTGAATTACACTAAGATGCATAAAATGACCTTTCATACAAAAATGCTGTTAATAATAGAGTATTTCTAAATAATTATAATAATAATAATAATAACAACAACAATAGCTTGTACAATGTTAAAACAAAGCAGTTTGCTCTAAAATTCATGGTTTTTCTATAGTTAGTATCATTACGACAAATTATTTGTATTCACCTGTAATTTATTATTTACAATTCTACATACACACTCTGAAGCAAGTTATATCTCAAGTTAAACAATACTCAAATTTAAAGTTATAACAGTCACCCTTCATACAAAATTAACACTGTGGAAGCAAAGAAGAATGAATATATTTTTTGCTGTACATAAAAGGTGACAGGTACATAAAAGGTGAATATACCCAAGGTATAATTCTGGGTTTTTATTATTAATCATTCCCAAAAGTCTGATTATGTATCCAATGACTTGTAAAACTATTACGAAAACTTCCAGAATCACCTGGAAAAACTATTCTAACAACTGTCCTCATCAAAACCATGGTGGTCAATATAACTTTCCAGACAGAAGCAAATAAAAGAAAGTTAAATCTAGAGATAGACATAATTTAATGCAAAGCTTTTTCCCATCATGAGGGGGGGGGAGAGAGAAAGTGAGAGAGGAAGAGAAAAATAGTAGGAAGATAGTTGAAATCTTCCCTTAAAATGCAATCAATACGAGTTTTCATAAACTGCCTCCGAGTGACACAGTCAAAGATCTGTTTAAAGAATTTTAACATATGTGCTGGGTGCATCAAATTCTAAATATGCACCAAAGTACTTAATCATATTAAGAAATTTCATTTATGTTAGCATTATGCAGAGAATCACATCACTGATTATGACAAGTTTTTGCTAAAGAAGAAAGGAAAACAATTATTCTCATTTTAAAAGTTAAAGGGACACAGGTTTGGCACATTGAGCAATTGTATTTCCCTTCATATCCACTTCTCTCTGCAACCCATTTGCTCCAGAAAGGAAGAGCGACTGGATACTTCTCTGAGCACTTGCCTATACAGCCCTGATTTAAGCAGCATGATAGCACATTGCAACAAGACATATCAAAACGTAATCCCGCTTCCCTCTCTCTCTACGGGTTGCCTTTTCTGTGTTGCCCAATTATTCCCCTAAGTTTAAAATCTAAAAAGTAAAAGAAAAATTTGGCAAGTAAAGTTCTTCTACACAAAGTAGAGAAAAATTGTCTCCTCAGTGAGTTAATAGAACTTCAGCCAAACAAATGGAAATAGGCAGAATGTTGACTTTCATGGTTACCGTATTTACTCAAATATAAGTCGACTCTGAAAATAAGGTAAATCCTTAATTTTCAAGAGACTTCCAAAGAATTTTAAAAATTTTTTTTTACTAATTCTTCCTATTTAATCAAAACAAAATTCCAAATTGTCTTATTGACTAGAAAATGTCCTCAATGAGAATGTTAACACTTATTGCAAAACTATTGTTTTCTTGATCCTTAAAATCAATCAAAAATCCTTAATTACAAATAATGGTTGTCACTATCCTCATCATCTTCACATCTATCAATGTTTCTTTGTTTTTGGTCCTCCTCCTATGCTGCGACATCTTCAGACTTTTTAGGACCATCAAAGTTGTGTGTGTTGAATTTGCGCTGTTCTAAGTCTTTCATCAGATGCCACACTAGACTAAGAACATTCCCTTCTATGCCACCACATTTTCTATTTGTCCTGCACTTGTTGATGATCTCTGTTTCTTTAGCAGTTCAAAATGCAGATCTGCATTCGCCAGGCGTCAAACCGAGACGCGGCCTTGTTGAATGCGCATTGTAACAAAATCTCTGCATTCATCTTCATGTTACATTTCATTTGATACAAAGCCATTTGTTTGAGGTTCTCTCTTTGCCGGCTCATTAAAAAAATATTGGTCTGAATTACCCGACAAATTTGTGGTGGTGCCAAGAATATGACTGAATGTATTACTTATTGTGGATACACACAATATTTTTTACCATCTTTGCAGTTTATTATTATGTGAACATTAGGCTTAATCTGCAAATATAAGGCAACCCCACATTTTTCAACTGAGGTATTTAGGAAAATAACATCTCCTTGTATTCAGGTAAATAAGGTATTTAGTTTTCAAAATTAATTCTATAAGAAATACTATTTGCAGAGATGTATTTTTGTATGAGTGTCTGAAATACAGAGATGCAGATCTTTGTATTTCAGAGATCTTCCAAGGTTTATTGTGCGATTGCTACTTCTAACACTGGAAGGTACAATGAAATCAGAAGAACAATATTGAAGACAAATTTACCATTGTGAAATGATCTATATTACATAACAGTTTCTACATCTACAATAAATGCAAATATTTAGCACCACCAAATTTCCAACATCTGAAAATCACCTCCGTTAAAAAAAAACTTATAAAAATAAATTTAATGTCCTATCAATCAGGATATGTTCACACACACACACACACCAAAAAAAAGAAAAGAAGAGAAAAAAGAAAAGAAAAGTTTATAACTCTAGCATTGATGGAGTTTCAAGAGGTACTTATCATCATTAAACTAATGAAACTGTAAAACACCAACGCTGAATCAACAACGGCAACCCTTGGGAGTAACAGGGAGCCTCTCATTACAATGAGAATTATTTCTGAAATTGTGAAGATGCTCAACCCAACAATTATCGAAATAACTAATGCACCCATAAGAGATAATAATAGAGACTCAAGAAAAACATTCCAACAAATCAATCATGCAAGATGACATTTCCAATGTTTCTCATAATTGTAATGTCATTGTAAGTTCATAACGAATGATTAATGTAAACATTTTGGGGGAAAAGAAAAGGAAAAAAGAGAGAGTTACTTTGCACTCTATTAAAAACAAAGAACTTAGATAAATTTAAGATTACAAATTTGAATAATGGCTTCTCATAATATAATTTGTGACATAAGCAGTTCCTTGTTCCTTATAAATAAACCATTGTAGGTTTTCATTATTTAAAATGGGTATCTACAAACACATTGAAGGATTATTATTTATTATAAGAAAATCTTGGACAATAAATATTTAAACAAATGATATAAAAACATCATAGTTGACGAGGTTAGTTCAGGATTGGAAACAATAACAGCTCATGACAGACGCACCTGTTCAGGATCAGGAGGCAAGACAACCATCTGGTCAGTAGGAGGGCGGGGAGAAATGTTATTGTGACGCATGTATCCCAAGAACTGTGTAGGAACTTCGGCCAACACTTCCCGGGCTAGTCGCAGCCTAGCAGTACGAGCATCTCCTTGATTCAAAAATTTAGAGAAGGGCACAAATTGTACAATGTCCCGCTGAGCACGTCGGCCACCTGACTGCAGTGCAACCGTATCAGCATCTAAAGTCTCCATTGCAGAAAAATCAGCAGTGCCAATGCCCACTATAATGATGGACATTGGAAGTGAAGAAGCAGCAATGATTGCCTGTAAATTTTGTTTGATTAGTACAAGCCAAGTACACAAAACCTTTAACAATTAATAACCTTTAAACATAACATTTAATACACACTCCAATATAACATTTTTATTTAAAACACGCTACGTCACATTTACCAGAATATATGACAACACCCTAATTCTGAAGAGGCCACCTGCACAATTTATTTTTACTAATTCTTATCATATAGTCTGAATAAAATTGCAACTTGTCCAACTGACTTAGAGTATTTGTTTTGCGGACGAGAATGTTAAAACTTAGTATCACCTGAGTTGCCTCTACTTTCTTGTTCCTTAAAAATCACCTTATTCATGGTTTTTGTCACTACCAACATCTTGTAAATCATTGTTTCTTACTTTTTGGCCCTTCTCCCAAACTGCATTCTCCTTCGACTTTTTATGTCTCCTGAAGTTTTGTGCATTGAAATTGTGATAGTCTTTTATCTGACATTACCCAAGTCCCATTCCCTTCAGTCTCACCTGATTTTCTTTCTGTTGTGCACGTGTTCAGGGCCTGTGTCTTTAACAGTTCTTACACATTCTTTAACAGAATGTGTAGGAACTGTTGGCATGTTGTTGGCATTGTTTAATGTTCACACAATCAAATTGTTAACTGCACACTTTTACAGCTCTATTTCATGAGTAACACTGCGTAGCAAGCTTTAGAGTTTGAGAAGTTTTTAGTAAGAAAATATTTTATCATTCTGCATCTGTGGTTGTATGGAGAATGCATACTTCCATCGATGAGATTTTTTTTCATTTCAATTTCTGCAAAACATGAATTCACATTCGCCAGGCACTGAAATGAGAGTTCATAAGGCCTCATCCACCGCATACCAAAAACTCAGCATCAATTTTTTTTACTCATCTTCAAGTTGCATTTCCCTTTACTACAATAGCATTTGTTTAAAAGTCTCTCTTTACCAGCCCAATCAAAATTACCATTCTGAATCATCAGCAAATTGTCAATAATACATCTTATATGTCTGAATATAATAATGTGTTACAGATATGTGTGATATTTATTGCCTTTGTAACTTATTGTTTCATCAGCATCTGAGTTTCTTCTTGACATGGAAAGGCAACGTCAAAATATAAATCCTAACCTAGACTTTATCTGCAAATATGTAATTTTTGCAGTATTTTTCGAAAGAGATATTTAAGGAAAGAAAGGGGGGGGAAGAAAAGAAAAAAAAATCTCATTCAAATAAATAAACACAAATAATACTCATCTTAAAAATATTAAATTTAGGTATTTGTTCTAAGAGATGTTCTAAGAGATGACAATTGACTGTTCTTGACAGGAGTTAAATAATGGAAAATCTGTCGAGAACTACGACTTTCAAACAAGTTTTAAATGTTGCTCTCCAATTTTGGATGCTATACACTCTAGAGTGAAGGAAGCGTTGAACAGTAGCTGGTATTAAAATGCTATCAATAATTAATTAATATAACTATGCATTTGTATTCCTATTTGTTATATATGATCATTTAAAAAATTTGTTAGTGATTAAGTTTGCAATAAGCAAGAGACAAACTATTGCATCATTCTTAAATTTTGCGAATTGATATTAGTGATTGCTTTCTAATTCCTTCCTTTCTTTTCCCCCTTCCCTACGAGATCAGCCATGAACATTCTGACAAAACATTAGTTTTCTCAAAGTGACATGAAATTATGTAGTTGTAGCTGGCAAACTGATTCTGAGAAATGGAGGGAAAAAATTATACAAGCAATTTAATAACAAAATTATTTTAAAAGTTTTTGTATTGAAAATTATGTACAAATCATAAAATAATAAGCAAAAATATAGGTAATTTGATAAATTTTAAAAATTTAAGGTGGACATGGTAACAAACTGGTATGGGAAGTCCTGTATTCATTGCATGCTGTCC
Source organism: Acheta domesticus (assembly GCA_031308135.1). NCBI lineage: Eukaryota > Metazoa > Arthropoda > Insecta > Orthoptera > Gryllidae > Acheta > Acheta domesticus. Next base: position 14,615,419 of record JAHLJT010008756.1, on the reverse strand, counting down.
ACAGGCTCTGAAAGCAGTTAAGTATGAGTTACAATAAAAGAGAATTGATTGCTGTGTTATATCATACTTTAGTGCTAGCTGATCTGCCCAAACCTCTCACCCCGCCCATCTAAGGTCCGATTAAATTAAGAAGGTGATTGACAGTTCTGTGTGACGTCAGGATGCCTCTCCCGTTTCGATGGCAGCTGCCAACCAGAGAGACAAAACGTGACGTGTCAGGTCGCTCAAGTTGCCACTGCCGAACACGGGAACATTTGAGCATCGCACAGCGACTTCCCTGCCGCCGCGCCGCCCGCGTTTCTGCCTGTGCTGCGCACGCAATGTGTACTGTGTTGTGATGAGTTGCGTTGAGGTTAGGCTTTTGTCGTATTTTTTACACTTTTACATGTATTTTTTGAAGTGTTTGCTTTCGTGTCCCGGTAACACGTGCTCAGTGGTTTGCGACCTGGCAACGTCGCTCCTCTCCACTCACCAATGTCAATCACCTTCTTAATTTAATCGGATCTTAGTCCCTTCTTATCACTCTCTGACTGTTCTTTCTCTGCCTATTCCCTCTGCTAACTTGCTTTTTTGCTCTGCCTCTTCCTTCTACACCATCCTTCCAATCCACCTGCTCTTTACACATTATTTGCCCCTCCTAGCTCTACTTTGTCCACTTCATTCAGTGTCACCCTGCAACAATGCTGCGCGTAGGGATTACATTTAATTACATTTTTTTAAAAAAAGGACAGTTAAGATTTATAATCACCATTTTTAAATGTATTTTTATTTAACAACAGATGGGTGTGCGAAGAAAAAAGGGGGGAAGGGAAAAGAAGAAGAAGAAGAAGAAGAAGAAAAAGAAGAAAAAGAAGAAGAAGAAGAAGAAGAAGAAGAAGAAGAAAAGAAGAAGAAGAAGAAGAAGAAGAAGAAGAAGAAGAAGAAGAAGAAGAAGAAGAAAAAGAAGAAGAAGAAGAAGAAGAAGAAGAAAAAGAAGGGTTTTCAATATCAAGGATCCACAATATGTGGATTAAGCATGATTATAACTAGACTTCAGATCTCTAGGTTTTCACCTATTGTTTTTTTTAAAAGCCTATTGAGCCTAACATAGTTAGTTACAAAGGTATTAACCTGCTTTGATAGTGCCTATAGGCACCTATTTCAACATAAATGTCCTATTTATGCCTTTTGGTGCCTATAAATATCTTTTTTAAAATTTCCAATCAATTTATTCACTACACTGTTGTATTCAATAAATTATTTATTCCACAAGAAGCCTTTCATTGACTGGATACTTATTTGTTTTCTGTTTGATAAAATGCAGCATGATGTTGTTTAGACTAGCGCAACAATAAATAAAGCAATTAGTGAAATCTTGAGGTGCTGCATGCGAAATCGGAACTTCAGCAATGGAATACAATTTCAAGAAATTACAATTACCAACAACAATTGGTCCATGCCTGGTTGAAAGAGTTTTTCCAGAATTTAACTCACGTTACTTGTGTGGCTCATGCACTTCACCGAGTAGCACAGGAGGTTCAAAACCAGTTCCCCAAAATCAATGATTTAACATCCTCCATAAAGAAAGCATTTTTAAAGTCAAGTTCTTTCTTTGTAAGCTGCAATTCTAGATGTCCCAATCTGCTTTTGCCATCAGCGCCTATTTTGACAAGATGGGGTTGTGGCCACAGGTTGTGAAGTATTACAGTGAGAACATTAAATAGTTCTTTGGAAGAAGAATCGCAGTGTATTAAGGTTGTCCAAAATGTCCTACGAGAGAAAGGTTTGAGGCAGGATCTAGTGTATATTCACTCTAATTTCACTTTTTGTGCAAGTGCAATTACAATCATCATAGCTCAGTCTCACTGAATCAATCACATTATTTACAAGAGCAGACAGTCAGTTAAAGAAAGCTGTTGGTGAGGTTGGAAAAATTATTTTCAAAAAAGCTACAAATGGTGCTTGCCAAAAATCCTGGATACACTGTTCTGAAAGAAGTATCAGGTATTTTAAACAGACGTGATGCAGTTCTCTCTATAGGATTTTATCCGCAAATTGTTTCTCTTTTTAAATACGTTCCAGTCACCACCGCAGACATAGAGATGTTTTTCAGCATTTAAGATAATTGTGACCGACAAAAGATATAAACTTACCCTACACCTCTTGAAAATGCTTCTTGTTATTTATTTTGAACAAAATTATGACAAAAAGTGAAATTGAAGAAACTGTTATTTAAAAAATAAGAATATTGCATTAAGTCTTAAAATTAATGTAAGACATAACAGTGGCAGTGATTCTTCAATTACAAAATTATCTAGTCTATGATACTGTATTTAAATGTGTTTTGAAATAAAATATTATGTTTAATAAATCATCGTGTTTTGTATGGCGTGATGCATAAAATTTGTTTATTTATAATGCCTCTTAATAACCTATTTCCCTACTTTTTAGGACCCTTTTAGGTGCCTAAAACCACTTTTTTAGGACCTACAGGTCCAAAGTCTAATTATAACTAAACAGATTTAGCAAAATGATTTACTACAGAAGCAAGAATTATCCATAAACCAAGGACCTACAATATTAGTTTTTCTGGCACAAGTTGACCATTTTCTGCAGCAAAATTACAATACTTTCTCTCTATTAAGTAAATACATAGTAGGCGAGAAAGTAAAAGGTGATAGGGAGAATAAAATCATATTAGAAAAGTAAAAGTGATCACCACTAAGCTATTCCTAACACATTTCAATTAATCATTTTCTTTATAACATAGTCATCTAGTAGGACTGCACACAATAAATGACAGCAATGTAGAGGAAGGTAACAATCACTGGGGAAAAAGCTGAAAATAAATATTTTTACACCTGACAAGTAATTCACAAAAATTAAAAATTCTAACATTCCACCTGCCCCCCCCCTTTAAATGTATAAGTAAATAGCTTTACCTCTATAGTCTGAGGCATATCTGTTATTACACCATCAGTGAGAATCAATAAAATAAAATAACTTGAGCCATCACGATAGGTTTGTGCAAAACGAGCCACATGGTTAATGACTGGTGCAAAATTTGTTGGACCATACAATTGTATTTGTGTCAGACAATTTCGATAAGCCATCAATACACCTGAAAACATACAATTAAATCTATAAAATAACAAGTCCAATAAAATATATTATAAGGTTAAATAATATAATTTAAATAGCAAATTATTTATTTATATACATGGGAGGGATACTTGACCCCATATTCAAATTTTTATAATAATACCTTCTATTCCTTGAACATAGGGGTTGGTAGAATCCATGTTCACAAAAAATTCATGTGAGACTCTTCCATCTGGAGGAAGACGTGCTCCAAAACCAAGAACTGGAAACATCTTGTCACTATCATAATCTTGAATTATACTGCCCACGGCTGAAATTGCCTGTTCGTATTTATTTTGCACAGGACTTATGAAATGAAGTGAGTCGGGTTGAGTTGGATTACCATTTGAACCTGAAACATATCAACACTAGAAAATCACTTATTTCTAATATAACAAGTCAGAAACTGACTATTATTAACAACTGAAAGAAATTATATTAAGTGAGAATTTGTCAGAAGGATGGTGGTCATTTCAGTCATCTTAAGTAGTGTTCATTTGAAAACAGACCAAGATATAATACAAAGTCCAAGATAAAACCTATATAAAACCCTTTATAACAAAATCCAAAAGAGTACTGTCATCTGTTACAGAGCTTTGTTTGAGAGAGAGTATCAAGGTATGCATTACGAAATAAACTATACTTGAGTAATACCTGTTATATTGAATTTTATTGAGAGATTTACTAAAATACAGGCAGAACAATTCTGATAACACTAGTCAACACTGATTTTGGTACAGACGAAATGCATGGTAAGTTTCTTAATGCACCAGTAGGAAACGTGAAATGTGAAATCAAAATGAATCTATCACGTCAGGATTACAAGTTATGGACAAAAAACCATTTTAAGAGCGTAAATGAATACCCATTTAAGGTTTATTGCACTATGTGTTTGAAGTCAATGAACGTAGTAAAATACAAAACTATTATTGAGGTATGTGTAAATTACTTCTATATTGGACTTACTAAATGTTCCTTTTATGTTATTTCTCCATTTATTGTTATTTTTTTGTTTACAGTACAGTGACAAGTGTTGGAGTTCGTTTCACCTTGGCAACCATGAAGAAATCAACACGTGGGTGTATTAATCATCCGATACATTTTGTTATATCTGTGGTGAATTTACGACAAGAAAACAACGACGACCGATTTCTAAACGTCTCAAGATATCGTATGGGATGTATTTCAAATGTCAACTGGGAGATCAGGATAAGAAGTGGGCACCGCACATAACTTGCACAAGGTGCAATTCTAAACTGACCCAATGGTTGAATGGTAAGAACGAGCACTTACCTTTTGCAATACCCATGGTCTGGCGTGAGCCAAAGAACCATGTAGACGATTGCTACTTCTGTTTGACGAACGTTAACGGATTTTCGTCAAAGAATAAGAAACATATAGAGTACCCCAATGTACCGTCAGCAATACGGCCCATACCCCATGCACAAGACTTACCAGTTCCCACACCTCCATCTACATGGGAAGAAATACCTGATGATGGCTCAATGTCGACAAACTCTGAAAGTGCACAATTTCAGTCCAGTGGGGAAGAACACAATCTAGAAGAAGGCCCACATTTAATAAAACAGGCAGAATTAAATGACTTAGTACGCGATTTATTCTTATCCAAGGAGCAATCAGAACTTTTAGCGTCACGTCTAAAGGAATGGAATGTTCTTAATGAAGAAATGAAGGTTACCTATTTCCGAGGGCGCAATAAAGATTTGGTGACTTATTACAGTTCAGTGGAGAGCATTTGTGCTTGTGTAGACGTATCAGGTTTAATGAAGGCACTAGACATACAATATCTTGACGAGGAATGGCGTTTGTTTGTCGATGCCTCAAAAAGAAGCCTTAAAGCTGTGCTGTTACATAATGGTAACAAGTTGCCATCTGTACCTGTGGGTTATTCTGTGTCAATGAAAGAATCTTATGAAAATTTGTCAAAGATATTGCAAGCAATAAGTATAAGAAACACAATTGGAAAATATGTGGTGATTTGAAAGTCATGGTTTATTGCTTGGTCTTCAGAGTGGCTTCACAAAATATTGTGTTTCCTTTGTCTCTGGGACAGTCGAGCAACAGACAGACATTATACTGTTGAGCACTGGCCACAACGAGAGGAATTTACTCCTGGGCGAGACAACGTGAAACATATTCCACTGGTGGATCCTCAAAATGTTTTTCTTCCTCCGCTACATATTAAGTTAGGTCTCATGAAGAACTTGGTTAAGGGAATGGACAAAAGTGGTGATGGATTCAAGTATTTACATTCAGTGTTTCCACAAATTAGTGATGCGAAATTAAAAGAAGGCATTTTTATAGGGCCACAGATCAAAAGGTTAATGGATGACAGAGATTTTGAAGCAAAGTTAAATCCGCTAGAGCTTCCAGCCTGGCGTTCGTTCAAGGATGTTGTCCACGGTTTTCCTAGGGAATACTAGAGCAGAAAACAGTGACGTACTGATAGGAACACTTTTGAAGAACTATAAAAACCTTGGATGTAGAATGTCCTTAAAAATGCACTTTCTCCACAGCCATTTGGATTTTTTTCCCTCCCAACCTTGGGGAAGTAAGCGATGAACACGGGGAAAGGTTCCACCAGGATATACTGCAGATAGAAAATCGCTATAAAGGCAGATGGAATCCCTCAATGTTGAGTGACTATTGTTGGTTTTTAAAGCGGGAAACATGTGCATCCCACAGCAGGAAGTGCTCATTAAAGAAATTTAAACCTGTTCCATTATCCACTCAATAAACATTATTGTCTCATTGTATAAATGCAAAATGGAAGGAAATATGTGCTAATATATTTAACATAAGGTATAAATGTGTTAAACAACTGTTTTTTTCGGTTTTCAGTACCATCCTTAATTATTCGTCTGTATTTTTATTTTCATTCAATATTCTTAATGCAAATAACTTTAAAATGTTGTAACTCTGAAATGGAGGGTGATGAGGCAAATCTATTTGCATGTTTGGATTCAGCATGTACGAAATAATAAAGATCACCAAGTTTTCTTTCTGTACCTTACAAAAAAAATTTTTTTGTTGATTGGTGTAATGTTCACGATACAACAAAGATATACATGAGAAAGAAATATAAAATTTCTTTAAAAGTTTTTCATTACAAAGAAGTTTGTTTCAGAGAGTGTACACTGTACCGAATTAGTGAAGACAAAAAAAGCTCTTCAGACCAATTTAAAAAACCAACAGCCCTCCTGACCAATTGAATTTAACAATCATTCAAGAGAAAAAGTGTACTAACCTGTAAAGTCAATAGCAATGGAGCAATGAAGTTGAGTTCCTCCACGTAGGAAATCCATAAACGTGTGGATCTTGCGCAATTCAAAGAAACGCAAGAGTATTTGTCCAGAGTTTTCATAATCATTCTTTCGCCCCTGCAAAGAAAATTGAGTAAATACACAAATTGAAGTTTGGAGGTTATTTTTTTCTTGATAATTTGTAAACTACATACATTATTAAAATAAACCAAAGTGCATTAAAATATGATAAGCAACACAATATTCAAAAATATAGAAAAAAAAAAGTCTCTCAAACCGAAACATTTTCTTCATTACTAGAGGGAGAATTTTAATAAAATGTCTTTCTTTTCACTTTAGAACAATTACATTTAGTATTTTATGCTCCGACAAAAGGAAATGACCCATTTTGTTATATATAATTTTTAAAGCATTTTTCGCCAATTTCAATGACTTTAATATAATTTTAATGGTACTTGCTTCAAATAATATTTATGAGATGTAATAAATGTTCTCCACAGAATTCCTGAATAGCCTGGAAACTGATATGATTTCTTGCACAGAAATAGAAATGTCAGCCGTTGTATGTAATCTAAGGTTCTTGTGACACCTATCAGCACCATAGTCAGTTCGACCAATTTCAGGATAACTTAACATAGACCAATTTCAGGATAACTTAAGATTGTAAACAGAACAGTTCAAACCAAAAGTTTGCAAGCTGAGTGCACTTGAATGAATAGAAGAAGCCTCGATTACATCAGTAACGTATCCTACTGGAGTTGTTCATCCGAACTCGTTTTGATCACATTTTTCACATCATTTTTCTTTGCTTTTAGGGCATTTATAAAATATTTTACGAGTATTTTATTGATAATTTTTGGCATTGCTTTAGGTCATCAATATCCACCCCCTAATCATTATTATCTTCATAAAAATTAAAAAATTATAATTTTTTTTTACAAAAAACTAATTTCTATAATTACACTGGTAACACTCAATTAAATGCCAACATTAAATTACTACATGAAACACAAACAAATTGTGAGATTAGGACTGTTTGCCGAGTATCAGCACCATACAGCTCTATTTTTTCCAGGCTGTTTAAAAAAAATCAAACTAGTGCTGAAACAGCACATAATTTCTCACATTATTTGAAATGGCTACCAATGTTATAAAACTAGCAAAAGTGTTTCCAACGAGCAAACATTTAAACATAGGTCCTTATAGTTATCAAGCCAATTATGTTACACCACCAGCTTCACAACTCTCGTACTGTACCTTTCCGACATTTGAAAACTAGTGGTGCTACAGAATGACACAGCCATCTCGGAATCCTTAATTTTCCAATTTCTTTGGTCATGGCTCCTTTTCGTTCTTGCTCCATTCTTTTGCTAGCTGCTAATTATCACCACCCAAAATACATATTTCGAAGTTTTCTCAATTTTGCTGTTTCCTAATGGTAGGCTCGAAATGTTACTTTTAGAGTATTAAAGAAGAGTAATACCTCACCCTAAGGAAATTTTGGTTGAAAAAAATGCAACAGTTTTTAAGAAAAAATCGTGTAAGTTCTGGAGTAAATGTGAAATTTGAAACTCTTTTTTCAGAGGAATCTTTTGAGTTTTCAAAAAACATAATTTGAGGTCCTTACAAGTGCTTTCACTCACAAATGCAATAAGTTTACAAATAGCTGGAAATGTACACATTAACGGTATGAGAAATTTTTCAAAAAAATTAAATTTGTGTATTTTTTGAAAAAATAAAGAATACAGCAAAATTTATTTTATGGCGTATTAAAAGTTGCAATTTGCACTAACCATATAAAAAGTTTAAAGAAAAAGTTTGAAGCAGTTTCTGAGAAAACGGCATTTGAGTGTTTCTGAGAATGCAGAATTTTGAGCTTTTTTTCTCAGAAAACTATTGTTTTCGAGAAATTTTATACAATATTATTTAAAGTACATGTATTCACAAAGGTAATAATGTAAACAAATTGCCACTAATGTAAATATTAATGATGTGAGCAGCTAGTCAAAAAAATTACGTTTTTGTAAAAGAATGGAGCAAACTGATGTTTATGTCATCTCAAAGCACTATTCCTGCCAAAAGTTTAAAAAAAAATTTGGAGTCATTTTCGAGAAAAAACATATTTGTATGCAATGATGCATGAAAATTACTCAGAGGTTAAAAAAAATGTACATGACTGTAATGAAAGAACTTATTACGAACATCAAATTTCATCTGAAGGAAAAGTCTACCTTCAATTTTGTGGTTGTGGGAAAAAAAACTCAAAAAATGTTCAAATTTTTGCAATTTTTGAAACTTCAAAGTTAAACCATGAAAATGGGACCTACGGCACCTTTATAAGTGTATTTTCCTCTATTCTTACAAGAAATTTTAAGAAAAAAATTTGTAGCCTCTTTTTTTTTAATTGCAAATGTTCCTGGGGCTTCAAGTAAAGGATCCCCAAATTTTAAAGAACGCTTTTCAAAATCTCAAAGCTTTGACTTGAGCCAGACGGACACGTGTTTCTTCAATTTGGAAAGAATCCTACATATGGTTTAGGCACTAGTCACAGACTGACGGATGGACAGACAGACTGACTGACATTTTGAAAAAAAACCAACACTTCCTCTGTATCAGGGGACCTCCAAGACTTGTATTTCTGTTGAAACCCCAAATCGATTTTCCGCAGCATTACATAACTGCATTACTCTATACTGCATATATTACTCCATATATATGCACATATACAAGAAAGTAAGAAGTTGAAAATATACATTTACAATGTTCAAAAATTCAGAGATTTGAAATTATTATTTCAAGATCATAATTTAAAGAACAGTTTTTTAAGGGAAAATTCTCAATCATCCAAATTATAGTTTTACTTATATATTAACTTTTGATAGCTATTTTGCAAAATTTCGAGTTTGCAAAAAATGGAATTAGGACTTGTGCTGTTTATTAAGCAACAGTGCAGCAACAATTCCCCCAACCCCAGCATAAACCATGAGAAAACTAATAGTTTTCAAAAATACTGTGCATGCAAAAACTACTCATATTTTCAAAAAAATTATACACCTTATCGAAAGGTGTATTTTAAGTACAGATTTCATGCAGGAAAAAATCAAATCTCTATCTTCAATTTCATAGTTGTAGGACAACACCAAAAAAACACTTTGAATGTTCGTGATTTAGAAAATGTAGGGATTTCAATGAAAATCGAAACATCAAACCCACAGGACTTAAATTCCAATAACAAGTTTTGAAAAATTATTTACTAAAAAACTTCTCTACATGTTTTCTTCAATTTTATTTTTCAAGGAATGGTGCAAACTACATTTATAAAAATGGCACAGGTCTTATTTTCAAAAAATTGCAAAATATTAGTATCACAAAACCACAATATTAATGGAAAATTTGTACCTAATAAAATGTGTTCTTTGAAATTAGACCTTTAAGTAAGGTCTTGTAAATTTTTCCAAAAAATTAATAATTTTACATAATTTTTGCATTTTTGAAATTGCTAAATTGAGTATTTTACACTTCCTTTGCTATTAACATGATAATCTTACTTAAGTTATCATGTTGCAAGACAAAAACCCTTGAATTGAATTGAATAGATGCTTTATTTTATGTGGCGAGACTCAGGCCATGAGGCCTGCTCTTCCGTCTGACCATGCAAATTTCGCTACGCTCCTTTCACCAACTAGCGGAAAGAAGGTATTACTGAGGCGACGAAACAGGCTATTTGAATTTAACTCAGAGGCGTCATTTAGGCTTGAGGATCTTTTACATGCAAGTAAATCTACTAACACGGGACAGCCGGCTTTACTTCCCCTCCGAAGGAAGGCGTACGAAGGATTTTTTCGCCCCTAAAAATCCACGGCTTCGATCAGGTTTCAACCGCCAACTCGGGTATAGCAGTCCGTTACGCTACACCACTACACTACGTCTGTCCGCTACACCACCACCGCTGCCACCTTCACACAACAGTTCGAAATTCTCAGAAATACTTCCCATTGTTGTTGGTGTTTCTGCAAGTATGAAATGCAATTTTGAATTGTTGAATTTGTATTGAAGTATTAGCTTTAATGAATTAAGTTTATGCAGCTAATGCACCTAACCAGTAAGGAGTTTTACAAGTGCTGGTTGAGATGTGTTAAAATGGACAGAAATTGCGACATTAAAATTTTACATAATTGTTACAAATGCAAGAAAGTATGTGCTGTTATAGCCCTACTAGTTTAATTAAGCTGGCAGTTATCCAATGGTTTATCATTTATTTCTGCAATCATGGCCCAGCCACAATGATTTCATTTACTGACTATTAGGAATGCTTTCTAGTTTGTCCTGTACACTCCTATTGCTACTGTTTCTTTGCCCTTTGCTTCTCAAATGATTTAGAAATCTCCTTGGGAAAGTCTTCGGAAACTTAACACAAAATATAATAGCAGTTCTTTAAATGAAAAGTATCTGTACATCAGTTACAGCCACAATTACAATGCACATTAGAGTGGAACAACAATAGCAAGTTAGACACTTCACTCACAATAATAAAACATTCATGCTAGTGATTACACAAAATAACTTCATTTACTTTCACATAACTGGCACAGAGCACCTAGTTTACGAAATTTCAGAACAGCTTGAATGTTTAGAAATCTGTACACAAGTGTGATGAGCCAACCATTTCACCACCATGTGGCTTCGAGCTCCAACGAGGAAGAAAACAACGAACAGGCTACGAATTGGAAAACATGTTGACACCTCTCTGGAAACTTCCAGAAGATTTCCGCCATTACCATGGCGATATATAAGGACCGCCCAAGCTCCTGAGGGCAGTTCAGATGACAGCCACGCCAGAGTGCAGACGACAACCACGCCAGGAGGCGGTTCCCTCCGGAGCCGCGCCGGAGGCAGTTCCGGCGAGAGCCACGCCGGAGGCCCATACGAAACTACCACGAGAAGCCGAGCAGAAGAAGATGACGTCAGCGACAAGCCCTACTCCGCCACCGCTTCTAAGAGAGCAATGGGTGAATAGAGGAACGATATGGTAAGAAGACGCCGTCGTCGAACTCGACTCCCCGCCTCGTCTTCCTAAAGTGTTCTCATCTCTCCCCTTCCCTGTCTCTTCTCCATCTCTCTCTAGTAATCACATAATGCAGTAAATAAACATTATTATTCGAACTCGTGGACATTTTGGCTCATCAATCCCCTTTCTCTCCTTCAATTCATAACAACCACAATCATCACATCATCATTTCCCATCACCCTTCCTGTACCTCACTGGGAATACGCTGTAATCGATCAGCTTCCGGAGAGGCGCAGGAGGGGACGTCACACAAGTGTGCTTGAATGCTCACTTGCCAAAAAATCAATAATTTTTTCGCTTAAACTCAAAGATGAGAGAAAGACAAAGAAATGGACTTCAAAAATTATAAGCTAGAGCCATATTTGCCAGGAAAAGAAGTATTAAACAGAAGAGTTCAAAGTTTTACTGCACATTTCCTAAACACAAAAACACCTTACGAAAATTAAGCAACAACCTGCCATACACACTAATTCATTTTTCCCTCTCCTTTAGCTCACCTTTTTCTTCTCAGAGATGAGAGGAAATGTAGACTCTGCTCCAGGACCACGTTGCAGAGACCGCAATGTTGTGTAGAACTCGCCAATAAGACTGTGATCCCCATTTCCACGGTAGCTCATACACACAACTTTGATGTTCCGATCATAGTCTCCATTGCAAAGAGATCGAACTGGTAAACTAAACCGATGCCACCTTGGATTCAGAGTTGTGTGCTGGACCTGTCAAACAAATAAATCCACAGAATAACAGGATTCATATTTAACTCAGGAAGACACTTGTGTTTGAAGACAAGAAGAGCACTTTCTGTTTGATGGGCCTCGCAATTGGAAGAAAATAAAAGTGCCAATTTTTCATCTCTATTCAATGGCAATTCTCATACACATAGTACAAGAAGTTTTGTAATGCTACAGGAAAAAATGCAGATATTTCAACAAAACTATTAGTACTAGGACCCTTATTCATTAATGGAGATTTTTCTTGCTCCTGTATGTGTGGTAAAAGACTTTCTTGAATATGCAGTGTCAACAGAATCCAAGTTTTGTGGGTAGTTGATAAGTCTGGCAGTACAACACTATGTCTTAAACTATACATTGAATTTTCACCAAAATTCATACTCCCTAATTGATTCAGTTGATGTCGTGCACTCTTGAATTTCAATTTCATTCAAATTGATTTTCAAAATTGGTACCTTTCAAAAAGGGCTACAAAATTTTGTCTTTATTTTTTTGTTCAAATGGATTGGTGTGTGCTTATGAAAATAACACAGATTTTCATTAATTCCTCTAAATATTGCAAAAGTTTACAATGTTTCAATCCCTTCCACATTACTGAACAAGTTACAACTACATTACTGAAGGTAGATTTTTTCTTAATGAAATCTTGTATTTCAAAATTAGATCTTTACATAAACTTAACAACAAGGTTTTGAACACGTGAGTAGTTTTCATGTAATTTGGTGAAATTGAGGCAATTTTAAAAAATTACGTAAACAAGATTTTTTCAACAAAGGCTCAAATTACTTTCTTTAAATTTTTTGTCCAGAAAGAGCAAAATACACTGAATCTCATGGCACAAATGCTCTTCTGATAAAAACATATGATTTTAAAAAAAATTCTGAAGTCATTGTTTTCAAGTATCTCTCATAATGAACATTACAGGTGTATTTTATAATTTAATGAAAAATGTTTTGCCCTTCTATGATATTACATTAATTCATTCAAGTCCATACCAATCATACGACCTTGTCAAAATCTCTACATCCTAATCTTCCAAAATTCCTTGTCCTACTCAGAAACTGTGAGATCTGTGTGTAATCAGTATGTCTGTTTAATTGAGAAACTTACCCTCTACAGAATAACGGTATAAGCACCAACATGGCCCTATGAACTATCATTGAGGTCCCTTTCATGCTAAGAGAAGCCAGGAAGGTGGAAGGGCAAAATTGAGTAAGTAGCTCCAACTCAAAAAAGTCTTAAAAGGGGAACTAGTAGGAGAATGAGTGTGCCATTTAATACCTTTCTTGAATTCTTGAAATCTTCTACAATTCTTGAATTTGAAATAATTTCATAAAAGTAACAACATATTAAGGGGCCGTCCATAAATTTCTAGTATTTTCAATACCCCCTCCCCTCCTTGTAACATATTCCTCTACCCCCTATGTAATGCAGCGTAATGCTGTCTCAGACCCCCTCCCTCCCCCTTTAGCATTAAGTAATTTATCGATGACCCCTAAGACATTCACTTGCCTTAATGACAAGTCCACTGCCCTCAATATTACATCCCGAGCCCAGGATACAGTAATACAATTTGCAAAACAAGCCACTCTTCATCCTCCTAAAGTGCTAAGACCACAGCAGATTTGATAATTCTAAAAATAATTACACAAGGAGTCTTATTCTGCCTTCATTATTTACAAAATTAGTACATCAGATGGATACCAAAAAACAAAAGAATATTTTAGATAAATTTAGACAAATCAACCACAAAATGTCACCTGTTTAGATAAACAGCAAAACCTTGTTATAAAGGAATCCTGAAGCCCATGACCACATTCAGTCACAAGGAAATTTGTTTATCAACAATGTTGCATTTACACAATTCTATTTCGCCTCAACCTTCTTTAAAAAATTGCTTTCTTTTGCTGAAATAATTTCTAGAGAAAACTTTTTCGACAACTTAGTACATGTTTAATTGTGGACAATTTTTCAATGTGTTTTTTAAGGGGAGCCAGAATGGGCAAAAATTATGTGTGTGTGTGTGTGTGCTTTTAATTTTTTTTAAATTATTACGTTAATCTGACATGGAAGAGGGTGTGGCCACATTGTGGGTGTTTCTTTAATGTCGTGGATGCTGTGTTTCTGCTTTTGTTGTAAGAAATAGTTAATAGTTTGCTTTCTAGAGTTGGACACACTGCTTTTGGTTACAATTGAGGGTTGAATAGCATCAAAATATCGGTGTTTGTGTTTGTCCAGCATAAGGACCAGGAATGCACTTAAAATTTCAAAAGCCATTTCCATAAGTTTACAATTTTCATCTTTAGGGAACATTTTCTCAAAAATTACTAATAGGGCGATGCTCAAATTTTAACAGAGCATGTAGCATACCGATTTATACACTTTAATGGAGCGGATTTATAAAGACAATATTCTAATAATGGTCGTATTTTTAAGAATGAAACAGATTACAATGGGCAAAAATTTATATTAAAAAAACTAGTAAAATTTTTTAAAAACGGTTTCATTAAAATACCTATAAATAAAGAATCTACACTCACATAAAATGTCAAGTTTGTAAATTAAATAGTTTCTGAGAAAAGGTTTCTTATATAAACATTGGTGAGATAGGCCATTCTGACTCCCCTTAAACATTATGGTTGTAGTAGTCACATATACTTTCAAATGACAATTATACTCATAAAATTATGTATATGTATTAATTGGAAAGAAAGTTTATTTTACAATTTATATAACCAATTCATAAAGTTTGTTACTAAGGTTTTCTTATATATTTTTTATGTTGTTTTAACTAATTAAACTAAATGTATCATGAAACTAATATCTCCTTCTGACTTCGTGGTGAAATGAAATGAGAATGACACTCGCCTCGGTTTTATGAACAACCACATAATCCCCTGATTCCGTTGATTTGTAAAAAATAAGAAATGGATCAGATTTCCACCACAGCCAATTTTTCTTGTCTAATGATTGGCCATGAAACTCTAACCAAACTTCATCCTTGAGATTTTGAAGTTCTTCAGCCGTCACAATAATGCAGGCAGGCTGATCACCTGACACTCTGATTTGACCTAAAGGTAATTGTACCTGCAATATAACAAATACACACATTACTTTTGTTTCATCCATTACTTTAACATCTTTATAGTAATTAAGTAGTATTAAGAAGTACTCTGAATATCACACACTTGATTACAAATTGACTGGAATCTAATAAGACTTAAACCAATTAAAATAACATAATAAACTTTCAAGATATTGCTTATAAAAATAATTATACATAAAAGAGCAAAAACCAAATACCCAGTTCAATTAGGAACTTCGTTTTACACTTGCCAACGGCAAAAACATATTTTTCCCTTTATTGAATTCTTATTCATTGTAAATTCACTTAGCAAATACAGGGATAACATAATGAGGTACAACTCAATATATTTATGATCAGTGTAAACAAGAGCACATATTATAAAAAATTGAACTCACTTTACCACTTGCAACAATATTAGCCAATGAGCAAGAGGCAGTTCCAATAAAATCATGGTCTGCAAGTCTTGTGCTGTTTGAGTCTACATCATAAACTTCAAACTTCAAAGGTTGTTGTTCTTCAAAACGATAATGAACATTAAATTTCTTAGCAAAATTTGGTTCATGATTATTTTGAATGGTTTCGGTACGATGAACTTCTTGCCAACGTTCTTCTCCAAAAGGTTTTATGTACACAACTACCATTGGGTCTGATTTGGACATAACATCTTGATACGGCAGATTCCTGCAACAAACTTGTGAAAATTATCAAGAAATAAAATGACAATTTCAAAAACTTGAACTAACTTACCTGCATGAAAATGACAATTCAACTTCAGTTGTGCACTGGGCAGCAGTGCCAGGCGTAAAAGTCGACATTGTAGAAACTTCAAAATACCGTTGCTTCCCTTACATCAATAATTTTAAACTGAGAAATTACAACTCTTGAAGTTTAGTGCAACAAAGCAATCATTGTGCATTGAGAGTCGGTTAATCACGGAGCGGCAGCGTGTGGATGTGGTACACCGCTGTAAATTACGTAGCTTACCCGAGACCCCCGCCTAGAACTCCATTTGCCCGCCCAATGCCGTTTCATCCCGTCATCTCTCGTCACCCTCCCCAATCCCCATCCCCACTCCGCTTCTTCGTGACGTTTGCTTCTCCTTTTCACCCCATTCATCTACACGTAATTGTATACTGTCTGACTCACCCAGGCAACAATATGTCAACTTAGGTCAACTTGTAGCAGCAATTCTGGAGGAATTCTCTACGTAATTTTTCTCTATATAATTATTCTCTTTATAACGGCGTGTCCAGTACCTAGGTCAAAGCAATGAGAAAAAGCTGATTTTATTCTAAAAACATGTAAAGACTTTTTTTAATATATGTGCTCGAATTAGGAAAACTACATTTTGACTTTGTATACTTTTTGTGCCTATTTTGACTATCACGCAATTTTACACATACTTATATCTTCAAATACCGTTTTTCTTAAAACTGTATTTACATTTCCTCCTATTTTTTTGTCAAGTTTAGACGTCTAAATTACAATCAGTTTTGCTTAGCCCGAATTCCCGAATATAGTCCACTACGCAAAGACGATGGTTTTTTTTTCCCGATTTCACTGACGAACGTGAATTCCTCTGAGATAATGAGCGCCTGTATTTATTTTTGCGTGAAATAATCCTCCATTATTTTTTTGTCAAGTGTCGTCACGTCGCAGTAAGTCAGTGCCTTTTATACCTTCCGAACCCCTCGGCCAGAGGCTCGGCGCCAGGGTTCCTAGACAGTCACCCAAACAGGAACCCGCGAAGTCTCGAATTCGCTTAACCTTCGTGCAGAGGCGTATATGCGATACGGTAAACATGCCACTTGCCTTGGGCGCCACTCATAAGGAGCGTTATTTAGTGACCCGCTAAAAGAAACAACAAACCTAATTTGAAGTAACCTGACAGGGGCGCAAATTCTATGGGCTTGCCATGGGCGCCTGAATACCTAGATACGCCTCTGCCACCGTGACTTCACAGAGCGAATTGAGT
This sequence comes from Acheta domesticus, assembly GCA_031308135.1. NCBI lineage: Eukaryota > Metazoa > Arthropoda > Insecta > Orthoptera > Gryllidae > Acheta > Acheta domesticus. Next base: position 14,598,153 of record JAHLJT010008756.1, on the reverse strand, counting down.
TAACGACGCCGGTTTTACCTCGTGTTTGTTGTCTATATCGGTAACGATAAGGTGTTTCTTATAAGGACTGAAGATGCCATTCGGATAAGCTTGTCATATTCTATGCACCAAATTGGGATCCCCGAAACTCGCTTTGCTCACATTTCATGTCGCGCACACAACACACACGGTTTCCCCTCCCCCTCCCCCGCGCTTTCTTCCTCCCCTCTCCTTCTCCCTCTCTCCCTTCTCCTCTCCATCTCCCTCCCCTCCCTCTCTCCATCTCACCCCTCTCTCCTCCCCCCTCTCCACCCACTCTCCTTCCCTCCCCTTCCTCCCCCCGCCCTTTCTCTCCCTCGCCCCCTCTTACCTCTCCCCCTCTCTCTCCATCACCCTCTCTCCCTCTCTCTGCCTTTCTCTCCTTTCTCCTCTCTCCCTCTCTTTTCCGCTCTCACCCTCTCTCTCCCTCCTCCCTTTCACTTTACTTAAGCATACTTAAAGGGAAAGTTATGTAATGCTGCGGAAAATCGATTTCAAGAATTTAATTACACATTTTGGGGTCCCCTGATACCAAAACTAGTCGTGTTACAGAATGGCACAGACTTTTCCGTATTAGTTTTCTATATCCTTTCGTCTCGGTTAGCTACATTTTTAGGTTTCCTACTAGTAGAATGGAAATATTATTTTAATAATATTACAGAGCAGTAAAACCTCGTCCTAAATGGCAATTTTCTTTGAAACATTTGGAGTCGTTTTTTAAGAAAAAGCGTTAAAGCGCTACTGTAAATTGGAAATTTGAAGCTCTTTTCCACAGAAAATTTTTGAGTTTTCGGAAAAAATCATTTGAAGTCATTTAAAGTATATCAACTCACAAACACAATAGTGTTTACAAATTGCTTGAAATGTACTTTTCCAGAACTGTATCTAATACATTTACACATGTTGCACTCTGTGTTGCACTGAAATAAAACTAGGCACACAACGGAATTAATCGATTCCGTTTTTCTCTCGTGTTTCAAGCGCAGCACGTCACCCATCACCTATTGATTTTAACATACTTCTTCCATATCTTTTTACATCAAATCATACTTTAATATCTTTTATCAAACGTGCTGTAGTAGATATGATACATACTACGTCTATCAGTGACGTGCAAAAGGGGTGTAACCATCAAGTTCTGCAGAACGTCTCAATGTTAAGATAGATTTATCATTTCGTGTTTCCGGGCGTGTCAAATGCTAAACTCATTGTTTCTGTGAATGTAATGCATGGTTTTATCACGGAAGGTGGCTTTGTTCTTTCCATCTGGATTGTGAGATCCTGCGCCGACCTATCCATCGGCTTGCGGGGGTTCTCCCCATCCAGGTATCTCTTGCCAACGTGGCTTGCAAACGTTTCTTTGAGGCTGCCTCAAAAATTTTTTTAGTTTAGTTTTTAAGGCCCTAGAACGCTTTGTTTAGGAGTTATTTAACGATATAGAGTCGAAAACATTTGCGTGTGTTGCGGGTTGCATTTACATGAATAAATAGATGCCATTTTTTAAACAAATCCTTCATATTTTTAAGTCAAAGTGCAATTCGACACGTCTCCGTGAAATTCTGTTTCTTTAGAGACCTCATTTATAAATATTGGTTGCGAGCAAAGGAAAGGTATAGGAGACGATGGTGCTGCCTTCAGTCCACAGGTTCCGGAGTCCAAAGCGGTCGATGGGGACTTGTAGCAACACCAGGCGCGATTAAATGAGGTCCTCGCGAGTCATCATCTGATTATGCTCCAGGATCCAGTTTTGGGCGAAACATTTCATTTCGTTTTCAGGATCTGACAAATTTCACAATGATGGGCTGTTTCTGCCAATTATTTGTCGACTTATCCCAATGGTCCGACGGGTCACACGCAACCAATGCTGGGCCTTGGTAATAAAAAAGAGGATAAATCCAGTTGCAAAATAGAAAAAAAATTCCTCTAATACGTGGTATAGTCAGAATCCATGTCTTGTTCGCTAGTTAATATCTTTTCTTAAGGCTAAATGTACCGAAAAAAACTTGTAGGAAAATTCGCTAGATCGCAGCACTATCGTAGGGAATTTACTTTACCGATTACGTCTGAACAAATTGTCCGATTTTCGATCTGCAAACTGCATTTGACTCCTTTATAAAATAGAATTTACGCTACGAAGCCCTTTTTCCAAAAAAAACTGGCAGAAACTCGATTTTGAAATTTTTTCTCGTACTTCCGGGAACAATTTAAAAAATGTGGGCTTATAGCGCGATGGCGACAAGCTTCCAGAATCCAACGCCGTGTCAATCATGCAATCGGATGAATAGGAGCGTCGTAAAGTCAAATTTGGAAAAACACCTCACACCCCTCCCCCTTCCACGCCGCGCCGTCCCGCCATCCGCCCGTGCGCCCACGCGCTCCCTGCGCGGCCACCGGCAGTGAGTCTCTGGGCACGCCAGGCTTGGTTGCTTGCGCGCGGCTGCCGCGCGTGAGGCTGGCAAGTCAGGCAGTCATGCTTTCGTCATTTTCCATCTCAATATATTTTTTCCCCATAAATGAAACTAGTGATGTTGTAACAGAGGTAAACGGCCTCATATCATATTTAATAGCAATTAGTTCTTATTTCATTTTGATAGTAGTATAGATAATTTGAATAGTAGTATAACACTATCTTGTTCACATACTCCCGTCTTCCTTCAAATATGATCAAAAAATTGTTTGATGTATTACTCAAAATATCGATTACCGTTTGGAACCGATTTCAAAAAGAAAATGGAATATTAGTGATATTCACACAATTAATTCCATCTGCTCACATTTTATTTTAGATATCTGTTACTTCTAAGATCTTCCGTTATCATTCCACTATTGAAAGAATGAGCAGAGATTACGCACGAGCTCTTTTATCCTACGACTCTATTTTCACTTTCCCGTATACGTACGTATATACGGAAATGTTTACGTATTATAGGGAAAATTATTTAATGCTGCGGGAAAAAACCGCGGATTTTCGGAAGAAAAAAATTCATTGCAGGGCCCTGATAACGAAAAGGAAATAAATCTAGTTGCTAAATTAAGAAAAAATCCCCTAACACGTGGTGTAGCCAGAATCCCTCTTTTGTGGGTCCTTGATACCGAAAAAACCAATTGAAAGCAAAACGTTTGTCTGTCTGTCTGTCCGTCCGTCTGTGAACACTACTAGCCCCTAAACCATATGTATGTTTTTTGTTGTTGTTTTTTTCAAAATGAATAAGCCCCTGTCGATCTGACTCGAGTCAAAGCTTTGAGATTTTGAAAGGAATCTATAAAACATAGCAGTACTTTGCATGAAACCCCCCGAACATTTTCGAAATTTTCTCAAAACGGCTCCAAATGTTTTCTTTAAATTTCTTGTAATAGAGTAAAACACACTTATTAAGGTGGAATCGGTCATAATTTCACGATTAACTCTGAATTTTCGAAAATTCTAAAAGTTTCAACTTTTTCGGCCTCTTCCTACAACTACAAAATTGCAGATAGATATTTTTCCTTCAAATAAAATTTGTTCTCCAAAGCAAGTTCTTTCATTACGATCATGTACAGGTTTTTGAAAATTTTAGTATTTTTCGCGCAATATTGCTTGCAACATGTGCAATTTGAAAAAAATATAAAAAACGGATTTTCTCAAAAATTGCTCCAAATTTTTTCTTTGAACTTTTGGTAGGGATTGTGCATAGTGTATTCTATGATATTACATAAACGCCATATTGCTATATTCTTTTTTATTTGCATCATTTACAAAAATATTTGTTTAACTTGTCTCTCACGTATGTAATATTTACATTGGCGGCGATTTGTTTACATTATTACATTTATGAGTAAATGTGTTTTAAATAATGTCATACAAAGTTTCTCGAATACTCAACCGTTTTCTATGAAAACTAGCTCAAAATTCGGCATTTTCAGAAACACTCAAACACCATTTTCTTATAATGGCTCCAAATGTTTTCTTCATGCTTTTTCGAACGTATAGTGCAAATTGCACTCTTTAATATGGCGTGAAGTTTATTTTGGGGTATTTTTTGTTTTTTCAAAGTTTCACAAATGTAATTTTTGTGGAAGATCTCTCACACCTCTAATATGCACACTACCAGCAATTTGTAAACACTATTGTATTTGTGAGTTAATGTGTTTCAAATGACTTCAAAGGAAGTTTTTCGGAAACTCAAAAATTTTCTGTGAAAAGAGCTTCAAATTTCGCATTTTTAGTAGCACTTAAACGCAATTTTCTTAAAACGGCTCCTAATTTTTCAAAGAAAATTCCCATTTAGATCGAGGTTTTACTGTTCTTTAATATTCTAAAATTGATATTTCCGTTCTACCATCAGGAATTCGAAAACTTAAGAAAATATCAAAAAATGTACTTTAGGCGACGATAGATGGCAGCTGGTACGACAGTGTAGCAATTCCGAATAGCTAGCCCAAACCTAAGGAAGTAGAAAACTAGTATGGGAAAGTCTGTGCCATTCTGTAGCACCACTAGTTGATCTCAAAACGGCTTGTCTCCTTGATAGAATTCACCTGGTTAATCCCATTTTCCAAGTAAAGTAGCCGAAGATAATTTTTTAAAATTTTTTCGTACTTTCGGACAAATTTGAAAAAAGTGGTGCAACAGAATTTCACCGACTTACTCGTAGTAAAGTATTCTAATTTCCTTGTTCTATGCCAGCATTACCATCTTGCCCCATTTTCTTCCCAGCTGTTATATATCGCCACCCACAATACATTTCTTAAAGTTTTCTCATTATTCGGTTTCCTAATAGTAGATTCGTAATATTACTTTTAGAATATTAATCAAGAGTAATACATCCTCCTGTATGGCAATTTTCATTTATAAACTTGGAGCCGCTGTTAAGAAAATGGCGTGTAAGCGTTACTGTAAATGCGAAAATTGAAGCTCTTTTTTACAGGAATATTTTGAGTTGCTGGTGGGAGATACCTGGTTGGTATCTATATAATAATAAACTAAAATATACTTATAAAGGTGGCATAGATATCATTTTCATTATTGACTCTAATTTTTGGAAAATTGCAAAAATCCGAATTTTTTTCGGTGTCTTCCTACAACTGCAAATTTGAAGATAGAAAATTTTCCTTAAAATGGTATTTGTTCTCCATACTTAGTTCTTTCAATACGGTCATGTACATTTTTTTTAAAGTTTTAGTTTTCGCGCAATATTGCGTGCAATATGTGCAATTTTTTAAAAACTACAAAAACAAGATTTTCTCAAAAACTGCTCCAATTATTTTCTTTTGACAAGGATAGTGCCTAATGTACTCTATGAGATGACATAAACGCCATAATGCTGTATTCTTTTGTTTTTTCAAAAATTACAAAAATGTAATTCTTTGACTAGCCTTTCATTTCGTAAATATTTTCATTAACGGCGATTTGTTCACATTATTACATTTAGGAGTATATGTGTTTTACATTATGTCTTACAAATTCCTCAACAACAGATGTTTTCTGAGAAAACGAACTGAAAATTCCGAATTTGCACAAATGCTTAAACGCCATTTTCTCAGATTACGTTTGCTCTAGTTTCATTTGCGGGGAAAAAATACATTGAGATGCGAAGTGACGAAAGCATAACGGAGTGCGTGCCTTGCCTGCCCGTCCGCCGCAGGCCCTCGGGATTAGCAGTGCCGGTGGTCTCCGCGTTGAGTCAGCGGCCCCTCCCCCACTAGGCGGATGACGGGGGCGGTGTGGAAGGCGGAGTGGGGTGAGGTGGTTTTTCGAAATTTGACTTTACGTCGCTCCTATTTATCCGATTTGTATGTTTGATGCGGCGTTGGATTCTGGAAGCTTGTCGCCATCGCGCTATAAGCCCACATTTTTGAAATTGTTCCCGGAAGTACGAGAAAAATTTTAGAAAATGAGTTTCTGCTAGTTTTTTTGGAAAAAGGGCTTCGTAGCGTAAATTCTATTACAAAAAGGAGTCAAATGCCGTTTACAGATCGAAAATCGGACCATTTGTTCAGACGTTATTGGTAAAGTAAATTTTAACATATTTGGTGCTGCCACGTGGTGGCGACAAATTGAACTAGTGTCGGTACATTTAGCCTTAAAGTTAGGCATTTAGGAAAAAAATATCTCTTGTATATCATATAATTACCTTCTAAGACTGGCAGCGTAAAAATGTTAGACGCTGTTTACTTCTGCAATCAATACCTACGAACGTGTTATTGTGATGGGTGACTACAAGACTATTTACTACAAGACTCTCCCTCTGCAGAGCCATTTACACGCTCTATCGACAGCATGCTGTCTCGAAATCTTACCTTTTGGACTAACACAACACTCAAACAACACGGAAACTTGGATCAATTATATTATAGTTTCTAATACAAACTAAGTTCGAAATTACGATCAATTTTCAGTTCCTGGGACATCAAAACATGACATAATTTATCTTGTTTACGACATGAAGTTTAAATACTCAACTCAATCAAATACAGCGACTTTTCAAAATTCGATAAGCAAGAAAGTAATTTAAATGAACTAACTCTTCCACGGCATCTCACTTACGAAGAAAAGTCGCTGGACGCTAAAGTGGCGATCTTCACTAACTTCATAATACACCTCGATGTAGAGATGACAAATTTTATTCAAACATCAATACATCGATATTTCGATACAATACCAAAAGGTTTTCGATATCGATGAAATAAACATTGACAAAAATCATCGATTTACATTTTACATTTTATTGTTTGGTCACGTATAAATAAAATTTTAAAAATATTCTTTATCGAATGTAAGGAAGGAATCTTTATCTTGCCCTTTATATCTGTCCAGGAAACATAATAGATATTTCATTAAAATTATAACTAGTGGTCCTACAGAATGGCACAGACTTACTCGTAAAGTTTTCTAATTTCCTTGGTATGGTCTGGCTTTACGGTCTTGCCCAATCCTCTTGCCAGCTGTCACCTATATGAATGTACTTTGGCACAACTGCTCTTTACGAGCCAAGACCCGCCAGCGGCGTCCCGGCTTTGCGGCCATGGAACCATGGAACTACCATCTATCGACGCCCACAGTACATTTTTTGACATTGACTCAAGTTTTCGGTTTCCTAATTGAAGAACCGACATATTACTTTAAGAATATTAAACAAGGGTTTTTGGCTAAAAAAAAACTTAGCCAAAAAGGGAATTTTTCGTCGAAAATTATGCAGCCGTTTTTAAGAAAATTGCGCTTAAGCACTACTATAAATACGAAATTTAAAGCTTTTTTCACAGAAATTTTTGAGTTTTGGAAAACTTTATTGAGAGTCATTTGAAGCACTTTCACGCAAAAAGGCAGTTAAGTATACAAGTGCCTGGAATTATGCATAGTAAAGGCGTGGGAGATATTTTAAAAGTATTAAGCCAAAGTACAAAAGTAAAGTAAAAAGCAAAAGTACAAAGCCAATTCTGCCATTGACAAACTAACTCAATGGATCCACCAAAACAAACTAGTACTAAACAAAGACAAAACAATCACAATGCATTTCCGCAACACTCACTCCCAACAATACTCACAAATTTAATGTTAGAGGGCAACAGTATAACACAAGCACAGAATACAAAATTTCTTGGAATCACCATACAATCCAACCTCAAATGGAATTCACACCTACAAGATATTAATTTAAATTGAGCAAACTTAATTATGCTCTTAGAATAATAACTAGAAACAGCACCATCGAAACAGCCCGAACAGTGTACTTTGCGAATGTGCACCCTGTTCTCAAATATGGAATAATAATGTGGGGCCAAGCACCAGAGGCTAAGCAGACATTCAAATTACAAAAGAGAATCATCCGAACAATAACAAATACAAAAAGAACAGAGTCCTGTAGACCTCAATTCAAGAAACTTAACATACTTCCACTGCCTTGTATATACATTTACGAAGTTCTCATGTTTGTAAAGAAAAATCTAATAAACAACAACACACCTTACAAATTTAACTCAAACTTACACTCATACAACACAAGACAAGCATATAACCTTCATCAACCATTGTGCCAAAAGGGTACATTCTCTACAGGAATACAATTCTTCAATAAATTACCTATATATCTGAGAAACATAACAGGAATACACAACTTCAAGAATAAACTTAAACACTTCCTTGGTCAAAAACTTTTTATAATGTTCAGGAATACATCAGTAACTAATATGTACAAACTGATTTCAGGTGCTGCAGTAGGACTAGGTGTAGGAATAGAAAAACCTGGCCAAAACCTGCCTCCTGCTCCTTACCATTTCAAGATTGGACAATTATATGCTAACATTATTACTTATATGTAGCTGTTATGATAATTAATATTATGTACTATTTTATGTGTTATTTTTACTATTATTACTATTACTATTACTATTATTATATTATAGTTATTATATTATAGTAGCAGTAGAATGACAGTAACAAGTAAATTTTAATTTTACATTAAACATAAAACTACAATTCTAAAATGTTAAATATTTTGCTACTAAAAATAATTGTATACTGTATAATATCTTAATCTACCTGTAAAAAGTATTGTAGTATAATTCTTAGGGCAATGACTCCATCTCGATCAGGTTTTTCTGTCCAGTTTCCCTGGTCCTTTGAGCAAATGCTGAGATGGCCCTTGCTTTGCTTCTGGACAGTAAATGTAACTTCCCTCCCTCCACCCAATATACATTGACTCGTCATACATGATTGTAATTGTATATGTGACTCAATAAATTATTATTATTATTATTATTATTATTATTATTATTAAAATTGTGTAATTTTGCAAAAAACAAAAGATCAACGCAAAATTAATTTTATGTCATCTTAAACAGTGCATTTAGCACAATACGCACAAAAATTTGAAGAAAAAATTGAGAGTCGTTTTTAAGATAATCGCCTTAGAGCGTTTCTAAAAATGCAGAAATTTGAGCTCGTTTATACAGAAAAGTTTTGAGGTTTCGAGAAACTTTATAAAACATCATTTGAAGCACATGGATTCGTAAATGCAATAATGTGAAGAAATCGACGCTAATGTAAATATTAACTATGTGAGAGGCTAGTCAAAAAATTACATTTTTGAAATTGTTGAAAAAACAAAAGAATAGACCGAAATAAAGTTTATGTAATCTAATTAAGCACATTTAGCACTATCCCTACCATAAGTTTAAAGAAAAAATTTTGGAGACGTCTTTTAGAAATTCTTGTTTTTGTAATTTTTTAAAATTGCACATATCACACGCAATATTTCGCGAAAATTACTAAATATTTCAAAACATTTATCTGATGTAAATGAAAGAACCAATTATGGAGAACAAATTTCATTTAAAGGAAAAACTTGTTGCTATAAAATCTTCAATTTTATAGTTGTCGGAAGACGTCGAAACAAATCAAACATTTGCAATTTTCGAAAAATCAGTTAACAGTGAAAATCGGACCTGTGTGACCATTATAAGTGTATTTTACTTTATTTTTACAAGAAATTTAAAGAAAAAACGTGGAACCATTTTTGAGAAAAGATCCCTGGGGCTTCATGTAAAGAACCCCAAAAATGAATCCTTGTTTTTCAAAATCAGCTTCGACTCAGTCCAGATCGACAGAGGTTTATTCAGTTTGGAAAAAATCGTACGCATAGTTCGTCCCCAGACAGACGAACAGACCCAGACAGACGGACGGACGTTTTGAGAAACTAGTGGTGCTACAGAATGGCACAGACTTTCCCGTATGAGTTTTCTAATTTCTTGGGTCTTCGCTAGCTATTCGGAATTGCCACATACTCTTTCTTGCCAGCTACCATCTATCACCACCAAAAGTACATTTTTTTGTCATTTTCTTAATTTTTCGGTTTCCTATTGGTAGAAAGAAAATATTAATTTTAGAATATTAAAGAACACAAAAACCTAGCTGTAAATGGAAATTTTCTTTTAAAAATGATGTGCCGTTTAAGAGAAAATGGCATTTTAGCACTACTAAAAATGCGAAATTTGAAGCTCATTTTCACAGAAAATGATAGAGTTTTCAAAATACTTTATTTGAAGTTATTTGAAGCACTTACACTCACAAATATAATAATGTTTATAAATTGTTCGTAATGTGCATATTAAAAATGTGAGAGATCTTTCAAAAAAATTACAATTATGTAATTTTTGAAAAACCAAAAAAATAACTCGAAATAAACTTTACGCTATACTAAAGAGTGTAATTAGCACTATCCGTTACAAAAGTTTCAAGAAAAAAATTGCAGCCATATACGAGAAAATAGCGTTTGAGCGTTTCTGAAAATGCCGAAATTTGAGCTACTTTTCACAATAAACGGTAGTGTTTTCGAGAAACTTTACTTGACATTATTTAAAGCACATATACTCGTAAATATAATAATGTAAAAAAATCGCCGATAATGTAAATATTAACGACGTGAGAGACAAGTAAAAAAAATTACATTTTTGTAATTTTTGAAAAAACCAATCGATAGACCAAAATGGCTTTTATGTCATTGATAGAGTACATTTACCACTATCTCTATCAAAAGTTTAAAGAAAAAATTGGAGCCGTTTTTGAGAAAATCTTGTTTTTGTAATTTTTTAAAATTGCACATATTGCATGCAATATAACACGAAAACTACCAAAATTTTGAGAAACATTTACATGACCTTTATTAAAGAACTTAATATGCAGAACAAATTTTATTTGAAGAAAAAATCTCTTCAATTTTGTAGTTGGAGAAAGACGCCGAAAAAATTCAAACTTTCACAATTTTCGAAAATTCAGAGCTGTACGTGAAAATTGGACCTATGCCATGTTAATAAGTGTATTCTACTCTATTCATACAAGAAATTTAAAGAAAAAATTTGGAGCCGTTTTTGAGAAAATGTTGAAAATCCCCGGGGGTCTTCATATAAAGTACCCCTAAATTTTAAAGATTCTTTTTCAAAATCTCAAAGCTTTGACTAGAATCAGATCGACCGGGATATATCCATTTTGGAAGAATTCGTACGTATGGTTTAGGCGCTAGCAGTGTTCACAGACGGACAGACAGACGGACGGACGGACAGACGGACGTTTTCCTTTCAATTGGGTTTTCGGTATCAAGGAAAACAGGGTTTTTGACTAGAAAACAGGGTTTCTGACTACACCACGTGTTAGGGGATTTTTTTTTCTTAATTTAGCAACTGGTTTTATCCACTTATTCGTTTTCACGGCCCGGCAATTAATTTTTTTCCGCCGAAAATTGGCCATTTTTTCGCGCAGCATTACATAACTTTCCTTATACTACGTATATCACTCCGTGTATACGTACGTATACGGGAAAGTAAAAAGAGGTTTTCTGTATGGGGATCCCAAAACGTGTATTTCCGTTGAAATCTCGAAATCGATTTTCCGCAGCATTACATAACTTCCTCTACTCTTGTACTACTCATATTTATATATATATATATATATATATATATATATATATATATATACATATATATATACATATATATATACATATATATATACATATATATATATATATATATATATATATATAAATAACTCCTTATAGTTTATATACGTATATGAGAAAGTAACTAGTGGTGATACAGAATGGCGCAGACTTTCTCGTAGTAAAGTTTTCTAATTTCCTTGGTGTGGATCGGCTTAACTGTCTTGCCCCATTCTCGTGCCGGCTGCCATCTATCGCCGCCTAAAGTACATTTTTTTTTATACTTTGTCAATTTTCAGGTTCCCTAATAGTAGAACCGAAATATTATGTTAAGAATATTAAAGAAGAGCAAACCTTCACAAATGGCAATTTTCATTGAAAATTGGCGGAGGTTTAAAAAAAATTGCGCTTAAATGTTACAAACTCCCGACTTAACCAAACCCTTTGCAATTTTTATTCTCTCTGTTTTTTTACTATTCTGTTTTTTTACTGTAAATATGAAATTTGAAGCTCTTTTTCACAGAACATTCTCGAACAATTTCATTTAATGTCTTTGACAAATGTCAACAAACCTTTGTGTAATATTTTGAAAAAACAAAAGGATGCAGCAAAATGAACTTTACGTCATATTTAACAGTGCAACAGTACTACCCGTTGGAAAAGTTTGAAGAAAACATTTGGAGCCGTTTCTGGGGAAATTTTGAAAATGTCCCATGGGCTTCACATAAAGTACCTCCAAATTTTAAAGTTTTTTTAAAAATATCAAATCTTCGACCCGATACAGATCGATAGGGGCTTCTTCAATTTGAAAAAAATCCTACGTATGATTTAGGCGTTAGTAGTTTTCACAGACGGATGGACAGACGGACGGGCGGACAGACGGACGGAGGAACGTTTTGCCGTCAATTGGTTTTTCGGTAGCAAGGATCCATAAAACAGGGATTATGGCTACATCACGTTGGAGGATTTTTTTAGTAATTGGATTTATCAACTTTTTCGTCATCAGGGCTCGGCAATGAAGTTTTTTCTACCTAAAATCCGCCGTTTTTTGCGCAGCATTACATAACATTATCTGTACTATACGTATTATTATGTATATACATACGTCTACGAGAAAGTAAAAATGTTAATAAATGGCAGGGGTAGGACCAGATTTTTTACAGGAGATACCTGGCACTCCAGAGGAGGAAATTAGGAGAACTTTGAGGGAAACCGCAAAATTGTTGAGAAAGTTGCAAAGACTTACGCAAACTTATGGTGATAAAACAGCACATACTTTCTCGCCCTTAGTAATGCTTACATAATACTATCCGTATACTATATGTATAGTATACGGTACGTACAGTATTACTATATGTTTACTAATGATATAGCAATTTCTCTCCGAATTAACTCATCTGTCATTATTCGTAAAACTCAAATTTTCGAAAAATTGTACAAGACCTTATTTCAAAACCTATCTTTAAGGAACAGATTTCATCAAGTAAAAAATCTTAATCTTTAATATTTTAGTTGTAGGAAGGCTCCGAAATCATTCTGAACTTTTGCAATGTTCGAAAAATCAGGGTTTTCAACGAACATGAGATATCACAATTCTCTTAAACGTCCTTCACAATATCCAATAACAAAATTTAATGAAAAACGGAACCATTTTTTAAAATTTTGAAAATGTCCCAGGTGTTCATGTAAGGTACCCCCAAAATTAAAAATTTCGATTTTAAATTCAAAAGACCTCGACATCAGCCAGATCGATTGCGGAATATCAATTTTGGAGAAAATCGGTTGAACGGTTTAGCCGCTAACGGTTGTTCACAGACGCACGGACAGACGTTTTGCCGTCATTGGATTTTTCGGTATCAAGAACCCAAAAAAACATAGATTCTAGCTACACCTCGTGTTAAAGTATTTTTTCTAAATTTAGGAACTGGAGTTATTTACTATTTCGTTACCAGGGCCAAGTAATATCGTACCATACCAAGTAATATCACGTAATACCACGTATACCACGTAATACCAGGGCCCAGTAATTATCGCGGCAAAAAGTATTATTCTTTCATGAAGAACATGAGGGTTCAGGGCAGGAATTTATAGCTAATTTACCTTTGAAAATATATTTTATTATATAGGAGCGAATATTTTGTCAACAAAACTCGAAAAAAACCTCTCTTTTCTGTTTTCAAAATTCGACTAGAATATGGTTTAGGATAGAGATCACAGAATTATGAAAACGTGCACAAAATTCAATTCACTTCTCCCCATAGCTCGTCACACACAGTTTTTAACTGTTTTTGACGTAAATAAAATAAATAAAAAATAAATAACAGTTTTTCAGCCAAACATTTAGCGTTTACTTCGTGCAGCGCTACATAACTTCCTAAAACATTTGTTGTGTTTGCTGCTATTTTGACTGATGTTCTTGATGATAAGAAGGAATTCATTATATTAAAACTAAATTCATCATTTTAACAAACAAAATCAGAATGTTTCACAGGTCAAAAAATTAGCCAGACTTGCAGCACATTAAAAATACAGGTTTGACTTCGATTTTCAAGGGGTTGCCATTGCTTCAAAAACTCTAGTGGATTTTGTAACTTATATTTCCATTCTACCTACATTTCTTCAATTGATTGGTGGTTCCGGGCGCGTCAACTACTATGGCCATTACTCCCATAAGTGTAGTGCATGTATTTTCCTCGAGAGGTGGCGGTGATCTTTCCCACTGGATGGGGACATCCGGCGCTGACCTGCCCGTCGGCTGGCGGGGTTTCCCCCAACCAAGAACCTCACACAGCGGGGCACCGCCTCCCGACTGGCCTCCCGGCATGTTTTGAGATCCAGTGCATGTAAGTGTGTGCGTAAGGGGTGCGGAAAGGACACGGAAGAGGAAGGAAAGTTCGCGCTCGGTCCGTGGCCCGTTTGTTACTTTTACTGCTCCGGCATTCGCCTGGTACTGATTGGAGAAACCACAGAAAACTACCCACCAGAGCAGCTGACTGCCATTATCCTCCCGACCGATTGAATTAGACCTAGCTGACTAGGTAGATTCGAAAATCGTACCACCATCGCTACTTGAACCTAGGACCTTTCGTCTAGAGGCAATGCAGTGAGATCAGTTGATATCCTGATCTAGTTCTCCGGATGCATTCCTTCGAGCCGTCGGCGAAGAAAAGTTGCGCGGATACTATCGCTTGTAGAAAAGTAACGTGGAATGATAGCGATAACCTACAAAATTCCGACTCCGCACACGAACCTTCGTAAATCGGGAGGTCGTTGGTTCGAGACCCAACAGGGCAGATTTTCGACAGCATCTATGAGGCCGAGTCGAAGCCGATCGCTGCCTGAATGAGAATTCTAAATAACATACCGATTCGTCAGATCAGAGGGTTTCGTCCACCAGACGTAGGCAGGTGAAACGGTATACGAGTATTAACCAAGCAAGGGTCCGTCGACAAAACCTTCCTTCCTCATCCTATTCCTTCTACACAATTCCGACGATCGGACAATGGGCTCATTCCCCGTTCCAATGTGCCTATCGTCTATTATCGGCTGCAGACCTGCGACAACTGAGATGTCAGTACAAAACGCATGTAAGCCCTATAGCCCGAGAAACAAGAAAACAGTTCAAACGAAGTATATCCCTTGTGTTGAGGTTTTCTTGGGAAAAGTGTAGAATGGAAATGTGCATTAATCTTTTTTTGTCCAAGTACCTAAGAAAACTTTGTGTAATTTTTGTCGCTTCTCTCCCGGATACGATGACGCCTTATCTCGTCGAACCCGCAACCACTCACTTCCGTTCATGTGGACGTCACTTCATACCATATCAAGTTGCATCGCCTCCCCGAGCGTCAGTCGTGCAAGTTGTGGTAATTGTTCACTAGTACGTGGAGATATCAGTCTACGATGTAACAACATGTTCTATATACTTACGAAACACGCGCTAAACCAATATGTCAAAGAAAATCTTCTTTCTTGGGCTAAAGGTATGTGTTGCATTATAAAAGGTTTTGCTAAGTATTTCTTACTTTCATTCATTGTATTATTATAACATTTTCTTATTACTTCAAGACAGTATTAACGTCATCTGTTAATGTGATTCTAAAAGTAATGGAAGATCTTCGAATAAAGTATGTAATGTTCGCTTGTCTCAAACATTATCTTCCTACATCTTGAAGTTTAAAAATTATTTAACTCGTTCATTACATATTAGTTTAGAGTTGTTCGTGGGATGCCTTGGCACTTATTGGAATGTAATCAGGTATTGCTGATGTGCTCTTCTTCAAGAAGAGTTTACGAAATAACACAGACAATCATACCGGTGAGAATATATTTTATAGCTGTATATACCGGAGAGAATATATATTTAGTTATCCTTTTTTAGCTTCCTGTATTGCATTCTCTGCACAAATGTCAGTGTTATAAGAAGTAGTCTTCGTATTATCTGTAGGTTTACATTTATAGTTTAAAGGGAAGATAGGATATTAGCATTTGAATCCAAAGAATGATAAATGTCTACATGGTAAATATGGCAACGCAATAATTAAAACGCATGTGATTAAAAACCTTATTTAGATGACTTCCTATAACTTTTCTTTCAAAAACGGGTAATATTTGTAATCAATAAATTTACTCTGTTCATTTCTTTTACAGAAAACAATTTCAATATTAAACTTAAACTCAAGATGATTCATTGATAATATTGGTTCTGAAGGAAACACCTGTGCACAATCATTATGACAGGGTCACCGCCTGCCAGGTAAAACATCTATCTCCGTAATTTTAATTTAACTGTTTTAATGATAGTTTGCATAAAGAGAAGATAATGTTTCCTGATAAACCTCATTGCTAGTTCTAAATGAATAGGATAAAACTAGCACTTTGTTCCTAAGAGGGTTCGATTAATTACTTTATTTTCCGATTTTAGAACGACAAAAATATTCCATTTTATTATGTTAAAGCATTTTCTCAAGATGTAATAGGGGAAGGTCGGGTGGTATTGGCCACGTTAGCTTTAAATATGATTCTTAATTAAGATTAATTAAAATTGTACGTAAAATACAGAATATGAAACCTCAATCTCTTACTCACACACTCTATGAAAGCTGTTGGTTTGATAGTAAAATAATATGATTATTTGGGGATAGTAAAAATCATCGATAATTTACATGTCTAAAAAGTGGAGGATGGTATCGGACAACTAAATAAATAATGGTAAAATAATTTTAATGGAGTTTTTTTACAGCAATTCACCAAAGATACGCTCACTATTGAGAGAAACATTTCATTGCTTAATACAAAGAAAAAATGAGTATTTGGTTACATGGAAAAAAAACAGATCTTGAATTAAGAAACAAGAACTAAACTATTATGTTCAATTTGTAGTTTTACAACTATCATTTTTTTAAGGGTTTTTCTTTTCAAATGACCTTCATAATGGCTATCTTCATATTATTCCCTCCCATGTAACACGAATTTTACCTATTGTGTCCTAAAACACGGACAAAATTCACATTAGTATTCGAATATTACCTTCTAACAACCTACACAAGAAATACGGAAAAGTGAAGAGAAGGCGAAGAAATAACAGTCCGGTACCATCCGATTCTACTTTGTCCGATACCACCCGAATGACCCTCATCCTTCAGAAGAATACAACACATAAATTGTACGTACAAACAACCTCGTACTGCTGTAACGTAACATATACACGTAAGTAAACATACTAGATACAGTAGAATGTTTTTAAACTTATCCTAAGAGAAGTTTCAAAGCTCCAAAGTTATCTTCGTACACTGGTCAACATAAAAAAAGTAATGCGTGTCGCAATAACCGTACTGATTGATGTACTCACCTAATACGGCGTTTGCATAGTTAATTCGTTTCCAGGAACACACTGGCAGGGTGGCACGTGCTACCACCAGTGCCAAGTACCTTAAACTACTTTTGTCCGATACCACCCGCTGTCCGATATCACCCGACCTTCCCCTATAACGAATTATATCGTTACCTATACCAAAACTTTCAATTTATTCCAATTATTTCAATTTATAACACTAATACTTTACACCATATGCTGAAACATCTCAATGCATCAAATGATTTGATTACACTAAGTTACAATGCTAATATTATGTTATATTACATTAAAAATCATTTTCACATTAATGAGAAATTAATTAAGAACAGAACTAAAGTAAATAAAACTTTAAGAAAGTAGTGTAAAAGGGACGAGCGTTCATTTATCCGTCTATATTCGTCTTGAAATACGAAACAACAACCCGAATAGTTCTTGTTGGTTCGTGTCAAATCATTCGTTGTGCACTTTTCTTCTATTTGACTGGAGACCAGAATATGTTTATATACACTTAGTTCTGTAACACTTGCCTTTCGTACTCTTCATTGTTGCTGGTGTACACCCATGCTTCTGTTTTTTTTTCTTTTTTGCAGAGTGTTATCCCTCTTCTATCTATTTCATGTTTTTCATATTCATAATAACGACATCAGTTACCACGTCCTTGGCAACTGATGTGCGGCTGCCTTTCCTTTAGTTATTACCACTGGATGGTAGTGTGTTCTAGAGATCTAAGCGTCGTGTTGTTGACTGAGATTAGAGCGGTCTCCTAATTTGGAGAAAGCTTTCTTGAAATGAGACGATTATGGGGAGGTTCGTGTCTAAAAAAATAGTGCTAGTAGTCTGTTTTCTTATTATTATTTTAATTTCTTTGGCCACTGTTCTGCTAGCTTTTAGATGTGCTACATCGACAAACAGATGTAGCACGCCTGTGTTGGTCCTGTTTCAACACACGCTGTCTCATTCTGTGCAGTATTTCCCGGCTTTGCATGAATTGATTGACTCCAAACTAAGACTGCTTACTCTGCATCATAAAAATACAAGGCCAGGGATGATGTCCGTGCTTCAGGCTGCGCTCCCCTTCAGTCTGCGCAAAACTGCCAGTGACTTGAAAACGCCCACAAAAACAACACGAAATGTAACAAACATAAACACTTTCCTTGCTGAATGAGCTAGTTAACGTCAAAAGATCGTCTGCAACTTATAGAAGATATTCTATTTTTTAAACTAAATTTTCTAACAATAAAAATAAATTATTAAAAATTATTAATAAACTTGCAATTTAATATTTCCTTCTCTTCAATCTCATCCTAAACTTCAAAATACACAAAGCATGAATTGTCTCAATAACCTTTGAGTCTTAGATTGATTGAAAAATTTTCCAAAATTATCATATCTTTCAATTAAATAACAAATTTATTTTAAGAAAATATTTAATATTGTCTTCATCGTACAAGCAAGTTTACTTAATTAATTTCAAACAATATTACGCAATTTAAGGTAATAATTCCTCAGATTCAGTAAATATTACGATTTGATTAATTTTCGTGAAACAACAGTAAAAACTTTTCAAATAAACATCCCACCGAAATCGTAGTTCCCGAGATTAGCCTGAACAGCGAAATTTGCTAGACAGACTAACAAACGCACGGACCGCCAGATCGACAGTCGGACAGACAGGCAGACAGTTAGACAGAAAATAATTGTGAAATCATGATAATTGGTTTTTATATGATTTAAATAACAAAGTATTGTAACCACTGTAAGTTTGCCCTCTCTTCCACATACATATTGTTGCCATATACGCTGCTCTCTGCATCTCACATACGTATTGTTCTGCCCTAGATACAACAATAATGCGCTTTACCTCCCTGAAATGCGGAACAACAAAATTTAATTAGAAAAGGTTCTCAAATATTTATCAGAAATTAATCCTATCAACAAATAGTAAAAAGTTAGGAAATGTATAAGAATCAGTGCTGCTCAAGATAATAACTAAGTAAAGAGAAATTGGATTTCAGAGACGAATAATAAAAAGACAAATATAATAATAAAAATATGAAACAAAAAATAGGAAAAACTCAAAAATTCAAGCTTCTTCAGAAACTCAAAGTTCTTCAGATAATGACAAGAAAAATGAAAATTGTAAAGAAGGAAAAGAAAAGCAAAATATGGTACAACCTGAACGAGAATCTTCTAGTAGGGAAGAAATTGTAAGAGTAATCATCAGCCAAGTATCAAAAGATAAACTTCACCAAAAATTCCCCCATTACCTCACAAGCCACATTACCTGACAAAAAAGTTGAAATGAATAAAGAATGTCAGCAATGGAACCGGAAAATCAATGAGTGAATGTTTCAAATAGTTCCGGAATTTATGGAATTCCTTATGTGCATTTTTGTTTTATTACCTTTGCTTTGTTCTGTTACTGGTAGCTAATGACCTAGCAGATCATGTGACCTTAACATAAAGTAAACAAAGAGAAAATAATAGTATGCGATTTTAAAAACAATTATTTTGAAATCACAGAAAGACATTCCGATTTTATTTATATAGATTTGAAAGATACACCAGCCTCCTTCCCCCCCCCCAAGTTCGTATTTACCTTGAAAGATTTAGTGGGAGGGATTCCCCAAATTACAGACATTTCTTTCGCCATCGGTGGTTACTTAAGTAGTTCTTCTAGTGAAAATTTTAGGAATTTTTTATAATTTCTTTTTACCTCGTTCGTGTGTGTAAGTGCGTTTGAGTTGTCCTCGACAACAAAACATATTTGGGAATTGTTATCGAAATGAAAATTGCATGTACGGGAAGTGGAGAGGACAAAGCTGAGAAAGGAAAGATCGAGGATCACCCGTGGCTCATTTGTTAGGGTACTGACCGGGCTTGTCCAAGTTGTCCAAAAGTTGCTACCCTCAGGTCGCAAATCCTATGATCTCTCTGTCATCGATGCTTCAAAGACAACGGTGTAGGTGCTAATCAAAGCCAGTCTAAGTTCTCGGTGGTTCATAAACGTCACTATGAAAATGTTTTAATATTGGGACTATACTATGTAAGTTAAATATTAATGTTTAAAAAGAGTCGCATCAAAACCGGCAAGAGAAACTATTTTATTAAATTTAGTAGATAAAAAAGATTGCGCTACTTGAAGCTATGTATTCATCGACTATTCTAAGTGCTTCGTTTTTTAATACGTTTTTCTGAGATGTGGAAATACCTCAGCGCTTCGTTTCCTTTCGGATTTTCCTCTTGCTTATCTGCACAGAGCAGGCGTTCAGCCTACGCGGAAGCTGAGAAAGAAGTTGATAATAAATAGAGGAAATGTAGCGAACAGAAACGTTCGGGGCAATTTAAAACTGTCTCTGCAATTTGATAAAAATGCGTCCTGGAAGAAAAGGTACCGTACCAGCTTCGGTGTCTTAGAGTATCAACTGACGTCACTTCAGTGCCTGTGACCGAGGGAAGGCCTAGGGTTCGAGAGCCGACGGCGGCAAGATATTCGACACTAGCTAGATAGCTAGGTCGAATTCGGCCACAATTCTAGCGGCCGGTTGTTCTGATCGACGAAAGCCAATCGATACACCGAGTGAATGCCGGAGTAAGACCGTAATGATCCGGCCGCGGGCGATCTTTCCTTCCTCTTTGACATATTCTTATCGTACACACACACACACACACACACACACACTTTCATGCACTTCATTACTTCCAGTGATAAAACATGCACTATACTTACGGTTATAATAATCACAGCAGTTGACGCGCTCGGAAATATGAAATAATCAACCAATCAATTAAGAGGCACCGTGAAAGTGAGTAAATGTCTATTTTATGAGGCAATATTTTCAGACAACTGGCCGGGAAAACGCCCTTCAGCGGTATTCTGCAACACAGAAAAACCCTCTATATTGAATGGGATCTCGCATTTACTTTTAAGAACAATTTAGGAGATCCATTTAGAAGATTTACTTTTGGGAACATTTTTTTTTAATTCGATTCACAATTTCGTAATATAACCACATTAGTGTCATATAAAACCTCGGGGTTGGTTTTTCGGTTAACGAACGGTTAACGAATCAACAGTTCAGTGTAGTGCAGTGGGTCGGAATCCCTTTCATCTACAATGCATCAATGTTTACAGTCCGGGTTTAGAAGGATCCACTGCAAAGCTATTTTCTCTCATAAAACAAAGATGTATAAAGATCGAAATGTTTGCGCGGGTTCAGCTAGTTATTTAAATTATTGTTCATGATTCCTTTGAATGTTTATGGCAGACATTACACATTTTTTTGCACGAAAATGTCTTCTATATCATTTCTATCTCAAAAGAAAGAGACTTTTACGAACACTTGGCGAATTGCACTTTAATGAAAAAATATGAAGGATTTGTTGAAAAAATGCATCTAAATATTAATGTCAAATACAACCCAGAAGCCTCAACAGCGTTGTAGAAATCTATACAGTTATATAACTTCAAAACAGCGTTCTAGAGCCTTAAAATCTGAGATTTTGAGGTCAAAGACCCCCAGAGAAATGTTTCTCACCGTAATCTACAGAATGAGTTCTTGGACATTCTATAACATTCTTGCTGGTTCGGCGCTCCTCAATTCTGCTCCACTTGTTCAGAGATGTGCAGAATCGGAAATTACATGTGAAATTAAACTAATTACTTGATATTCTACGCGTTTGAATTACCCCGGTGTACCTCTCTGTTTGGTAATGAAGTTAATTAAGAATAGTTTGTGTTGACAAGGGTGTATTGTACTGATATGTAAAAATGCGCTCACTTAGTACAATTACAGGGAGACGTATTGAACAAGTGTCAGAGGATAAGAGGTTCTTGAAGAAAAAGTATTATGGGCTTAATATGGAAATGGAAGAATAGGGAAGAGTGTGAGGTTTAGCATGCGAGAGTTCTCGCACAGGCACGCTAGTTGTTTGTATTCTAATTCAGGCCTAAAAAGGAACCCGAAATGTTTTAACACTTTTACCCAAAATATTGTTTGTATAGCTTTCAAAACCAGATATATTGTCACTTTTTCACAATCGATGAATAAATCCATTCAATTTTTGAATTTTATTTCCTTTATTATTTCAGGAATATCGATAAATTCAAAGAAATCATGGACAATAATTTTAATTAAATATGTCAGGAAAACTACATTATTATTATTATTATTATTATTATTATACATTTATTATTTTTCTTTTTTCAATACAAAAAATGTCGGGGTTTCTGCCCAAGACACAATTTGTCTGTACAATGTTTACGGAGGTACAAAGAAAATAAAGTATACAGAACAAACACTTCAGGGTTATTCTCAATTGTTAATATTGCATCTTATTTCACAATCTTCTAGTGATGTATTAACTTATCTGGTTAGTTCTCCCTCAATCTAGGCTCAAAAATGTTCTAACGATGTTCGCTGTACCAAGTAAAGTAGCTTTCTGCATAGTTCTCAGATGTTTTTCCTGTAACTGTAGAACTTCTCCAGCTTTCTGCCAGTTCTTCGTGACTACACCATTTACGGACACTACCAAAGGAATTATATCTACTCTTCGCAGTCTGTACATATCCTTTAATTTGACTGCCAGTGGTTGATATTTTCGTTTTTTCTCTGCTAATGTTGATGTTAATTTTTCATCTGAAGGAACTGCTACATCGACAATCATAGCTGTTTTTGCTGTTTTATCAAACAGAACAATGTCAACCCTGTTTGCTTCAACCGTTCTGTCAGTTATTATTGTCGTGTCCCACAAAATTCGTGCCTGATGGTTACTGATGACTTGCTTAGGTTCACATTTATAATATGGCTGTTCCTGTTCAACTAGATGGCATTTCTTTGCAAGCGCTTGGTGAGCTACTTTCGCTACATTATGCCGTTGCAAGTATTCAGTCTGATTATTATTATTATTATTATTATTATTATTATTATTATTATTATATTATTATTATTATTTCCCTCTATATAACGATTTAAGATGTTATGTGTCGGCTGAATGTAAAATCTACTCCAGGTTGCAACCAGCTACCTAAGGAGCAGATCTAGGGGCTGTCGGTGCCTCTACAATACTTTGCGCAAAATGTGGGCTGTTCCAAATAAAGCAATTTCTTGTACTTCCCAGTCTTTTGAATGACCTAGGAATTAAGACAAGTTCTTACACAAATTTTGCGGAACAAATCCCAGAGCTCCGATAACTATCGGTACAACCTGTGCATTTACGCTCCACATTCGGTTGATCTCGATTTCCAAACTCTTGTATTTTCTCTGCCTCCTTGGTAACAACGTTTTGATCGCAAGGTACAGAATCGTCGGCAAATAAACACGATTTTTTCTCCAGATCTCGGATAACTATATCCGGTTTGTTAGCCGCTATCGTGCGATCAGTTTGAATTTGTTGGTCGTACAATATTGTGTAGCGTCCAACCTAAGTCACCGGTTTTGGTGAGTGTTCGTACCAATTGGGGCATGTGTTTGGAACTTCGAGGGCGGTACAGATCTGCCAGTGGAGGTAGCTACACACCCTGTCGTGTCTTTTCAAGTATTTGGTCTTTGCTAGGATTGGACAAGCTGAGACAATATGATCAATGGTTTGTATGTGTTCCTGGCAAATGCAGCATTTATCATCTTGGGAAATTTTGAGAACTTTATCATAATGTCGTGTTCTCAAAGCCTGATCTTGGGCAGCTATTACAAGTGTTTCCGATTCTGGCTTTATTCTTCCCCTTTTAAGCCACATAAATGATTGACCTTTATTGATCTGTGCTTTGTCCATTCGTTTCAAATATTATCCGTGGAGTGCTGTGTCTCTCCACGATTTCTATAACATTTTTTGTCTCACATTTCATTATTATTATTATTATTGTTGTTGTTATTTAAAGCTCTAAAATAGAATTCGTACTTTTTGCATGTGACTTCCTTCGGGGAAAATTTGCCTCTTTTTTTTGTTTCGTACATAAAATTATACTTGAGCGGGTTTGGAAATGTGTCATTTGTATGCCAGTACTGTTATCACTAGGGCCCTGATTTTAATGACCTAAAAATCAGCGAAATATTCAAGCATTTATGACCTAAAACCTGTATAAATATGACCTAAAAATAAAATATGACTTTGCAAAAGTTTATTTTTTTAAATTCCAGTTGATTTTTTAGGTATAACGTAAACATAAAATTCACTCAAGAACAGCTTGTTAGTGTATTACTTGCGGTTTGCAGTCTTTGGAATTAACTAGCATTTTAAAAATATGGTTGTGCCTGTTAAACAAATCAAGTACAGGACAATAAAACCCGTCAAACAAAATGTCTTGCTTTACTTGTCTTGCTTGTATACTTCTTGATTAATGTTTTCCAATTTTCTCTCAGTCTTAAGTTTTTGGAAGTTTCATTGGATCACAAGGTGCATTTTCAGGTTTTCCATCTTAAAAGACCTACGGTTGACTCTGAGGATAGTTTTGTATCTAGAAAAGCTCCTCTCCACATCAAATGACGTCACGGGAGCATATTTGAAGGCGGCAATGTCACTGCAGTGCAGCTTTGGTTCATTGTATCCAAATGTTGCCATTTCGTTCCATTTGTTATTAAATCGTTCCATGATCACAATGCACAGGAGGCAAAAAAGAAACACATGTTTGCTTTCTATCAGGGGTTTATCGTAGCACTAGGAATAATACGTTTCAATTAATCCTTTGTGGCATAATTGTTTAGTTTATTTGTGACAATATCACCTGATACATTGTCATGGGAGACACATTTCAAGCTTTTTATACTTGTGTCCTTAAAAATATGACAAATATATTCATTTTGGGCAAAATTCGATCAAAATATGACCTTTTATTAAAAACGGTATTTAAAAATATGACAAATACACGCATTTTAGGACAAAATTTGGCCGAAATATGACCTTTTAATAAAATAGGTGTAAATGTGAGTTTATATGCACAATAAAAATACGTTTTTCTATTCGACAATACCTGGTTTCGTGCATAAATTGTTTTAAAAGTTACCCGAAGGTTCAGAAAAATTATAAGACATGTGGTTAAAATCCGGGCCCTAGTTATCACTGCTGAGAAGGCGACTTCTTGCTCTTGACCATTTAGTAACATTTCTCTTCCGCGCCTCCAGGTGATGAGATGACTGGTTTACCCGTATGAACTAATGTCTATACGGAACCTTTGTATTCCACACTCCCCTCAGGTCCTCCTTCACAAGAATACGTGGAGTACTCTTCCAACACATCATACAGTCAAGGATTTCATGAGATCTTTTAACAGCTGGCCGTAAAACATGAGATGACACTTTCCAAAGGATTTTTTTTTTTAATTTACAGTTATATTTTTTCATTTGACTGGGGAAAATGGGATTAATAAAAAAATGCCTTATGTTCAGTGTCGAGAAGGATCCAACGCGTATGCGACTGGATGGAGGCGAGTTCGAATACAAGTTGGCAGGCCTGGCGAGCGCGCGTCTCCGAGCGGAGCGTGTGCACCGTCCGGAGCTGGACCTTCAGTTCTCCATCTATTCCAATATGCAGGGAGCCAACCCATTCGACGATCTCGTTATTCACCTCAAGTGGGAAGAAGGAAAGAAGGAACGTAGAATGAACTATTTTGTTCAGTTGAAACATTCAGAAGGGTACGATAAAATTGTCACCGGGAACGATCTTACATCGAAACGATACTCCAGAAGAACGAAAAACTTCAATCTTAGAAAATATTTTGAAGGTTACCAGTCTATAATACAAAACGCCAAGTCTTCAACTGAGTTTGATCATAACCAACGTGTATTGAGTGAATGGATAAGAGAAGAATGTAGATTTGTACTTTTTACAACCAGAAACCTTATTCATCTTAATTGTCATGATTCAGAAACTTCATTACCACATTTTCCATTTCATTATGTGTTTAGTACCGGTCAAGGAGAAATATTTTCATTTGGAGAGCATAATCCATTGGTTTGGAATATGTATGAAGGAGAACCTGAATGCCACGTGTTTCGTACAGAGTTCTTACCTCGACTGCTCATTTTTGGAGGTCAAGCTCACGCGTCACAGCTAGACCCGTTAATTCAAATTGCCTTAACGGACGCTATAGGTGGCGAAATGCCCCGGGAAGAATTGTTTCTGTCAAAGTATTTAGGTTTCCTGCGCAAATGGTGGGATAGCGCTCAATGCATTTCTGAATCTTCCAAAGAGTTAGAAAAAATAATACAGTATTTTGTTAATGATAACGCCGAGTTCGTGTCACTTCAGTTTCAGCCTCGTTTGTACCATGAACTCAAGTGTCGGTTAGAAAAACATAATATAACTCTCAATATAGTACCTGAAATATCAACCCGCTTGCGCAGCTCTAAAATCAAAAGAGTAATGGATGAGAATTATCCAGATCGTTATCTGATACTAACCGAGTCATCATTCAGGGACTACCCAGAAAGTGCTTTAGAATCTGTGGTTCTAAACAGTTGTGAGGAACTGGTGTTAAACGTGGATGATATGGATATTCGCATGCAAAACTTTGTAGCGAGAATCTTGAATGAAAGAATGTGCAGGGTGCGGATTCTGCAGTCGCAATTAAACCCTAAAATCCAGAACTTCATCACAACACACACAGGTCAGTGCGTACAAATCCTCGACAATTACTGGACTTTGGATCACCTCTCGCACTACGAGCAGAAGCGCCTGCTGGACCGCCTGGTGCTGGTGCAGGGGGAGGAGACGACGCTGGCGCGGCTGGAGGAGGGTGTGGCCGTCCCTGCGGCGCGGCGTGGGCGGGGCGACGCTGGACGCGTTGGCCTGCGGCGACGAGGTGTCGCTAGGGGCGCCCATGGCCCTTCCCGACCCCTTCTACATCCCTCGCAAGGTCCAGCACAAGGCGGCGCTCCACAACGCGCTGTGGAAGATGCAGAGCCCGGACGACGTGTTTCTCTTAAACGCATTTCCGGAAGACGTTCTGCGGGACCTGCGCTCGCCCACCTCGTGCTGGGACGAGTGGGACCTGCTGGGAGAATCTCCTTCTCGCGTGCTGCGGTTCTCGAAAGATCTCTCTGAGTCGAAGGACACGCTAAGTAAGAAAAGGATCACGACGAAATGGAGCGTGTGGACAGATGCAGGCAATGCAGATGCTCTAATGTTCTTTGAATCCAAGAACGTGCACTGGCTTACGTACGAAGGGGAAGAAATTGTATGGCTTGAAACACGCGGAAATCATGAAGTACTTCGCAGTTATTTAAAAAACATTGATTCACATTGTAACATTTCACCCATTTGCACTCATGATGACGTCAATGATTTCATTGACTGGCGGGGTGTATTCCTTCTTACTGGAGATCCTGGAATGGGAAAATCAACTTTTCTCTCTCGATTGGCCTACCTTGTTAAAAAGGAAAATCCCGTCCATTGGATTGCAGTACTAAGACTGAATGAAGGTAGACTTTTAGAAAACATGGGAACAATCGATCAGGAGAGTATTGTTGACATGTTACACAGAGCAAGCAACGTGCGGGTATCATTGGATAATATTTCGACAAAGAACTTCTTGAGAGACAATCTGTTGCAGTCGGGAAATATAAGTATTTTTGTAGATGGCGTGGATGATGTTTGCCCCGTTTACAAACCCAAAATACTCAGCGTGCTGAAATTTCTCCTTCAAAAGACTAACTTTCAAAGAGTGTGGATAGCGGGCCGTACAATGCTCGAGGAAGACTTGTGTCGTGCAACCCGCAGCCTTCCGTTCACGCTGCATCCTTTCTCCGCCGAAGATCAAAAGCGCTATCTTTTCGCGTACTGGGGTGGGGACAGCGACGAAACGGACGGCGAAGAATTTCAGTCGACGGTGGATCAACTGGTGGACGACGTCCGAAGCGCCACCCAGCACAACGGACGCAGCCTCTGCGACGTGCCGCTCTACTCGCACGTGTTGGCGGTCGCCTACAGAAACGACCACTCCCTCTTACAGAACGTTGCTCCCCCGCAGTCCTCCAATCCCAGACGCAAGAGGATCAATTTGCTCACTCTTATAAAGAAGTTCGTGGAAGAAACGAGAAAAGTGTATTGGCAGAAAGTGGACATTTCGGTAGGTTTGCACCGCTGGGCGACCAGACTGGAAGTGGAGTTCCAAAGAGAACATCAAATGTGCGCCGCCTTTGTGAGTTTCTGCGGCAGCGATCTCCTCGGAGACTTCATGACCGTCATCGCGAAGGAGGTGGAGGAGCTGTCAGAGGACTGCGAGCGCGAGCGCACAGGCATCATCACCCACTTCGTGGACGGCAAGCCGCAGTTCATCCACAAGGTAATCGTTCAGTGAGCATTAAATCATGGTTATATACATTATTAAATAATTATTACAATTTAACCCTTTGCGGTCCTCTGTCCCGTGTGGCGGGACACAACGTTTACCTCGTTGCAGATCCTTTAAATCCCCAGGTAGCTGGTTGCACCGGTCGGGCGTGCCGCGGCGTAAGAAGTTGTACTCGTGTTTCAAACAATTTTTCGTATTATTATAAACAAAACATTTTAATTTATTTGCCTAATTCATAATACATAATTTTGTAACTTAATGCTTGGTGCGGAGAGCATAACTTCATTACCAATAACGCCTTTATGTTGCATTGTACGAACGAAGTCCGAGTTATCGTTTCTGTCATTTTCTTCACACTTCT
Organism: Acheta domesticus; assembly: GCA_031308135.1. NCBI lineage: Eukaryota > Metazoa > Arthropoda > Insecta > Orthoptera > Gryllidae > Acheta > Acheta domesticus. Next base: position 14,569,222 of record JAHLJT010008756.1, on the reverse strand, counting down.
CGGAATATCTCGAAAAAATGTTTTCCAATTCTTACCTTCCTGAAGATTGTTAACTCTCAGAATTATTTACCGATTCACACAATTCAAGCTTGGACAATCTCGAACACTTACTTCTCGATGTCACCATAAGTTCAACTGCAACCTCGTAAGCAAACTGATTTTAAACAACATAAAATGGGCAAAGTCTGGCAACAATGAAGGAAAATACTGCCTAATCTCTTCTGAAGATAATTAGTTGTACAGGAAACCGGTGCCATTTACCTGAGTGAAATAATAGTGTTAAATATAGGTCCCGCCCCACGGTACAAAGGACCAGAACCAGGAAAAAGGAAAGTCCCGTGACGCGGGACATCGGACCGCCAGACGAAGAAGACGGAAAAGTGAAAGGATCGCAAAGGGTTAATAATTAATATCCACAGATAAATAATTTACCAATTATTAAGTATTAAATAATTGTGCACAATATAAGTTTATCCGAATCATTAAATTATTATTATTTGATTATTATTATTATTATTATTATTATTATTATTATTATTTTGGAGAATTCTCGAGGTAGGTTCGCCGTATTTTCGCTAGTTCGCTAGTTTATCGTGGTTTCTGCTGTCAATTCGAGATAGTACTTTAACAAATAGGCCACAGGCCGCGTGGAATCTTTCCTTCCTCATCCTTGTCCCATTTTATCCCTTCGTGTAGGTCGGCGCTAGATCTCATGTTCCAGCGGGGGGCGGGCACTGTCCCCTTCCAGGGCAAAACACATATTATCGCGGCAAAAAGTATTATTCTTTCATGAAGAACATGAGGGTTCAGGGCAGAAATTTATAGCTAATTTACCTTTGAAAATATATTTTATTATATAGGAGCGAATATTTTGTCAACAAAACTCGAAAAAAAAAACTCTCTTTTCTGTATTCAAATTCGACTAGAATATGGTTTAGGATAGAGACCACAGAATTATGAAAACGTGCAAAAAATTCACTTCTCCCCATAGCTCGTCATACGCAGTTTTTAACTGTTTTTGACGTAAATAAATAAATAAATACTTATAAGACTGATGAACATAAGTTGAACGGAAGTTGACGTGCCCGGAAAAACTAAATATTCACTTTTCTTATAATTTAATTAGTCGTTCTTCTGCAACACATCAGACCTTCATGCAAAATAAACATGGCCGTCGTATCGGTCGGAAATTCTTCCTTCTCATCCAGGGGAGAAGATGCGAACAAAGTTGAACGAACAATACTACAGCTTGTGTTATCATTTACTCGTGACAATTTAATTCTCGTACGATACTTACATTAAATGAGTGTGACTACTGAGTTACTAAATACCCTACCACAATCACAGTGACAGTGCAGATTATTCGCTGAAGACTGAAAATAATACCACCGATTGTCACGTTTAGGTCTCATATTTTGATATTCACCATCACTTTTATTTACCTAATATGTAATTATTCATACTACCATTTGCCATTTTATATATATACACACACACACACACACATACTGAAGTGATGGGAATATCAGAATATGAGGCCTTGTGTAAATGAAAATTCAGAGAATTTATTACTTTCTGTTTTTGTTTAAGCCGTACTTGAAATTTCATTGAAAAAGATTATATAGTCTATGTATACCATTTATTATTTCTGTGATTATAGATCCATGGATTTCAATGATTATAGCTTATAGATAACACACAGTAAGTGCAGAGTGTACGCTGAAGAGTGAAAATAACAGCGCTGATTTTCTCTTTTAAGCAATTGTATAGACCACGCTTCACAAAATTCATTTATCTACATCATAGAAATAAAAAATGATAGCATATTTGATCTACATAACCTTTGATCCTACATCATTGAAATTTCAGTTGTGGACTAAGCTGTAAAGATTTCTTCTAAATTCTCTAAGTTTTATATTTGCACTGGTCTCGTAGTTTGATATTCTCCCTCATTGCACCAGAATAATTCCCATTGAAAAAAAGAAGAGAGTATTGTGAAAACTGTAGAGGCAGAGACAATTTTATTTTAATGTCTTTTTTGCCTCAAACTTCATTGATTCTGTGTCTTTCAAAAAATGTATGAAAAGCAAATTTATCTTGTATATCTGTGACTCTTGTATATCTTGATATCGTATGACATATTTTGTCGGTCACTCAGGGTATTAACTGTGTGGCACTGGTGGGGAAAGCTCTCTTCAGTTTTAGTTTCTTTCGAGGAAGAATAACTGGTTCTCCACCGACCACAAGAAATACACCCTTTCTAATAAGAAAACCATTCAAACTTTTTACGCAGGCTAGTTAATTTTCTGTCTCTTATCCATACGAATCACGATTAATACATTTATCCCATTTGCCTTGCAACGATATCCTTGTGGAATTGAAATGTTGAAATATCTAATGCAATGTACGGTAGGAGATTTACATCTCGGCATGCAACCCGTGCGACCCGTATTTCGCCATTACTGTTGAGTTGTTGACTTTATAATTACTAAACTATGCAACAATTAAAAACTACGTATTTAATCACAATAAATCACCTGGAGACACGTGGAACAGTCAGAAACACCCGACCGAAACAGGCGCCATATTGACCAGTATCGATACTTGCGTGAACCAGCCTGAGACGGAAAGAAGGTCTGAGTCAACGCCCTCTAGATGGCGTTGGTCTGAGTATTGCAGACCTTGGCGGAAAGAGATGGGTGGGCTCCTCCGTGGATCTCTGATTTTTGCTCGTTCTGCGCAGCACCAGTTTGCGTCACGAACCACGTGACCACCAGACGGGCAGTTCTTTTGAAAAGCTAGACCAGACACTGGCCGCATTGTTGCATGGAGAGCGAGGTGGTGGAAACATTTTGAAAGTGGCGTAAAGTGACAATTTTCAACGGTGATCAACCAAAAATAACACTATGAAGGTGTAATTGTAATAAAAGATGCAATATAAAAATGCTCCATATATCTGTTTCATTAGCTAGAAACAAGGTGAAAATTTTGGTATTTAAAATTCCCGCTAATATTGTGACGCAAACTGCTGCCAAGGCTTAATTTGGCTGAAGTCGTATTTCATGCGCAAGACCGCACCCATATCTTTCCACCATGGCCTTGGATGTGCCCGTGAACTCTAGTCACCTTGCCTGCTGTACTCCAATTTAAACAAGATGGCTAGCAAAACTCCAATGTCACGAGCTGGACGGAGAAGTGTGTGTCACTGTCATCCAATTGGGAGCTTCGTTACGACATGGAGCTTCCGATTATATGACAATGTCCCCTTCTCCTTCCAGTTCGTGACCTTGAAGTGACACTCTGTTTTTACCTTGTCCAGCCTTTGGCCGGTATTACACTGTAAAATATCTCTGTCAAATATCTTTTATCAAAGAAATATGAGAATGTAATAGCTAATCTTTTATAAAAGATTTCTTTTATAAAAGTTCCTTGATAAAATGTAGCCTGAGACGTCCAAGTTTTATCATGTATTTAGTAACATGGCGTCCGATACGTGGGGTATTGCTTCAACCAAAGTTAAATTGCAGAGTATGAGCAATTGGAATGTTTATATAATACTGTCAATCCGGACTAGAAAAATTAAACTAAACGACACGAAGGAATATGGTATATTATATTCCTATTCCTCCATGCATATGACATGTTTTCCCAATAAGTGGAAGATGTGACGTTTGGAAAATGCCCAAATCATAAGTTAATGTTTTTTCAAAATCAGAGGACCCAATTTCGAATGATCGAAAAAGAACGACAAAGAAAATTGAACGTTTCCTCGTCCATCCTCAAATAATTCATTTCGAAGATCTTTAATTAAATAATGTTTCACAATGTGCGACACATGGCCTTACCATGGATGAATACCATTGCATTGTTCTATGGCCTCACCCTCAAACGTTTCCTCTTTACCTTTTAATTCTTCTGCATTAAACTTAGATTAGTTATTATTAAGCGTAAAGCACTACAAAACAGCTATTTGTGCGTCATCCGTCTTGAATCGCGAGCAAAACTTCATAAAATATTGGGCGAAATGTAATACGTTCGTCAAATTTCTTTGTCAAAGTTTCCTTCGTCAAAGTTCAAAGAAATTCCACAAAGTTTTTCATCAAAGATATTTGTCATTTTATATTTTACCTGCTCTATTTCATGACCATCTGTAGACGATTCCATTTGCGTGGTTCACGGGTATTGGCCAAAATAATAAGATATTTCAGTTAGCCGACGTTTCGGAGTTTTTATTACATTAATGAACATTAAGTTTTTATTACATTTATTACATTTATTACAGTATGAATGGTCATGCTAGCTTGTTTGGTTTTTCTCATTCTGTGAAGAATGATGATATTTATGTAACTTCTCACTCACAGCAAGCCCTGCGGATGGAGTGATAAAAACACCGGAACGTCGGCTGACATATCTTAACCGTGAACCACATACCATAACCGTGAACCACATACCATAACCGTGAACCACGCAAATGGAATATCTTTTACAGTGTAATACCGGTCATTGTAAAAGCAGAAGTGCGCTCCGTGCGCGAGAAACCTGGAGCTATCTTGTGGCGGCCTGCTCCTGGGGGGGAGCTCTTCCGCCGAGTGTTTTTAGTTTCTTTGAATTTTAAGTTGTTCAGAACACCCTATGGTTGGCCCATTTTTTGGGTGTCTGGTGAATTTGTCAGTCTGTTCATTTAGGTCGCCATTTATTTTTGTTGGCAACTTAGAAGAAATGAAATGTTGATGTTCGTGCCGTTTTCATTTCCCGTCGTCACAGCCACCAGGGTCTCTTTATTTACTTAATACAGTTTTTACAATATTGTGTGAGTGATATACAAAATACAATACATAAGTTATACAAGACACATAAATACATTTAACAATACATGAGTGTTACATACTAATAATGAAATATATGAATACATAACTATACACAATATATATGCAGCTCGTTGCGTTTATTTTGCAAATGTGCATTCCCGCCTGAGATATGGCATAATATTCTGGGGAAGCTCATCCTGTAGTATTCAGACCTTCAGATTGTAAAAGAAAATTATTCGAATAATGAAAAATGAAAAAATGCCTTCCACGTGATTCCTGCAAGCCTCTTTTCATTGAGCTGGGAATCCTACCATTGCCTTGTCTATTTATTTACGAATCTGTAATATTTGTCAAAAATGACCTACTTAACGGAGGGAACATATTTTCATGCAATATTGATATTTATAATTACAACACACGCCGTAGAAATCACGTGCATCAAGTGTCAGTATCAACAGCTCAGTACAAGAAATCAACATACAATACATGTACTTTACAACGCATTGCCAGATGACATAAAACAATTAAAGTCGGTACACAAATTTAAGTTAAAAGTAAAATCTTTTCTGCTGCACAACTGTTTCTATACAATTAGAGACTATACTGATCGTGAAAAAGAAAAATAATGTTTAATGTAACAAAACAAAGATATATAATGAATTAGTTTATGTTTGCATTGTATACATTTAAAAAAATATTTAATACGCCTGTAACAAGTAATGTACTTCAGCTTCCGGGTCAATGACCCCCATCTCGATCAGGTTTTTGTCCAGTTTCCCTGATCCACTGAGCAAATGCTGAGATGGCCCCTTGTTTTGCTTCTGGACGTAAATGTAGCTTCACTGTGCGCACGTTTTGTTGAGCACTCCTTTTGCTTTTAGTTCATTTACAGTTGAAATTGATTTTCTATAACTCGGGAAAAAACATTTTTCAAATATCTTTATTTTTCTAAAATAATTATTTTCTAAATTCATTTTTTCGTTGTTTTTTTTCGTTTTTTTAATAAAATTCTGGCCCTCAAGAAAATGTGCGCAGATAAATTTCTTTCCCCACACGTCATATACAGTTTTTACTGTTTTTTGACAAATAAATAAATAAATATCTAACACAAAATACTAGTTCACAAGAATTGGAGTTTTGTACGTAGATGAATAGGAGAGCACAATATTTGGATGTTTGATTAGGTTACTTAATCTGGTATTTGTCTCATGTTTTAATTCTAAACCTTACATCTAATCTTAAGTCTAAATTATGACTATTTAATCCTTAATATTAATTATTAATTCTAATCTAATCCTAGAGCCTAAACCTATTGCTTTATGTACAAAAATTTACATTATTTACAATTTGTCTGTGCTTCCTTTATTTATGCCAGAGATAATTATAAATTTTTTTATTAATACCATTGTGTTTACATGTCAAAACTGGTCTTTAAAGACCAACCATCAACTTTTCTTTGATAAATCTTAATTCTAAACTGCTTATGAGCTAAATTCAGTCCAATGACATCCTTTAGTTAGTATGGTTGTTTAAACTAAGCACTATCACTTGCACAATATTCTGCTACGATAACAATACACGAGTTCAAATGGTTTGGTCCTCTTCAATCTTCGGAACAGGTGTTGGTTTTCCAGCAGTTGAAGAACCTCTGCATTTTCATGTAGGCGAAGCCTTTTTTCATGCTTCTCAGCGAAGATAATTATATACACCAGAAACATTATTGGTTTAGAGGGAGTTGTGGCTGCGCGTGCTCGCCTCGAGGGGTTGGTGTTTCGGCGCGCAGGTGTTCGCGGAGTACTTCAGCGCGCAGTGGCTGGTGGGCCACTTCGCGCAGCTGGAGGCGCGCGCGCTGCACGCGCTCGTGGGCGGCCGCTACGAGGACGTGCGCGGCTTCTTCGACGCGCTGCTGTGCGACGGCATGCTGCTGCACGAGGCCGCGCTCTCCGGCTGCGTGGACAGCGTGCGGGCGGCGCTGCGCCGCGGCGCCAAGGTAGTCATCAATAAAAGACGGGTGTTGTCTGGCATCAAATGTGGATTGTACTTAAGATCTTCTCGATAGCATAGCTGTCATCCTCAGAGCTATCTGAACGTTACATGAAAACAAATATGAAATGTAGATTGGATAAATTATTTTTCATATTGTATATTTATATTGTATATTTCTATTATATTACCTACATTCATGTTGCTTATTTCTTATTGTATTATATTTCATATTTCATAATGTAGATTGTAAAAATTACACAGATCTTAAGTACAATACATATTTGATACCAGACAACACCCGTCTTTTATTCATTATTGAAAAAAACACCACCAGCAGTTACATTAATTAGCAAAGGTGTTGCACCAACTGCCTCTGCACTCTGCGCGGGGCGAGGATCGCCAGCCAGTAGAAGCTCGCGGGGAATGTTCCGGTAGATCTCACCGGCTTAGCCCTTTCCCGCCCTAAGCGTTCGAAAGCGCCCGAGGAGGAAGTTCCCCTACCGGCCCATGGCGCCCAAAAGCGCCCGTCGACGTTTTCCGTCGTGTTCTACAATCTATCTGACAGCTCTTTAGAGAAGAAAACATCAGGCAGAGGAGTGCAAACTACTTGGGAATGCAAAAAATGTGACCTATCTCCTTGCTGGGCGGAATGTTTTTGCAGTATCACCAAAAAAATGTAGAAGTGGAAACTTAGCACACATTGATTAATATATTTTCTTCAAAATTTCATCTCTATATGTTTATATTTCCATTTCAACTCATTAGTGCCCAGAATTATTTTGTTCGCAAAGTTCTCGTCCATTGTTGTCGCGCTCGTGCGCGCGTAGGAGCCGTTGGAGTCCTCTGGTAGGGCTAAATTGACGTGTAGCATTCAGGAATGAAAAAACACTTGCTTATATGTTTATTGTAGTATGCCGACGTCCTATTGAAGAAACAAAAACCGCAAATTATTGCACAGACATTGAAACGACGCCCCTACACCGTTGCCGTTAAGCGGGCATTAATGGCAGCTGTAGGCATTTTTTGTTAACCGCTGCATTTTTCTTTCATTTTCCTCAATTAATAGGACACTTTCTGGGGATATAGAGTACTGAAATACGGACGGGAAAGGGTTAGAGATATTTTCCTTAATGAAATCTGTTCTTCAAAGACAGATCTTAAATTTATTTACAGATCAAAAATTATCAACAACGCGAAAAGTAGTTTTTCTTGAAACGTATACAATTCGGAATGCCTGTGTGGTCGTCTGATTCAGATTGGGATTTATTGGGGGAGGGGTGGCTCAAAGGAGGTGTTGGCAGGTGGAGGAGGAGGACCGCGGCGGGCGGCGCGCGCTGCACCTGGCGGCGGCGCGCGGGCGGGCGGAGGCGGTGGCGGAGCTGCTCGCCCACAAAGCCAGCGCGCGCGCCCGCGACCGAGTGCTGCACTGGACGCCCCTGCGGTACGCCGACGCCGCGCTGCGCCTGCCCTCCAAGCCAGGCAGGTAAGACCAGCTCCCCACCACTCTAAGCTCGTGTTCCCTCACCTGCCCATCGTCCCCCTCCTCCTCTTTCTCCCTTCCTTCCCTCTCATCTCATCCTCCCTCACCTGCACGTCTTTCAGCCTCCTTATCCTCCTCTCACACCTCTCAGCACATACTCCAGTCACCTGCCCATTGTCGAGCCTCCTCCGCCTTCTATCACCCCTCTCATCTCATCCTACCTCATTTGCCCATCTTCCAGCCTTCTTCCTTCCTCCTCCTCACCCTCTCAGTCTTCGCACACCTCTCATCTCCTCCGCACCTTCCCATCATCTAGCCCTCTGCACACACTTCTCAGCTCACTTGCCCTCACCTGTCCCATCGTCCTTCCTCTCCTCCTTCCACCCCTCTGAGCTCATCCTCCCTCACTTGCCCTTCGTCCAGACTCCCCCTCCTCCTTCTCCTCCTCCACCTCGTACCGTCTCAGCTCATTCTTCCTCACTTGCCCATCGTTTAGCCTCCTCCTCTCCTTTTTCTTCTGCTTCAGATTTAAATTTTCTACTTTTTCTACTTTCTCTCCATCAGATTCTCACCCTTTTCGATGATTTTCTTCTAATTTTTGTTCCTTTCTTCTAATTATTTTTCTCCCTTTTCTAATTCTTTTCTTCTTCCTCTCTCTTTGCCCCTCTCGTCCTCTTTCCTTCCTGTTCCATTGTTCCTCAGTATCTTCTTCTGTTTCATTTGTTATTTCATGGAGTATTTTAATATATCGTCCTTGCTCACATAGCACCCTAGCCTACCGTATGAGGGGAATTCCCCACACGACGTATCTCCGCCTGCAGGGATCCGCCCCAGTCTGGACAAGCTTTAAGGTTCCGACTGGCCTCCCATGTGAGATAGTGTTGTACATGTGAGTGTTAGTGTGTGTGAGGGGGTGGTTGCGTCTGGGGAAGGAGACAAGTTGAGGAAGGAACGATCGCACGCCGCCCGTTTCTTAAGGTTCTGCTCTGGCATTCCTCTAGTAACGATAGGAGAAACGCCGAAGAACTGTCGTCTAGAGCAACCGGCCACAAAGGTCTTAGTCTCATTCAGACAGCACCTGAATGAGGACTAGTTCTTTAGCCCCAGAGGAAACTCCGCCACCGTCGCGGCGGGACAGGGCCTAGGCCCTCCCGCTGGAGAGTGGCTGCAGCAGCGACAGTGGGTGATATGAATAAAAATGAGTTACTACTTCTTTCTCGAATTTCCAAAGCAATTGCTTGAAGCAGTATGAATAAAAGATGCGAGTAATTGCTCTTATTTTGAGCAATTTCTCCATTGATGAGTAACTACTCGGCCGAGGAGCAATTGCTTATTTTTCGTATGAATAGAATCGAGAATTTGCTTCTAGTATGAAGCAGTTACTTCGAATTTTCGGAGCAACCTCTGTAGGTGACTCAAATCGTATTGAATGGGTACAAGAGTGGTTATACACGACTGTTGTGAGCTAGTTGAAGGTTTTAGGTAGTGAGTGACTGAATGATGGAAGATTTCCTAAGATTTCGCCAACTATGCACGGCAACTGTACCACTTAGCCTAACACGGTCGACAACATCAGGAACAAGCGCGCGTCGTCATGATGGAAAGACCACGCGCGACGCACCATGCAGAGACAAACAAAACAGACGAAAATCGACCAATCACAACAAATCAGTTAGTGAGCAATTACTTAGAGAGAGAAGCAAATGCTTCAAGTTTCGCAGAACTTTTTATTCATATGAAAAGAAGCAATCGCTTTTGAGAAGTAGTTGTTCGTACTTATTGCTTTCAAGTACTTACTCATTTTTATTCACATCACCCAGTGCCTGGAGCCACGCGCAGGCGCGAGCGCTGACGGGAGGCCGCGTGGCGGTGTTGCAGCGCGCGGCTGGCGTCGCAGGCGCACCTGCGCGTGGCGGACAGCCTGCTGCGCGAGGGCGCAGACGCCGCGGACGCGCCGCGCCTGCTGCAGCACCCGCACGTGCTGCTGGCGGCGGCGCTGCAGCTGGACCTCGCGCACGTGGCGCGCCTGCTCGTCAAGCGCCTGGGCCCGCTCGCCGTGCAGAGGCGCCGCCGCCACACCTACCTGCACGTGGCGGCGCAGCACGGCAGCCACGCCGCCGTCCGCATGCTGCTCCAGCTGGGATTCAAGGTGCGTCTTCCTGTAACGTCAAACTCTGCCAACACGTTTTTTGTAGAATCTTCCGTTACAATTACTGTAACTACTTATATTTTTTAAGTAGTAACACTTCAATTCTTTTTATTTTAGTTTTTATTTACATTTTTTTGTACAATGTACTTCAATACTGAACCTTCTCACTTTGTACAAATAGATTTCACACATTTCTTTAGAACACGTTTTTTGTTCAATTCTCTCTATATCTCATCAATATCCGTTGCTAACCTCATTCTCTAACTACCTGGGTACGTCATATGTTTCTTATTGATAAAATAACAATGAAGAAATGTAAATAAACATTGGAATTGTTCGAAACGTTACACTTCCCCCCGATCCCCCTCACTCTCGCTTTCTCTCGAGCGTGGTGGTCGAACGCGACAGGCGCGGCATCAGCGGGGCTTCAAGGCTCTCCCTCATTCCCTCAACACCTGGATTCTCTGGTCATCGCCGCACTGGCAGAAGCGAGATTCATCGCTGAACACCACGCGCCGCCAGCCAACCTTTGCTACCCTTGGCGGAATGTTAAGGAGAGTCGTTTGCACGGCCGGCTTGAGGGTAATCCCACGTCATTGAGACGTGTGGCAATGGTGCAGCGGGACACGGGACGTCTCACTGTGGATTTTACTGCGCGCTGAAGGTTCGCAAGCGACAATGTTGGCACAGTCTCAGCCTGTCGGACAATCCTCCGAATCGTCTTTGATTTGGTCTGCCGGGGCCTTCCAGACCCTTCTCGTCGATGGCGCGCGCATTCTTGTTGCCACTACTGCCAACATCTTAACAATGGTCATATCTAGCTCGATCCAAATGCTGCATAATGCGTCGAAATTACCAACCGGCTACATGGAGTCTCTCTTCATGGAGCCCCATACTTTTTCTTCAATTTTTTAGGATAGTGCTAAATACAATGAATAAAATGATACTAACATAATTTTGATTTATTTTTTGATTATTACTTAATTGCCCAAATGTAATATTTTTTAATTATCTCTTACGTCGTTAATATTTATATCACGAGTATTTTCTATACGTTACTGTATTTGTGAACACAAGTGTTTCAAATAATTTCTGATGAAGTTTCTCGAAAACTCAAAAGGTTTCTGTGAAAATAAGCTCAAAATTGTGCGTTTTCAGAAACACTCAAACGACATTTTCTCAAGAACAGCTCCAAACGTGTCAACGAAAATTTGCACATAGGACTACTGTAATATTTTTAAATAAATATTTTAATTATACAATTAGGAGACCGAAAAATTCAGAAAGTATGAAAAAAAATGTTTTGGCGCCGATAGATAACAGTTGAGAAGAGGGTGGGGCAATACGGGAAAGATAGCCGAGAGAGATTATAAAAGTAATTAGTGGATGATGGTCTGTAGCTTTCTGTCTCATTACAATGTCGTGTTACAATGCAGTTCCGCATTGTCTGTTGAACACTGTTGACGTATGGGTTACTATACTTAAAGTATGTTAGTGTTCGTACATTTATGAAGAAATACAGTCTTCGGTTTCTGAATCGTTCTAATTCATTTCCTTCGGAGACAATATTGGCACGTAAGTGAAGTCATTTGAATAACTACTATCTATCATCTGAATAACTACAGGGAAGTTCGCTATTCTAAAAATATCTTGTTTCATTGCTTAGGCTTCGGCATCCCGTGGAAATACCGTATTCTGTGGACGCAGTGAGGCAATTGCAAAAGAAACAGTTTTTATTTTCACAACGGCACCATGTGGATGACAAAATTCTATTACAATCGCTGACCACATGGAAAAACTGTCCTACAACATAAAATCATAAAGCTATCAACAACTGGTGCTTGGGCATTAGAATCTTATTTCTGTTTGTGGGGTATTGTAGACGCAGTTCTATTTCATCTAATATATTCAGGAATCTTAAACATTCAGTTTCTGTTTAAAATTTAGCATCGTCTCATTATTAAAAATTATTTTTTGAGTATTTGCTGATTCTGGACCCATGTTTCCTAAATATACAAAACTTAAGTATCATTTTCTGCCATGTTATTACTAGGAACCGAAAAGATTGAAACCAGAAAAAATACCGCTATTATTTCATACCTCTATCTCATACCTTTATTCTTTTATGCCGGTAAAATACCTTTATAGGACGTCTATATTGAATTGCCTTATTTTTTTACGTGGCGAGACTCAGGCCATGGGGCCTGCTCTTTCGTCTGACCACGCAAATTTCGCTACACTCCTTTCCCCGGATAGAGCGGAAAGGAGGTATTACTGAGGCGACGAAACTGGCGATTTGTCTATACTGGTACGGACGTCCACAAAGGTTGTACCGGTTATTTTTAATGTAAAATAATGTGCCTCCAACCATCCTCATAGAGAAAATGACTTCCTTTCATCAATCATTTCGCGAAATGCTTATAAAATAAAAGGTCATGCATGTACGCCCTCACTTGCGTTCACGCGCGCATGCGCCCGCACGTCCATTTACACGCGCCCAGTCAGGCGCTCACTCTGTCTGTGTGTGTGTGTATTTCTCTGTCTCTGTCTCTCTCTCTCTATGTCTCTGTCTCTCTTTCTGTGTGTGTGTATTTCTCTGTCTCTGTCTCTCTCTGTGTCTCTGTCTCTCTCTGTCTCTGTCTCTCTGTCTGTCCCTCTATCTCTCTCTCTCTCAACATACACACACACATACACACTCCCGGTAAAAACTTTGCTGGGGCCAACGGTCAGACATCCGTCACTCACAATTCAATGCTTTAAACTGAGAAAAGAAATTGATATCCTGGAATGAGTCGTGTGCTTTATCCTCTGTCTGAGCGGAACCTAATATTTGGGGCTAAACTACAGGGTGCCCGTTGGTCGAAAAGCTGACTTCCGGAAGCTAAGTTGACTACGCAACGGCGGCGCTGCCCTCGCTGCTGACACGGCATGTGGCAACTGATACAGTGGTTCCGAGAACGGAAGTTTACTTCTTGGTACGGAAAGGGGATTCTCGTGGTGAAATATTCCTCATTTTTCAATGCTGGTTTCACAAGCTTCTACTGCTTTGGATAGATTCAAAGAAACTCAAAAGTTTTAAACCATGTTTGACATTTATTATTAATACATTTATAAACATTTTACATGACTGTGAAAATACAATAAGTTAGAAAAAGTTAGGCTGGGCTGAATTCACTCAGAACCAGCAATGCCTCTATCTCTAATGCGACTCTGACCAGGACGGTTGTAGGGTTCGAATCACAATGGTGGACGTAATTTTCAATACTGTGATAAAATAAAGAATGAATTATTTACTCTTAATTTTGCTAGCTCAGTTTTTGGGTTACTATACGATGACACCACGCTTACCTGCAGGCTGATTGTCACCGGGTTGTCCCTCTGTACAGAGAAGCCTGAAGTCTGAAATTATTTCTATTACAAAGAATTGCGTAGCAATCTGGCACAACAATAATTTCATTTATTGAAATGATTTGAATTTTGTTTAACAATATAAATTCTATCGATTGCATGCATCTAGTTAATAACGGTACCGAATTGTCTAGGCGTTGTGAAATGAGGCCCCGCAGTTCGTATCACCCTTGGCTTCCGCACTGAAAATCCCTCTTCGCGCCTGTCGTCGTCCAAGTCATCTGCTTCTCTCTTGATGTTTTAATTTACGCCTTGCAAGAATTGTTCCACTACTGTTCCAAATTCTATTCTCCCTATTACATATGTCAGCGATGTCCCTCTTAAATTAATCAGACCACCTTCGCGCAACTACCACCACGATGCCTGTCAACAAAACATCCCTCACCTAGCAACCGCTTCGCACCGTCCAGAGTAAAGCGCGGTGTTTTTTGTTGTAATATTTTTGTATATTACAATACCAGTTTAATTCAGCCAAGACGAATTGAGCCCCTACGTGGAGGAGAATTCTAGAGACCAGCTGCTCAGATCGTTTTCCATGATTTTTCCGATCAATTCCAGGCGAATAGCGGAGCAGTACGGATCATGGTCAGCAAGCGATCTTTCCTTCCTCTTCTTCGTCATAATCTCTCTTCTTACTCACACAAACTTACATGAACCACACTACCACACTTGTTTGAGGACCAGTCGAGAAGTTAAAGTTGGTTTCGGTAGGAGCGGAGCCTCGCTAGGGGAGATTCTAGTAGAGGGAAATCCCCCACAAGCCAAGTGTGTCAGCGTCGGATCTCGCGATCTAGCGTTGGAGGAACATCTCCGCCACCATAAGCTTCCGGGATAAAATATGCACCGCAAATGGGACTGACAGTTGACGTGGAAACAGTCGGAAACCTCAAAAAACCAATCAATCGTTAAATCCTCAGAAGCCTTTGTTCCTCTCTCGCCAGGATGTAAAACGCAGCAGCGAATTATAGATCGGCTTCAGGAGCATTCCCTCCCTCCAAATATATCCCGAACAGTCGGAACAAACTCTACGCTCCGACTGGTCTCTCATGATGTCTGGTAGTGTAGTACGTGAAAGAGTGTGTATTTAAGGTAAAAAGATGAAGAAGAAGAAGAAGAAGAAGAAGAAGAAGAAGAAGAAGAAGTAACGCGCGATCAATGGCACGTTTGTTAATGTCTTGCATTTGCCTGGTACTGATCGGAGAAATTATGGAAATCTACCGTTCAGAAAACCCGATATTCTTTTCTTGCTAACGGTAGAACCTAGCTGGAATAGTGTGTCGAAAATTCACTGCCGTCGAGACTAGAAACTTAGGATTGCTCGGTCAGAAACTCTGCATTGTAAGATTCTAATAAAATACTTGTATTTTCTCATGAAAATATGCAACGTTTCTCATCAAAATACAGGTATACTCGTAATACCTTTAAACAGAGGTGTTGTACCGACAAAGACGCCGGATGAAGGTAAATATCTCTAAAAATACCTTTTTGACGTCCTATAGCGGCATTTTTAAAGGTTCTTCGAATAAAGGTATAATAGAGGTAAAGGTATTACTTTACCGGTATAAATACCTTTATTGCTGTTTCGAGTAAAATAATAGTTAATGAAATACAATGCTGGCGTTTGATGTAACCTAATGTCACAACACCAGTTTAACGAGTCGTCAAAGGTGTTGATGGCAGGGTATTACCGGTCCGCCAAATTTTAACGAATATATTGACAATCGTCAAGAGAAACGAGCTTGATGATAAGTAAATATGGCATTTAACGCACCGACAGTGGTTTGGCGTTCATCAAAGCTACTGATCAAGGTTGGTGAAGCCTGCCGAATGGTTGCTGAGATGATCCCTTGTTTTGCTTCTGGACATTAATGTAGCTTCATTATGTGCACGTTATTTTTTAGCTCTCCTTTTTCTTCTGGTGGTAGGAGCCGAGGATGATTTTTTTGTATTTAGTTAGCATTACTAACAAATCCAATGTGTTTACCGATGCAAAAACGTTTTTATTTCACTCGGGAGTAGACATTTCTAGTTTTCAAATGCTGCCTACCTCGTTTTGTTGGTAGCGATATTCATCATTTAACTACCTGTGACAGCGAGCGCCTAAGTGTACTGCATGTTAATATAAGTGTGTGAGTAAGGGATGAGGATAGGACAAGGAAGAGAAATGAAAGATCGCGCGCGGTCCGTGGCCCTTTTGTTAGGGTACTGCTCCGGCATTCGCCTGATGTTGATCGGAGACACCACGGAAAACTAACGATCAGAGAAGCCGGCCGCTAGAATTCTCCTCCACACATTGACTGAAATCTCCCACAACGGATGTAAATCCGAGCTATTTCGACGCTTTAACATTCCCGAAAATCGGAAGATCTGTCTGTGTGGATGGGTGGATGGATGTGTAACGCATAATCGTGAGATTAGAAGCTTTTGAGCAGAACCAAGAACAGGCTAAAACAAAAATTATCTATAAAATATAACAAATAAATAAATTCTGCGTTTTGTTTAATTTTTCACGCATAAATTTACCATTATGCTTACTATTTCTGAACATTTCTGCAGAGATACGAACAGTCACAAAGTACTCCTTAGATGCAATGATCGCGACTGAATTTTCGAATAACATGTTGGACCCAATGATTTCCCTGGTATAAGTGTGTCCGATATTTTTTATTCTTGTAATAATGAGACAAAGTTATATCTCTCAATGCTTTTGATATAGGCTTTTTATGATTTTTGTAAGGATCTGAAAAAGACTGGCCAATGAGATACAATTTTTGTACGTATTTTCTCTTGATACTTACAGATGTGATATCGCAGTTATTTCTAATGAAAACAACACTTTCTCCTGTGCACCAAACTCAATTGACACAATGTCCTTAGAAAAAACATCAAAAACAGTTTTAGGGCCAACTTCATTAGTAAAATCGCCTGTACAATACTCGCACTCCATTTTGACAAACGGTCACACAATTGTGCACAAAGTCACAGAAACACGTTTTGACGTAAAGGGAAGACAACAATAAAGCCACAAACTCAGAAGACGATTCAAAAGACAGTGTGATCTCGAAAGACTGTTAAACCCCCATCGCGTTGGTTCTGTCAGATACGCGAACCTTCGGTTGTTGATATTCTAAGAAATGATAAAAGGTGCGGGGTCAACTTTGGCAGTAGCTTCCACTCAACTTTCTTAAACTGTACTGACCTAATATCCGCTGATTCTCATGCATTTTTTGTTAACTCTGTCGCGTTATTTGCACCTAAGGAATACGGTTATTCCGTCCGTATCTCTATAGAAACGTTCAGAAATAGTAAGCAGAATCGCAAATTTAAAGGTGAAAAAATATACAAAAGCTGAATTTATTTGTTTTTTCTTAATTTATCAATTGAAACTATTCACTTTTTCCTTATCAGGGCTCGGCAATGATTTTTTTCTGCCGAAAATCCGCCGTTTTTTCGCGCAGCATTACATAAATTTCCGATACTACGTGTATTACTCCGTATATACGTATTCGTATACGGGAAAGTAAAAATGAACAGACACGGACACTTAAATTTTATTGAAAGTTAGGAGAAGTAGGGTTGGAACCAACCATGGCCATCATAGATTTTTGTTAAATAATAAACATATTCGTTATGTTATATATTATTGTTGTAGTGTATATTTACAATATTATTTTATAAACAATTACAAAATTCTAACATAAATATTTAAATCAATTTTGCCAAGTAAAAGAAGATATGAAACGAAAACTCTAGGCCTTTTGAGGGCAATGGCCCCTATGATCTCCCCCGGATTCGCCACAAGAAGGAAGTGAGGGTAGTTTTAAGAAATATCATGAGACAATAACTTATTTCTCGTTTTGAAGATCACGCATATGATATTTTCTAAAAGAAAGTAGATTTATACAAAAAAATACTTATTTATATAATAGAAAACAGTTATTTTAAAAAATAACTCCAAGTATATCCAAAAAATTCTCTTAGTGAAAACTCCAGCAAAATCTACGTATTTAGTCGGCTTTTATCCGAGCTTAGCTCGGATAAATACACGGACAGGCAAACAAAAATTTTAAAACCTATTGAATGGGTTTTATGCTATGTGAATAATCATGTGGTTTATAGAAATACTGTTATTTTATTTTGAAATAATTGACACTTCAATTTTGTTTATATAGATAAAATATTCAATTCGTTTTCGTTATCATGAACCACCTATTTTACTACTATGAATATTTCTTTAATTTTACATAATGCATTTCAATGTACAACTATCATAAGTCGATCAAAATTTTATGTCTGTTACAAATTTACAAAACAAGTCCAGAACCCCTGAAGAGCTTTAGCTGACTAACTCTTTCCCTAAAATATGAGACCGGTGCTTACACAAATGCGTTTTGACCCAAGTGAAAACTGCACGGTGTGCATTTCGCTTTCTCTACAGAATAATATTGTTATATTTTTCTCCCACAAAACAAGTAAAGGGAGCACAAGATAATACATGACTTGCCTGCTCCCATGAGGAAAAGTAGCTAACATTAAGAGTAACGCGTTCTTTCTAAACCGCAGGCTTTTCCTGGTATTGATGTTTTCCACGAATTGCCGAGAAAGAAACCCAGAAGGCGAGATAGAGAATGGCACTTACGCAGATGCGGCCGCACGCACACTTACACATACACGACGTAAATACCCTTTGTGGTGCAATGTAAATATACGTATTTGTGCATTATCTGTACAGGATGTTTCAGTATAAATGTTACAAACTTACAGGACGGTAGCAGAACCCAGCAGACGTTGTCCTGCTCTCTTTCTCTTCCCCTCTCTTTTCCTTCTCTGTCTCCTCTTCTCTCTTTCCCCCCTCTCTTTTCTCTCTTACTCTCTTTTCCCCCCTCTCTCGTACCTTTCTTGTTCCTTCTCTCTCTCTAGTTTTCTCTCTTGTTCCCTATCTCTCGTTCTCCCTCCCCTCCCTTTCTCTCCGTTTCTCTCTCTTTATCGCTCTTTTTTCCTCTCCCTTTAGCCCTTTTTCCCTCTCCCTTTGGCCCTTTTTTCCCTCTCCCTTTATCCCTCTTGTTCCCTCTCTCTCGTTCTCTCTCTCTTTCGTTCCATCTGTCTCCTCTTTCTCCCATTTCTCTCCTCTTTCTCCCCTCTCTCCATCTCGCGTTGCTCTCTCTCCCTGTCCTGTTCGACCTTGCCCCGTGTCACACGGTATCGCAAGCAACAATGAAGCCCAGATGGATAGGGAATTGCATGTAAGTGAAGCACCATTTTGTGGTACAGCGCCATCAAGTGGTGATACAACAAAATAAACAGCATAAAAACCTTCTCCATGAGAAAATACGTTTATGTGCCAACTTTCATGCAGATAAGTCAAATGGTGACGATGGAAAACCAAAATTACACAAAAAATGCTTATCTAACATATTACAATATATATCATTGGATTCGTCTTTTTGCCCTCGTCATGACTCATGATAGACTAAACTAGTGTTGCTACAGAATGGCACAGACTTTCCCGTATTAGTTTTCTGTTTCGTTTGGTCTCGTCTATCTATTCGGTCTTGCCAATACTCTTGACAGCTGCTATCTATCGCCACCCAAACTACATTTTTTGACATTTTATTATTCTTTCGGTTTCCGAAGAGAACAAAAATATTATTTTAAGAATATTAAAAAGAACAGTGAAAAATCTTGTCTTAAATGGCAATTTTCGTTCAAAAATTTGGAGCCTTTTTCCAGAAAAAGGCGTTTAAGCGCTACTGGAAATACACAATTTGAAGCTTATTTCCACAGACAATTATTAAGTTCTCAAAACACTTAATTTGAAGCACTTACACTCACAAATTCATTAGTATTTACAAATTGCTGGAAATGTACATTTTAACGGCATGAGAGAACTTTCAAAAAAATTACATTTGTACTTATAATGTTTTAAAAAACAAAAAATTACCCCAAAATGAACTTCATGCCATATTAAAGAGTGCAATTAGCACTATCTATTCGAAAAGTTTGAACAAAAATATTTGAATCCATTTTTAAGAAAATGGCGCTTGAGCGTTTCTGAAAATATGGAATTTTGAGCTAGTTTTTACAGAAATCTATTCAATATTCCAGAAACATTATTTGACATTGTTTAAAGCAAATGCACTCATTAATATAATGTGAAAAAAATCGCCGCTAATGTAAATATTAACGACGTGAGAGAGTCAAAAAAATTACATTTTGTAATTTTTGAAAAAACAAAAGGATAGACCAGCATGGCGTTTATGTCATCTCATAGAGTAAATGAGGCACTATCCTTATCAAAAGTTTAAAGAAAAAATTGGAGCCGTTTTTGAGAAAATCTTTTTTTAGTATTTTAATTGCACATATTAGACGCAATGTTGCGCGAAAACTACTAATATTTTCAAAAAAATGTACATAACCATAATGAAAGAACTCACTACGGAGAACACATTTTATTTTTAAAAAATCCCTATCTTTAATTTATTAGTAGTTGGAAGAGGTTGAAAAAATTCAACCTCTTCCAATTGTTCGATTTTCGAAAATCCAGAGCTAACCATGAAATTAGGATATATGCCACCTTAATAAGTGTATTTTACTCTACTCTTACAAGAAATTTAAAGAAAAAATTTGGAACCGTTTGTGAGAAAATTTTGAAATGTCCTGGGGGCTCCAGGTAATATACCCCCAAATTTTACGGAATCTTTTTCAAAATCTCAAAGCATTGAGTTGAGCCAGATCGACAGGGGTTTCTTCAATTTGAAAAAAAAAACCTACGTATGGTTTAGGCGCTAGTAGTGTTCATAGACGGACGGACAGACGGACGGTTTGCTTTCAATTGTTTTTTCGGTATCAAGGACCCACAAAAGAGGGATTCTGGCTACACCACGAGTTAGGGGATTTCCCCCCCTTAATTTAGCAACTGTTTTTATCCACTTTTTCGTATCAGAGCGCGGCTATTAATATTTTCTGCCGAAAATCCGCCGTTTTTTCGCGCAACATTACATAACTTTCCCTATACTACGTATATTACTCCGTATATACGTACGTATATGGAAAAGTAAAAATATGTTTAGTTCCATTTGAAAAAAACAACAAAGTTACGTCAATATCTCGTAAAATACAGGTGATAGAATGTAAATTAGTACGTACATCAATTAGCCCCATGCCCTCTTGCATTTCTGTGAAAATTGCATTGCAATAACTGCAACCGTTTCAAAACCTGGAGGAGATGCTAAAGTTATGAGACTCACCCAATATATAAGAAGATTACTTTTTGCCAATGAACTTTTTTTTTCATAAACATTACCATCTAGTCTAGCCAATGAGCATGTAGCGGGAAAATTATTTTAAGTAAGTTGCTCATGTGACTTTCGCCCCTGATTGTTAGGCAACTCCTAATACAGCAGTGTTCTGCTGGTCAGGTTCCTTAGCAGTCAAAGATATTTCGTGCATTTGCCGATCACCGATGCATGAGAAGTTGTCTACCAATGGTGGGCAAATGGCACGTAGGAACCTCGTGATATGAAATTTCCCACGACACGTTCATTGGCAAAAAGTGATCATCATTAATTTCTCTATATGCCCTCTGGGTTTTTAACGTTTATTCTGAGACAACTGCTAATGTCCAAATCTGGACAATTCGCGAATTACGAAAATTACTTCCTCTAACACGATGAGTAGCTTAGAATCCATGCTTTTCGGCTGCTTGATACCGAAAAATCGATTGACGGCAAAGTTACAAAAACTACATTTTCTCAAGAATGGCTCCAATTTTTTTCTTTAAACGTTTGGTAGGGATGGTGCTAAATATACCCTATGAGATGACATAAACGGCATATTGCTGTATTCTTTTGTTTGTTTGTTTTTTCAAAAATTGCAAAAATGTAATTTTTTTTACTTGTCTCTCACGTCGTTAATATTTACACTAGCGGCGAATTGTTCACATTATTATATTTATGAGTGCATGTGCTTTAAATAATGTCAAGTAAAGTTTTTCGAAAACACAACTGTTTTCTGTGAAAACTAGCTTAAATTTCCCCATTTTCAGAAACGCTTAAACGCCATTTTCTCATAAATGGCTACAATTTTTTTCTTCAAACTTTTCGAACGGATAATGCTAATTTCACTCTTTAATATAACGTGAAGTTTATTTTGAGGATGTTTTTTTTTTTTTTTCAAAAATTACATAATTGTAATTTTTTAAGGACCTCTCACATCTTTAGAATGCACAATAACAGCAATTTGTAAACATTATCATATTTGTGAGTGTAAGTGCTTCAAATAACTTCAAATAAAGTATTTTGAAAACTCAACAATTTTCTGTAAAAATGAGCTTCAAATTTCGCATTTTTAGTATCGCTAAAACGCAATTGTCTTTAAAACGGTACATAATTTTTAAAAGAAAATTGCCATTTAGGGCAATTTGTGTTCTTTAATATTCTGAAATGAATATTTCCGTTCTACCAATAGAAAACCGAAAAAATTAAGAAAATGACAAAAAAATATACTTTTGGCGGTGATAGATGGTAGCTGGCAAGGAGTCTGTGGCAATTCCGAATAGCTAGCGAAGATCCAGGGAAATAGAAAACTAATACAGGAAGGTCTGTGCCATTCTGTAGCACCACTAGTTACACATCAAATCAAAAGTAACATTCATTCAGCAAGAATATCGTCCGCCATCTCTTCGCTGTAGTTTCTGTTAGTTTTGTTTTCTTTTTAGAGTAATGATATGACTGGGAGCAGCAAAGAGAAAAAAGATGCGCTTTTTGTCCAAAGAGGCAAACCAGGTTCACTTAACATTGTTATATTTGCTGCAACCCCTCGGAAAAGAACCCTAAGAAAGACTTTTTGTTCGCAATGAGTGTAGTTCTGTGGAAGCTTATTTTAGTTCCTAAACGTCCCTGTATGTTTTAATGTTGTAAAAACATATTGTTTATTGCATTAATTGTATTCTATGATTTACCTTTCTGAAATAAATTTACTATTTATAACACTTCACTTCATGACTGTGATTTCGATTCAATTGCTTATTATAAGCAAAAATTATGAGCCTGCATATCATATTTATGCATTATTTATTTATACAAGTTATATAAATCAATACAAATATCTGAGAATATTAATGTAAAAATTTGATTCATAATAAAACCATAAATACAACATAAATATTTGTTAGACAAAATCTAACGCGCGAGTAATCGCGTTACAAAAATATGCGCGAGTAACGGCGGGTTAAGAAAATAATGCAGGTGTCGGTGGAAATGAAGTTTGTGATATGATTCGTTTACGCGCGCTGTCAATTCTGAGAATGAGTCTCTCGCAGCGAGGACGTAGTGTGCGCGGCAGAAAGTGAAGCAGTTCCAAGCTGAGGACGGGGCTCGGCCTTCGGCGCTTCCGTAACCATTAAAATATTCTGGTGTCTGTCCAACGCATTTTATGCGAGCCACGATATGCGCGGCTGACGCACTTTCCTGCGAAAAGTGACGCTTTGCTACGCAGTTCCAAGTTGAGGACGAGTCTCGGTCCTTCGGCTCTCACGTTCACATAAAGCATCATTAAGTCTGTCAAACGCATAATTACCCACGCGTTTTATGCGAATACATCTTGAAAATAATTTGGCGTGTATATTTTCGTAATGTTGTTTCTTGCCTTCTATAATGCCGCATAAGTCTCTTCTTCCTTGTATACACGGTGTAAGAGATATAGGTGGGTTCACTTCCGGTCTAAAACTGAAGCTAATGTGAGGCTAGTTCTCACAGTTCTCGCTATGTAAGCGCTGCGAACGACTTAGGCATTTTTGGGACAAGATGGTGATCCATTTAATAGCTTTGTAACCTCTGGTGGAAGCCACTAAATCGCGAGACGCCATCACGAATGCCCAACTCGATCGTGCGCACCGTACGGATAAGCGAGGAACTAGCCTCAAACTGGCTTCAAAAATTTTGTCCAAAAGGCGGCTAGTTGACACACCTATATATCTTACACCGTGTTGTATACTTGCGCGTGAACGAATCATACGCAACCGCGTGCAAGAACGAATCGTATCACAAACTGCATCTCAGCTCAGCTCATTTTCATTCTTCGCTGATTCTTCGAAAATTGCAAAAAAAAAGTTCAATTTATGAACGTTTTGAAAGAGAGTGTCGAGTGAAAAGTTGCGCGTTGCGCGTTGCGCAGGCGAACGAGGCGGAGCGGCAGACGCGGCGCACGGCGCTGCACGTGGCGGCGGCGCACGGGCACGCGGAGACGTGCGAGGCGCTGCTGCGCGGCGGCGCGCGCGTCAACAGGCGGTGCGCGCTCGGCCGCACGGCGCTGCACGAGGCGGCGGCGCGCGCCCACGAGGCGGCCAGCCGCGCGCTGCTGCTCGCCGGCGCCAACCCCTTCGCGGAGGACCACGACGGCGTCTCGCCCCTGCAGGTGCGCCCTTCAGCCTTCTCCCTCCTCCCAATCGTCTTCTTCGTTCCCTTCATCTTTATACTCTTGGCCTTCTTCCTCCTTTCCGTCCACTAAATCCTCTTCCACTTCTTCATTCTCATTCAACTTCTTGATTTTCTTAGGTCCTCTTCGTCTTACTCTTTCTCTTCGACTTCTTCGTCCTCTTCGGGCTCTCCGGTCTCGACCGCTTCGTTCTTTTTGTCTTAGTCCTTTTCGTCTTCTTCGACTTCTTTATCATCTTTCTCCTGTTCATGTTCTTCATCTTCTCTTCTTTGTTCTCTATTCGGTCATTTTCATCTTCGTTTACCACTTGTACTTGTTTTCTTCGCCTTTAAACAGCCTACATTCTTGTTTCTGTTTCTCCTTTTTGCCTTCATATTTTTCATACTGTTCCTCGTCTTTTGTTATTTCTATGCTGTTCCCGCTCTTATTCATCATGTCTTTTTGTCCTACTTTGTTTTTCTTGGTTTTCTAAGTTGTTGATCTTTATTCAAATCATTTGCGTTTAATATCCAATCATTCGAGATAATTTTTCTTTTTATTATTACTAGACAACGGATGTTTAGGGAAATGCCTATTTTTTTCTAGCGAACTTATTTAAAGGCTAATAATATATGTCCACGAATCATGACAAATGATGACATATGACGAACTTTTTTTTTGCATAAACGCCTTTTCTTTAGAATTATTGCACGTTTTTGCCTTTTATGTATTATTTTTATATACAATGCTAAGATATCAGAAAATCGGCCATGGTTCAACCTGACCATTCATTACGAAACCTTCAATTCACGTATTTGTATTTTGAAATACGAGAGAGTTCCTGAAAGTATACCAACATATTTTTCTCCATTTCTCTGTTTCAAAAATACTAGCCATGTTCTGAGAAAATGGTCAATTGACAATACACCGAGGGCACCTTTTGAGTGGAAATAAATTATAATTCCCAGAAGGTTTCAGTATGCTAATTTTGGACTTCTAAAATATAAGTCATCAGTAGATGCTCAGAAATCCTTCTCTGTGTTCAAATTGATTTTGTCTCCTAATCATTGCAGGTTTAATATTGCGATCCTTGAAAAGTTACTGGTCATATATTGCAATGGAAACTATTAAGAATAAAATGTAGAAGAGTAGTAAACTTGTATGGAGTTTTTTTAATTTTATTGTGAATGTAATTTATGACAGTGCCTTTTTTCTCCTTATTCTTGACATTTTCAGTGCCTTTTTAGATGCCTAAAAGGTGATTTTTTAGTGCCTAAACATCCGATGTCTAATTATTACTATCACGCTTTCTGTTTTTATTTTATCATAATTTAAATTTATTATTATAAGTATTATTGTCATTTTCTTTCAACAATTATTGTTTACACAATTATTGTCATTCTATTTTTTGCCTTCGTTTTGCTGATTTTTAAACTGTTTCATTAATTATCCTTTCCCATATCTTTCTGTTTTCCTAATTGTTGTAATTTTTCTTCACTTAATTGAAAGTGGCCTAATTGATTTTCTCATTTCACAATTATTATAATATTTCAGGATTACGCACGTAATAAGTTTATCTATAAGCACGCGTGAAATTACCGAACCAATGAAGACTAATTCGAAGTCAAAGTCGAAATCCACTCAATAGACTGAGCAAGCGTGTGACCTGAAAACGTTATTTATGTACAGAAAGTGAATCTTTGCATACGAATGAAATGTTGACGATTCCAATCAATAAACAGTGAAAAGAAGTAATAGTTTTCATGCGTGAGTGCTCATCTCAGTAATATGAATGGATCAGTGAATCACATAGTTTTTGGCCAGGTTATCTCCAATGTATGTTGTTCTGGGTTCTACAAAGAATGCACAGATATCAAGAACGAACGCAGGAAAGACTGAAGGTGAAGTCTTTCTTTCAATAGAGAGAGGCTGAGATAAAAACAAACAAACAAACAAGAAACTAAATATTTCAGAGGTTCTGGGCAGTTTTTTCTTCTTTCTTTCTTTCTTCCAATAGGATGAACATAAAAGCAGGAGGAACACAAAAGCATCAGTACTTGTAATTCTATTTCAGAAAGTAACAAAACTTGGAAAATTGTTATTCGTCTATTCATATGTCATTATGTACTTTTAAAACACAGAGTGGCTTTTTTTAAATGATTAATAAAAATAACGCATTGGTTATCAAGCTTAGTAAGAAAACTAGTGCTGCAATTAAGCCAGACGGCATGCCCCGACTATCGCAAGCTCCTTTCCTGACAGGAAAGCGAGTGCATAGTCAGCAGATTTCCGCTCACTACATTACGTGACATCGTCCGTGTATTTTGTGTGGATGACGTGTGTATTCGGGTGACGTGTAGCAATTGTGCTCGTAATGTTGATTTTCTCGCCGTTTTTGCAAGGTTTTCATGGGCGTCTCAGACACGTAAAATTTGAAAGAGGGACATTAAAAGTAGAGTGAACGTCTTCGGAATTTTAGAACAGGCAGTATTTTCATTGATTTATTGAAGTTAACACGGTGCTTGCAGTAGAATTTAAAACGTCAAGTTTTGTTGCACCTCTTCCTGAATCGAATAATATACTCTGTCAATAAACTAAGTTAAGGGCGTCAGAAACACGGCAGGCGTAGAGACGAAAGCGGCGACAGCGGTTAGAGCTCGTGCTTATTAATCTTCTTCGTTAGACATGAAAATGCAGGCTGGCGCTAGGCATTTTGAGCCTGAGTTGTTTGCGCAGTACTTTGCTCCTTTGCGCATGGGGTTATGGTTTTGTCAGCTTTGCAAGTGTATTTTATTCCAGGCCTCCGTCCAATGCCTTCAGTTCCGCCGCGTAACAATTTTTCTCCAGATTCAAGTACTGAAAAAAGATTGAATAAGCCAGATGCTAAGCGCATCCCATACTTATATAATCCCTGGAGTAGGGAAAATTTATGACACAATCACAGTGCCTTTTTATCCCTCACCTTCGTTTTGCTGATTCTGTTTCATTAATTATCCTTTCCCATATCTTTCTGCTAATTGTTGTAATTTTTCTTCACTTAATTGAAAGTGGCCTAATTGATTTTCTCATTTCACAATTATTATAATATTTCAGCCGTAATAAGTTTATCTATTGAAATTACCGAACCAATGAAGACTAATAAGTTCGAAATTCAATAGACTGTGTGACCTGATTATTTATGTACAGAAAGTGAATCTTTGCATACGAATGAAATGTTGACGATTCCAATCAATAAACAGTTAATAGTATGCGTGAGTGCTCATCTCAGTAATATGAATGGATCAGTGAATCACATAGTTTTTGGCCAGGTTATCTCCAATGTATGTTGTTCTGATGCACAGATATCATGCTTTCTTTCAATATGAGATAAAAACACAAACAAGAAACTAAATATTTCAGAGGTTCTGGGCAGTGGATGAACATAAAAGCAGGAGGAACACAAAAGCATCAGTACTTGTAATTCTATTTCAGAGAGTAACAAAACTTGGAAATTGTTATTCGTCTATTCAAATGTCATTATGTACTTTTAAAACACAGAGTGGCTTTTTTTAAATGATTAATAAAAAATAACGCATTGGTTATCAAGCTTAGTAAGAAAACTAGTGCTGCAATTAAGCCAGACGGCATGCCCCGACTATCGCAAGCTCCTTTCCTGACAGGAAAGCGAGAGTGCATAGTCAGCAGATTTCCGCTCACTACATGTGACATCGTCCGTGTATTTTGTGTGGATGACGTATGTATTCGGGTGACGTGTAGCAATTGTGCTCGTAATGTTGATTTTCTCGCCGTTTTGCAAGGTTTTCATGGCGTCTCAGGCACGTAAAATTTGGAAGAGGGACATTAAAAGTAGAGTGAACGTCTTCGGAATTTTAGAACAGACAGTATTTTCATTGAAGTTAACAAGGTGCTTGCAGTAGAATTTAAAATGTCAAGTTTTGTTGCACCTCTCCTGAATCGAATAATAAACTCTGTCAATAAACTAAGTTAATGGCGTCAGAAACACGGCAGGCGTAGAGACGAAAGCGGCGACAGCGGTTAGAGCTCGTGCTTATTAATCTTCTTCGTTAGACATGAAAATGCAGGCTCACAGACAGGCCTGGCGCTAGGTTGTTTTGCGCCCCAGGCAGAATGAGTTGTTTGCCTCCTCCCCCCGCGTATAATATGTTAATAATGTTCAGAAATACCCCCGCCGCCCCGAGATTTGCTCCCTAGGCGAACGCCCTGCTCATGGGGAACACACAAATACCCTCCAGTTCAGAAGCAAATACATTCCTTTCCCATGCAATTTTCACTTTTGTTAATGTTATTAAACGCATAACATTATATATATATATATATAAATATATATATATATATATATATATATATATATATATATAAATTGTGTGTGTGTTACATATATGTCTGAAATTGCCTTCAGTAAAAAAAATGAAATTAGAACTAAATTAATGGACGTTCTTGAACATGTCGCCGAGAGTCCCTCCACCACTACCACCGACGCCCGTGCTCCTTCGTATCATTCCTAAGAATGACACACGAAACACAACTAGTTACACGGTTAATCAACGAAACGCCATAATCCTTACAGGTGTCACGTAGATCGAACATGCATGGGCTCCTCAAAACCATACAATGTGTAACCAGCTGACAGCTCAGGGCAACAACTGTTGCCAAAGCAGCGCCCCTAATCTGTAAGTCGTTGGGTTCGAGTCCCGGCGACCGGAATTTTCAACACCATCTTGAATAGCTTGGTCGATTTCATCTGCGATCCGGAGGAGAATGCTAACGAATTCTCTGATCGCTAGTTTTCCGTGGTTTCTCCGATCAATACCAAGGGAATGCCGAAGCAGTACCCTAACAAACGAGCCTCGGACCGCGCGTGATCTTTCCTTCCTCAGCCTTGTCCCTCTCCCTTTTAATCCACCCACTTACATGCTCTACACCAAAACACATATCGGGAGACCAGCCAGGCGCTTCAACTTCGGTTTTTATAACGTGGTGCGTCAGGGCCTGTCTCCACGATGGAATATCTCAGGCATTTCGCGTCTTTCTCGGTCGTGCCACAAGATGCCGCTAGACACATCGCATTCCTTGATACGGTCGGGATCATGCGACATCTAGCGGCACGAGCAAGAAAAACACTAAATGCCGTGAGATATTCCATCGTGGAGACAGGCCCCTAGCGGCCACGTTATAAAACCGAAGTATAGAGCTTGATCCGACTAGGGCAGTGCCTCGCTGGTAGGAAATAAATGGAGTGGGAAATCTCCTACAAACCGATGTGTAGGTCTGCACCGGATCTCTCGGTCTAATAGGGAAGGAACACTGCCATCTCCCAGGACGAACGGGACTAATAACCATAGCAGCTGATGCGTTTGGAAAAGCCAGCCAATCCAATGTGAAAGTTTCCGCCAAGGATTTGATTTAATTTGATTTGATTTATTTGGTCAAAAAACAGTGAAAATTGTATACGACGTGTGGGGGAGAAGATTATTTGCGCACGTTTTCGTAAGTTCCACAATCCCTTCCAACATTTTAACTATAAATATACGATCGTTGAAAGACGAATAAATAAAAAAAAGATATAATAATATTTAAAAAAGCGCGAGATAAGCAACATTTGAAAAACTAGATATTTCTTTCCCGAGTTACAGAAAACATACTTGCAACGGTAAACGAAATGCAGTATGGGTTGTGTTGGCAGGAGGCGGCGAGCTGGGGCGACGGGTCGCCCGTGTGGCGGCTGCTGGCGTCGCGCGCGTCGGGGCCCGGGGGCGGCGTGGTGTCGGCGGCGGCGCTGGCGCGGCGCCCCACGCCCCGCGCAGACTTCATGCCGCGCGTGACCCTGCACGCGCCCTCGCGCCTGGCGCGCGCCCTCTCCGCGCTGCGCCCGCACCTCTGCTTCTGATGATTGCCAGCCGCGCTCCCCTGCCGACGCAACCCTCGCCACTATTACGCCGCCTTCACACAGCACTCACTCACGAGTAAGGTTAACAGACGTTTAGACTGCCCTGATTTGTTTCCAAACGTCCTGATTTTTTGAAATATGTATCTTCTATTTACTGATCTTAAACCTTCCCAAAAATATTTTAGGTACTTAATTTTTAAAATGGAATTTCAGATGTCTAGAGAAAAAATTGCATAATTGCACTAGTGTTTTTAATTGTCAGTGTTTTTTAAAAAGATTTTTAGTGAAAAACATAATGAGATGGGTTAAAAAAATATTTCAAGAATGGAGTGCCTTTTATTTGGTGTAGTCTATCTAGCGGCGGATCCGGGGGGGGGCAGGAAATGGGGGTCATGCCCCCCTCCAAAGGCCTAGAGTTTTCGTTTGTGACCACCGTTTATTTGGCAAAATTGATTTAAATATGTATCTTAGAATTATGTAATTATTTAAAAAATAATATTGAATAGTATTATATATACACTACAAGAATAATATACAATATAATAAAAAAGGTTTATTATTGAACAAAAATCTATACTGGCTACCTCCAAAATGATCGGCTGGATTCGCCCCTGAGTCGTGATGCCATACAGAAGTGTACCGTTATATACTCTCTGGACCAGATTTAAGAAATTGCATATAAGAGGAAATATGTTTTAATATCTCAGCTCAGTGCCTATGTAGATGATTTAGTTATAGTAGTAAAAACCAAATGATCCTCTATAAAGAAATGAAAATAAATAACTACCAATTCCAAAGGGTCAAAAACTTTAATTATTTAGGATCGATCTTAAATGAAAAAAATTTAATCCAATCTCAAATCCATGATAGAATAAGAAAAGGACAAAATGGCATATTATGCCAACCTGAAACTGCTAAAATCAAAACTATTAACAACAGATATAATAACGAGAATATACCAGACCTTAATACACCCTATTGTTACATACGCAGCAGAAACTTGGACATTAAATGACAAAGATATATACCATTGAAGAATATTTGAGAGGTAGATGATACATAAAATGTATGGGCCAATACAAGTTAATGCTCATGTATGGAGGATAAGAAGTAACCATGAAATAGAGAATAGAGAGAGGGAGTATATCATCAGATTTATTAAAGCTCAAAGAATTAAATTGTTGGGTCACATTCAAAGAATGGAGGTAAACAGACCCCCAAAGAAGATAATGGAATGGGTAACAACAGGTGCAAGAAAGAAAAGAAGACCAAGATCTCAGTGGATGGATGACTTGTGCCAAGATTTAAGGGTGTTGGGCAAAGAAGAGTGGAGAGTGTCTCGAGAGGATAGGAAAATATTGAATGACTTACTTGAGAAAGCCAAGATCCACAAAGGGTTGTAGAGCTAATGGAAGAAGGAAAAGAAGAAAGTTATTGATGAATTTCATCTAAATGGAATTTGGTTCGAATGTTGAAAAGATATATAAATATAGAAACCTGTACTATGGAAAATGAAATGAATAGTTACAGACAGAATAAAATCAATGCAAAACTAGAGTTCCACATACATTTTCTGATATTATTATTTAAGTGATGTGATTAATTGAGTAAGCCTATGTTATAATTTTTCATGTTGTTTTATTTAACATCTAATTGTTATGATGTATCAGCATGCTATTATATATTGTACTATTTATTTTGCCTTATGTCCATTTGATTGGTTATGGTAATTGTGATGTTAGGAATAGAAGAACAAATGGTAGTTGTAAAAGTATTTATAATATTAAAAGCCTGGTAATTTAGGTTTTTTCAATTTATTGTGAAATTTTTAATTTTACTTGGTTTTACAACTA
Organism: Acheta domesticus; assembly: GCA_031308135.1. Taxonomy (NCBI): domain Eukaryota; kingdom Metazoa; phylum Arthropoda; class Insecta; order Orthoptera; family Gryllidae; genus Acheta; species Acheta domesticus. The sequence continues at coordinate 14,537,217 of JAHLJT010008756.1, read as the reverse complement.
ATTGCATGTGTACAAAACGTTTTTTTTTTTTAATTTTTGTAATGCATTACAATTAATTGAAATTTTTTCCTATGCCAATAATATTATTTGCTTTGAAAATAATATGATTTCAATTTAATTAAGGTTGATTGTGATTTGGAATGCAGGCTTCAAAAATCAATTTTATATTCTCTTCATACTCAAAAGACCACAAACAATTAATAGTTCCTACTAGCAATTAATGATAAACTTTCCAAATATGACAAACAAATGTATCATCTACAATAAGTAAGAATATTATATTTTGATATCATCTCCCTTTATGTTTATTTTCATTACTTTTAAATGCACGTGCTCTGTTCAAAGTTATGTATCAGTTCATTTTTTTCTCTTTTCTCTTTACTTCTTTTTCTTTTGTAAATTTATCTTAGAAGATTTAATTTTAAGCATTCTGTATGTAGTTGGATATTTGGTGAATGTTGAATAAATGTAAATGTTTGTTTTTTATAACTATTTCCTTTATACAAGTGAAAAATACTTAATAAATGAACATATTTAATTTCTGAGGAATGAACCAAGGAATTCATTATTTACTTCTATTAACCAGTTTAATTGTAATATTTATTGATTGTTTGCTTGTTTATTTATTCATCATGAATTGCAGGTTAATAGTGCATTACCTGTACACGTTAATTATATCAGTAGTTCGGGAGGTTAATCTGTGGGACATTCCTGATTTATGCATATTTGTTGTGGTCTTGCAACATGTTTTCACCCTAATGGCATTCAAGCTATCTTGTTGGAAGAATGTAAGATTTTATTAGGATAGGAAATTGCCAGAAGGATTCATTTTTGCTGAGCACCTGCCACGATTCTTTTACATGCCACAAGTATGACATGGTGACTCTTGATCTTCTGCCCTTCGAAAATCCACGCACCTCAGGTGGGATGAAACCCTTGCACTGGGGGGCCAGAAACCAATAAGCTAACCATTTTCCCACTGAAGTGCATGCTTCTCATCATCATGAACTATTAAGGTTTAGGCCTAGGAGCCTGGTCCTTTGACTAGGAATTTCCTTAATTGCTGCTAAAGTCTTCCTGATCTATCTTTTCCTTGGTCTACTTGGTTCACTTTTTGCTCTTGGTCTGTATTCCAGGATTTGTTTGGGATCTGTCATGTCTAGTTTCACTCCTTTTACATAATCTTGCCATTTCTTTTGGTATCTATTTCATTTACTACTTTTTTTATTTCTGGACTTGATCTTTATTTCTTACTATTTCTTTTCTCGACACTCCTATTTATGATCCCGGATATCTCATTTAATTTACTCTCACCTAATTTACTTCTGTCTTTTTGTTTTAAGATCCGCATTTCACTTCCATAGAGTTGGTAATGAAGTCTTAATTTTTACTTTCCCATATACATATATATGTACAGAGTAATATTTGTAGTATATGGAAAGTCAAGTAATGCTGTGCGAAAAAAAAAGTAGATTTTCAGCAGAATTCATTGCCAGGCCCTGATAACAAAAAAGTGGATAAATCCTGTTGCAAAATTAAGAAAAACAAATTCCCCAATACTGTAGTGTAGTCAGAATCCCTGTTTTGTGGGTCCTTGATACCGAAAAATTAACTGAAAGCAAAACTGTCTGTCCGTCCATCCATCTGTGCACACCATAGTGCCTAAACCATACGTAGGATTTTTTTCAAAGGGAAGAAACCCCTGTCCATCTGGCTTCAGTCGAAGCTTTGAGATTTTGAAAAAGATTCTATAAAATTTTAGGGAACTGTACATGAAGCCCCCTGGACACTTGAAACATTTTCTCAAAAACAGGCTCAAACTTTTTTCTTGAAATTTCTTGTAAGAATAGAGTTAAATACACTTATTAAGGTGGCATAGAATTTCCTTTGTTTTCTAGATATTTGCAAAAAATAAGGGCAACTTAAATTCTGTTTCAGGGGTAGGAAAGGGAGATGGTGTCGTTTCTACAAAATCTCATGTAAACAGTAACTTTTCATTTGTTTTATAGGTCAGGTGTACAAACTTTCATTAACATCATAATATAACTGTAATCTGTATTGAAATGTACCAACAACGTCTCGTCATAGCCTCTTACGAGATCGTTGGCATCATTCATCTAAGATGGTTATAATCGTGACCAGTTCCGAATTTATATTAAAATTTTGGGCGCCAGGAACAGGTTAATTAAAACCAATGCTTCCACAGATAATTTAAACAAATGTATAAATATCCGGCTAGCTGGGTCAATGGGTCCCGTTATGGATAATTACTATCGCCTAGATAGCCGATTACTTGATCTGCCAACTGTACAGTATGGCGAGGAATCTGAAAGGGAATAATTATCTATTTCTAACTATTTAACAATTTTGATTGACTAAATGAAAATCTTTTCATTTCAAAAGAAAAAATTCAACAATTTATTTAACACTATTAACAATTGTTTTTGTCCTTAGGTCATGACCTCGTTTTAAAATATATCTTTTGTACTGCAGTACTTATCTAATATCTTGGTCGCCGACGCCCCGCAGTCTCTTCTCACTTCAATGTAGGTGATCCCAAGTCCCGCTTCTCTCTTCTAATCGTGCGACGCTGCCGACGCATCCGGAGATCCTAGTCTTCTCCAACTAGTGGTAAAATATTAAAGTCCCAAACCGCAATATATATAAAACTTTCAAAGTCCTAATCGAACTTCCCGTTGCACATCAACTTCCAGAGTCCGAAAAACTATTGAGTCTCACTCGAAGCTTACAAGTCCTACTTCACTAATGTTGATCTTGCGAGCGATCTTTACTACTCGACTACCACTATCAGAATGTCCAGTTCTCCCTGTTCTTTCGCCCTCAACGCTTCGGTATCCATCCTTCGTTCCTCTTTTTTAAAACAAAACTACAAAACTTGACAGTCTGTTCTCCCTTAGCCAATCCATCCCCCTCTTATCAAACGAAGTAGCCACGCCCTCGACAGTCATTCCTTTTCAGACCAATCACACATTATTTTATGTCTATCTAGCCAGCACCCCCACTTCTTCAAGGCCTGAATGCAGTTTGTTGACCTTGCCAACCACTGCGCCGGCGTTGCTAAGGCTGTATATCGCCATTTGCATACCCTTTTGTCCAACCCATTTACAGCCAATATTAATAACAAAATATTATATATTTTGGTATATCACAGTATAAAAGAACAAAAACAAATTCTTGTCTTTACACAATAAAAAATAATAATTTGAAGCAAGTTTTCAAAGTTATGCCCTTTTCAACCTTTCACTAAAATACTCTACCTTGCAAAAAAAAAACCCACTGAAATAAGTTATACCATTCTAAGAGATTATCCCAAACAATTAAACAGAGAAAAATAATAAGAATAATTGAATTGCTTTTTATATCATCAAAGTAAGCACATGATATAATAAAAAAGCAGTTATTTTGAAATCACAGACACTTCAATTTCAAACATATCGATAATCATCAAACATTTTTAATTTATGATTGACAAAAATAAATCTTTTTTGTCAGTCATGATTTAAACTTGTCCAGAAAGGAAATGCATCAAACAAGATAAGATGCAAGTTTTAATATGTATAAAAAACAGACAGGTGAAAACAATTTACTTTATTACATAAAACAGCATCAAGCAAACAAACATTACATTATTTTTTTGAACACTATCCAGTGAGACCAGCCCAAATATATTTAAAAGTAACACATATATCATATGTTGAAATTTAAGGAACTTGTTTAAACACTAAATCATATTCATTATTGCTAAAATTTTAACCTCAAAAAAGCTATTGGTTGTGCTATGTATGGCAGTGGTTCTGGACCTACTACTGAGCAAATATTGCATAATAGACCACTAAATCTAACAGTAAAAGTTTTAAAAATAATTTTTAAATATGTTCAATATTCATGGTGCACCCGTTTAAAAATACAAACTCCTATTCGTCTAATGTAAATTCTTCATTATCTGCCGTTGTCTCTGAAATTTGCACACTCCTGTTATATCTGTTGCACTGCATTACCATAATTACATTTTGTCATTTTGCATATTGAGTCAGTATGCACATGGCTAATTTTTTTTGGGTGGGGGGGTACAATATTTTCACCTTAAGTTTGAGAGACAGATATATCCATAGAAATTATACTGTAGAGTTAATGACACAAGTTAAAACACAAAATGCTTGTAATTTTCATAATACTTCCCATCACAACCATTTATGCAGATAATCAAGAATTCACAGCTTTGCCAAAAGGGTTGAACCATGATTCCTTTTTCAGTAGTAACAGGTGTTTGTTATTACTGCCCGTGAAAATGAAACAAAAATTTTGGTCTAGACATGAACATTCAGCTACATAGTCAAAAATTTAATTCTCGTCATCACTGGAATAATTTTAAAAAATTTAAAAATTGCATCTAATATTACACTAATCTCCCCACATAAGTTAACTTTAAAAGTAATGTAGATTTTGAAAGTGGATTAATATTCTTGTTTTAAATAGACAACTTTTCCAACATAGAGGAACCACTGGTTCACCCTGCTCATCCAACTAGCACAAGCCAATAAACATTTTAACAAATAACAAGTTTGCTACTCTTATTTAAAAAAAATACTAATTAGAAGGGAAGTTCACACAATTTATTCTCTTATATATATATCATGATATACATTTCTGTTTTAGCTTTGTCTAATAAAAGACATAATGCTGGAGCTAATCCAATTTAAAAACTTAAATAATATTCCATACTAGATCCATTTCAGAACATTATGTTCTGCATTTACAAGTGTTACACACATTTTTAGTAAACAATTGGATCATCAGCCCTGTAGTATTGCTTCTGTTTTCTTCCCTGTATGTTTTTTGTTAAAAAAGATACAGAAATTTGTATAATTAACAGCAGCTGCAGATATTACAATTTAGCTTTGGTTTCCAGTTTAGGGTGCACAAGATAAAATCCTTTTCTCAAGCTTTCATACATACAGGTTAATCTGCATTTTTTAAACTTCAGAATGAAGTATTTACTTACAAAAACGTAATATTTTTAGTCAATGTGAAGCTTAATGTTAAATTAAAGTATATTTTTAAAAAAGATTAAACAGTGAAAATGCTTGGCATCTGATGCATTGATTTCATGCAATTTGAGTTCAGTAAAAGTAGAAGTATGAAAATATTTCATAAATTTCATTTTGAAATAAACATTAATCAATACATATTAAGAGAAAAGTCTTTGACATATGTAGAAGCATTTTATATAAATATCAATGTTTCAAAGGAATACCCTCTGTCCTTGTCATATTATAACCTCCAATACAATCCAGTGTTAATGATATTTACAGTGCCTTAGCACTACAATAATTTCATGGAAATTATTTTAATATACTGTAGTGTTTGTAAAATATTGTCATATAGTGTCACTTGTGCTACAAAAATGCCAACAAAACCTAATTGCCATTTAAGTAATAAGCAAATGTATCATTAAATGTATGATTAACTTCCTATGGTGCTTCTGAAAATAAATTTCACTTAAAATGGAGCACATCATATCTCACTTGATGTAACACAATTAAATTGAATTTACATCGATTCCAAACAGTTTTTACAAATTCTTTGGGCACATTATCAACACAGCATTACACAGCCAACGCACAAATTCACTGACAAGTTGTATGGCATTGGTGAATTTCCACATCAGATCTTATGTTCTTCTCAAAGAAAAAAAGCAGATCTTGTCCTAACTTTCATAAACCTTTGAATTCCAGCAGTTAAAAATAATTTTCCTTCCACATATAAAGAATACATCCTATTGAACAACTTCCAATTGCTCTAAATACATAGATGTTCACAACAATTATATTGAAATTTCACAACCTCCTGGTTATTTCTGCACTTCTCATTTCTTCCGAAACCAACTCTTGTGTTCTCGTTTGTAATAACTCTTAAATGCCATTTAAAAACTAACTTCAACAAAAAAACTAACTTCACAATTATAATTCTTAATGAGGCCTTATCATACTATATTCAAATATTTACAATAGGAACTTAAACTATAGAAATGTGATCTCTACATGACAAATATTTAGAACACAAGAGTCAAGGAACATTCATATACACATACAGCTGATTTTCTAAATTTATTCTGAAAGGTCCATTTTGATCTCTAATACTTTAATTCAGATAAATTATATCTATGATAATGAGTATACTTTTATTTTCCAGTTTCAAAGATACTCTGAATATTTAAGTATTTTTTGGATATTTCACATGTAATTAATGTTTAGACAAGTAATCCAATACGCATTTATCAATTGTTTGTACATGTATATGTGTACAACGTATTTCACTAAGGAGTTCTCTGAGTCAATGAATGACTTGTGTTTGATGGAAAAATCCTTAAAAAATGGATATAAAAATTCTCAGCATAACTGCGGCATATTAAGACCATAAAAGGTTCAGAGGCAAAAATGCACTGAATGAAAAAAGTAATTAATTTACAAAGAATGTTTAATGGATTTTTCTTTTATTTCTAGTAGTTCCTCTGATGCAATCACACTCCATGTACTATGTACTTTATTTACATTAGAAGAGCAAATAAATCATAAAACAACACAACATATGCTTACTTCACAGAAGTAATTTGTATTTAAGCCATAAAAAGGAATGGTCCACAAGAGGCAAATTGAAATGCCACAACTTTCTCTTGATTATAAAATCATGTAAAATGAAACGCATACTCTGTTACATCAGGCACCTGAGAATTTTGTGATGTTCATCTAGCAGAAACTTCACTTAAGAAGTCAAAATCCTATCATGCATTCTGTTAGTCCAACAGGGGAATGCACACATGTGAATGTTTATATACCATCTTCAATCAAGGAAGAGGTATATCGCTCTTGTTACACCATTCTCATCTCATTACACAAATCAAGACAAAAATTCAAAATACAATGCAGTGCTATGGTCACTAAGGGCACTCTCAGAGCTCCCAACGAACTATAGTTACACCACTTATAAAAAGCAGCGTCAATGTAGGTTACATTATTGTGCACAACGCTTCAAGACATCCCAGTAATAACAGTATCTCAGAAATCAAGTTCTCAGAAAATGAATGTTCAAAGACAGCTCTTGGAATAAAAAAGTAAAAGTTTACCTTATAGTATTCACAAAAAAGCTGCATTTTTTTAAGTGGCGACCCTATAGCCTGATGCCACCATCACTCAGACGTGCAATTTTGCATATGTACAAGTGTGGAACCACCCACCACAAATCTACAATGCATTATTTACAGATTTACATATTTATATCTAAAAGAAGCAAGAATAATATACTGTACTGATCAAAGTGCCTCGTTTTTGACTTTTACCACACTGAATGCAAAGATGGACTAGAAAAATACCTAAGTTCATAAATACAGTAAAGTATTAATTCTCACTGAGAATCTGATTTCAATCTCATTTATGATTGTTAATTTATGATTGTAATTTGAAGTGGAACATACATACATGCTCAAATTATGAAGGCTTATGATTAACACTCATTTTCAAAGCTTTGTAAATCTCTTCTACATACAACATAATACTCAACAAAGAATATATTATTTATTGCACGTCACAATGAAACTAATAGCAGCATCATTTCAAAGATTAAGTTACACACCCTAAATGCATTAGGCTTTCTACTTCAGGTAATGGCAACTTTTTAACGATAATTGATGTTGGCAAAGACAGAATATTAAAATGGTTAATTCTGCCTCTAAACAGTAAGCCAATATTTTAGCTTTCTTTTGCTTCTAAAAGATGTCATAGTAATCCAAAAATGGGAAAATACATTAATTATATCACAGCTGCAAACTTGCAAAATTTTCACCAGAAACTTATTAGCAACAGCAAAAATTTCCATAAGCCTAAAAGAGATTAGTTGCCCATACCTGGGTTAGGCCTACAATTTGCATCTTCCAATAAATTACAATTAATGTAGAGAACTTCCTATTTCTCCCCACACAGGTATTGCTCTACCAGTGGTAAACAAAATTAATACAGCAGCATAAATACTGAACTAGCATTTTCAGATCAATAAATTAAGTGTATCATTTGCCACTTCTGAGGTGAATCTACATGAATGTAGAAACGTAAGTCGAGAACTCATGTTCTACAGGTCCCAACTCAACAGACCTCAATTTTCCTATTCTACCATCCCACTGAATAAAGAGAACTGGTTTCTTGACACACTGCACGCTACTTTATCTTGTGCATTCTGTGGCTACAAACATTCATAGCTAACTAGTTTAACTAGTAACATTTGGTAAATGTCAATAATAAGAATAATAATAAATATTAATAAATAAACATAAATAATACTTTTTCACGCAGGTACATTGAAAACAATACAACTAACCAACTATGTTGCAAAAAATTTGAAACACTAAACCCGTAACATGTCCTCATGCTGTTCTTACATGTTCATTAATAAAAAGTATATCACCTAGATACTTAAACAGTCTAATTGAAAACAAATTTATCTTTTCTGGTACAAAATGATAAATATAAATCACAAACAACTTCATGAATATTATGTTCTTGTCAGAAAGAAAAACTCTTCTCTTGTATGAAGAAGAGTTCGTAAGGATTGACTGAATGGTCAACACAAAAGAAATAGCATTCCCAAACACACAGTTCCCTGTGCATATGTCAACACGCATTTATACAGAGATTGGTTTGGCTAAAAAGCAGTTGGCTTGTAATATACAAAGCACAACAGCTTATGTGAGTAATGCAGGAGAGAACCTAGTTAGGGTTAGCTGTGTTTCTTCATCACTTGCGCAGACTGTCTTTGCTGCTGGCAAGAGATGTGCTTGCACTGCTTTGGCTTTGCTGTTCCCCTCCACTTCCACTTCCACTGCCTCCTTCTCCGTTCAGTGTGCTTGATCCTCCCCTCATCACTCGGCGCATAGCAGCCAGTTCCTCCACAGAGGTTGGGGTAGGGGGTGCGCTGCGACCTTTCAACTTCATCATCGTCTTATCTAATCGATGGCAGAATAGATCTACATCTGATTTCCTCATTCCCAATGCTGCAGCTGCTGTCAGATAAGGGACAGAGTAGTTGCTAGTATGTGCACCCCACCCTGCAGAGGAAGAACATACAGCATGTATTAGGAAGAATTAGTTATAAATAGAGTAGAATCATTTCAAAAGATATTTTAAGGGATGTCCCAGGGTATAATATTTGGGCATTTTCTTCCTGCATGTAAGAGACCTGCTTAAAAGTTTCTTTCCTATTCTAGACAGAATATTTGTTCTGGAGAAATTTTCTTCCTAAAAAGCAGAAGTCAAAATAAATAATTCTCCCACACAACGAGCTAGGTGACTCAATGGACTGTGACAAAGGCTCCATAAGAAGCGATTCAGAACCACAGAAATACTCTTCCGGAATTAACTCAGCTAATCAAAGAAAGGAGGAAAAACACTTCTACTTTCCTTGTATATTATTTTGCAATCTCTATCAAGGACTTCATGTTTTCTCTAACATCCTGATCATATTCAGCCCAGCATGATCAGAGTAAACTATGCTGTATTGAAAAGGAGTATTAGACATTATTAAAGTAGTAAGACAACCCCCTAATTTTGAAGAAACCTACTGAGAATTATTTGTTTTTGTTTTTAACAAATGTTTCTATTCAGTCAAAATAAAATCACAAATGTTCACATTGAATAGAAAATTGTCAAGATAAGGTTAATTATTGTCTAATCAATGGTATTTTCTTATTCCTTATTAAATTAATAATCATTGTTTTTGTCAGTATCATCTTTATCTTCAATGTTTTTGTTATTTCTTTCTTGCAGGTCCTCCCACATACTAGATTGCTCTCTAACTTATTAACCCCCCTCCCGACAGTTTTGAGCACTTTATTTGAATCTTTTGTCTTTATTTGATGCCACCTAAGAACATTCTGTTCTGAGTTACAATATTTTTTCATCATGTTCTTGTTTGTGGCCGTTGATATTTGAACAACCACTGACTTGAAATTTGCATTGTTTAATATTTGCATGATTGAATTGCGAACTGTGAAATCTTGCATCTTTGTACTCTATTCTGTGAATAGCATGGGAAAGAGCCACAAAGTTTTTAACATTTGGGAATAAAAAAAAAGTATTCCATCTTTTGTAGAATATAGAATGCAAATGAAGGTGAATTTCATTTTTCATCTCTTCCAAAATGTATATCATTTTGCATTGAATGGAGTCTTTGTCAAGCATTCAATCGAGAGTCAGTGCAGCCTTGTTGACCATGTAATAAAATCTAAGCAAACATCTTCATTAATTTTGATGCAGCATTTCATATACCCAACTGCCATTTGTTTCAGATTCTCAAGGGTCTGATCAAAAATATTAGTTGGAGTCACCTGGCAAATCCAAGGTGGACACCAATGTCTCATAATCTTAAGGTCATGAGTTTGTTCCTCACCTGGGACACCAACATGCATGGGACTGGGCCAAAGTTCAAAGTGACAACCCTGCAATACCCAAGCGGGACAAGTCGAAGACTGTCTGTCTCCTAATTATTTGCCCTTATTTCAACCAACTTCCTGCCGATAATCGGTGTTTCAGATGCAAGTGAGTGAATATTGTATGTTATGTGTTTTTATCACATTTACAGCATATTGTCATGCCAGCATTTGAGTTTCTTGACACGGAAAGGCAAAGTAAAAATATGGATCCCAACCAATTGGGCTTAATGAGCAAATTTAAGACAAACCTTGTATTTTTCAAATGAGGAATTTAGGAAAAAATATATCTTATATTTGGGTAAATATGGTATCTTGTAATAAGCTTTGTACCACCTTTCTTGGTGATTTTGAACTTTGATCATTCAATTGCTAGATTGCGTGGAAAGAAACCTCTCGATATGCGGATAGAGTTTCTTTGAGAATTTCCAATTGTCATGGCTCCGAAATTAAGAAGTTAATTACTTTAAAAAGTTTGATAACGTCTGTGAAGTCAAAACTAGTAAAAATACAACATAACAAAAAATTAAGATATAACGAACATACATGACCATTTCCCAGTTACAAGAGTTCCCATCAATAAAACACAAAAATTTATATTCCCAGATGTCTTAAGATGGGGTTCTATTATATTTAAAAAATATATAAACATGATAAAAGTAAATATGCACTTGGTTTCACTGAAACTCAAAGAAGGCCAAGAATGAAAAGCTTCCAGCAGTCAGGAAAAAATAATTTCTTGTGTTCTTTTGTTTCAATATTTCTAGGTTAACAACAGGCCTGCACAAAATATCTCTAGGGTCTATGCTCATCACCCAGGACAGCTGCAGACAAACAGGTTACAAATGGAACCTAGCACAACACTGCAGGTTAGTTCTGGGACCACAACATTCTTAGAGGGGTTATTGTCACCATCTATCCAATGTGACACACTCATCTTAAACTATTCTCTCAGTCCTTCAGTCTTGTTTTCATACTTCTAATCACTAGATAATGTGAAAGGAACAATGTTTCTACTCAGCTAAAACTTTCTACTTTTTCTGCTACTTTCGTTCGCAAGTTTTCTAGCAAAAATCTTTATCATATGCTCTCCGAGAACACAAATCTTCTTCAGTGGGGCAAGATCCCCACAGAGGGAAGTGGGAGTGAGGTAAGTAGATGAAGTGACCCTTGTGATTCCCCAGTAATCTTCCAGGCCACAATGCCCTCGATCCAGCTGGTTGGGCAGGCCTGGTTTACAAGAATTTAACAACGGATGTTTCAAGTAAGAATTGCAACAAACTCACCTTCAAACTTGTACCCTGCAACTTCTTTAACATCAACACCTGAAACCACCCTGGTACCCGACACACACCTCATGAATAACATTGAACCTAGAAGAGTTACACTTTTCCTGTCATTTCCAGCCAGTGAAGCTAACGTCATTCCTAGAGGAAATATAAAATATCAAATTTTATAACATGCATACATACAGCTTTCAGAAGAATTCTGATAACAGTAATAAAATAAAAATACTCATCTCATTACATTTGCTCTTAGCATATTTCACAAACAAAATCTCTTAGAGAATCTTACCCATAGATATTGGATTATTCTTAGTTTCAAGTATTCTCTCTCCATGTTGAAAGCTACTTTACTAAGTTCTTCTTTGAGATAAGTGTACATTTCTTTCCTTTGAGTAATGAGATTCTTGTAACCATTTACACCAAGAGATAGAAGAGTTATGAACACATCCATAGATGGACTAGATGATGCTCTACCTATTTAACAGAGAGTTAAAATAATTGACAATAATTTAAAAGTAAGCACACCCAAAGCCTTTATGAAGAATTACCTGGATATGTTTTTGATATTCGTTCTACAAAGCCTTTGTCAAACCCAGCAATTATGGCGCCTCCAACTGGTACCAGAAAATTTTTGTCAGTGCTCTGTACAAATGCATCCACTCTCCCTTTCCTGAAAAATATGCAGTTAATAAAAGTACATCACAGATTATTAATTACAAATGATAGCTAGAAATTTTTATACCTCATAGTTTTAAATATAATTCCAAGTTAACTCCAGTACAATGATCATAAATGTGACAACAAATACACTGACTTAAAAATACTGTCACATAAAAGTAATAAATGTTGAAAATTGCTACACTCTTGTTGCTTCAGCAGTAAATAAATAATATCTTATTTAAGTAAAAAGTGCCAATTTTAATGCTTCTTAAGTTCAATGTCTTTGTAGGAGAGTACTAAAAAAAGAACCTGATGAATCATTGAAAACTAGAAAATATTACCTTGCTGCCTCTTGGATGAGATGCATACATCGTGAACTCTGAAGTCCATAAGCATTATTTATGATGTGTGGAATATTGTAACGACTGCACAAAACAGCCACTTGTTCTACAGAATCGCTTGCTCGGGGAGCAAAGCAACTGGTGGTAGTCAGCACACATGCAATATTTTCTGCACCAAGAGTCACCATCTGGTGTTCCATTGCAGCTAAATCAGTGCGGAGTTCATCTCCACTAACGCTTGCTTCAATAATAATAGGTTGAAATCCTATAAAAACACAATTGCAATGAAGTGTCGGCAGTTAGGACCAGCAGCAAAAAAATTAAATAATTTTCAGTCAATATTAATACCACATTTACTTGAATTTAAAATGAGGTTTTTTCCCCAAATGTCTGATTTGAAAAATATGGAGTCATCTTAAATTCACAGATTAAACCTAGGTCAGAATTTGTTTTCATATCATCATTGTTTTTCCATGTCACAAAACTCAAATGTTACCATGACAGTAAGCTGCAAAGCTGATTAAAATGCCACACATTCTCTCCATCTGTGAATTTGCTGGGTGATTTTGAATGGGCTGGTAAAGAGAGAGAATCTCAAATGAGTGACTGATTATCAAGTGAAATGTAAAGCATGCTGATCCACAAGGATGCACAGACTCTCAGTTTGCCATTAGAATGCAAATTTGCATTTTGCAACAGATGGAAATAAAAAATTGATAACAGCATGCATTCTACTTCCAACCACAAAAGAGAAATGATAAAAATAAAAGGTTTTTAGCCAAAAATTCCCAAACTTGGAAACTTGTTGCAACCTCTGTATTACCCAGGAAACAGATGAAACATGTCTAAGATTGCAGTTCACAACTGAATCACAAGAACATTAGATGATGCAAATTTCACATACATTCTGTTAAAGACTGCAATAATTCTTAAAGAATCAGAGGCAATGAACAACAGTAGGATGAGCAGATAATCTGGTGGCAGAGACAAGGATGTTTTTAGGTGGCATCAAATGAGACTGAGACAATTCAATGCTATAAATTTCATAGTAATAGCTCATGGAATGTTTTAAAATGCTAATCATAAAGAAAATGTTCAATTTTATTTATTCTATTTTTAGTAGGAATAAGTTAAAATCCGAAGAAAAAATGTATTACCATCAATTTTTATTATTTTTAAACATTCTCACTTGCTTCAATTCGTCACATTGCAATTAATCATAAATTTAAAATAAGCCAACAAAAAAACATATACCTGCTGTAATAATACACTTGAAGCAAGCTTTCTGGTCTATCCTGGGCCATAAAACAAACTTTGCATCAGGTCTTTCTTGTTTTAAGGTCAGCATACAGAGTACAAGACTCATTCCAGTGGCAGTTGGAACAACAAAGCACCCAGCAGAGGTTTTTACACCTGAAACAAAACATTTTGCAAGTATTAATATCCAAAAAAGAAAAAAACAAACTGTACTTAAGTAAACTGAAAAATTATTATAATCTGCCAAGCATGAAAACCCTGATGTATTTTACTTCTGTAACTGTACTACATAGGGGATCATCCATATATTACATAACACAAATTTGGAGTATTTTAGATACCCTCCTCCCCACCTGTAATAAACTGGTAATGAAATCGTGGTACCTCTCACCTCCAAACAATTATGTAACACTTGCATCACAGACCCACATGCATTTATAACATATAAAAATTAATTGTATACATAAAAGTATAAAAATTGTATAATTTTTTGTGTATATATTAAAATACATAAATAATTAATGTTAAATATTTGTTTGTATAAATTAGAAACTTAAATTACCTTTATACAATTCAAATAAATATTTTCGGAGTTTCTTTTTAACCAGCCCACAACTTCATTATCAATAATGACTAAATTTCGTTTGGTTTGACACTGTGTTTAATGAAAGAGAGAAGACACAGAAAATTCATTGAAATGCCCAAACCAGTTTTTCTTGTACCAGAAAAAAATGCAATACCTTGAATATTGACAAGGACTCCTGAGAAGAACACCAAATTGTGTGCTGCCAATGGGTATAATATATACAGGAAGTTTACTATGAAATTTTGTGATATCATAATAATAAGCTTTCAAAATAATATCATATGATGAGATCATAATAATACACACTACAAAAAAACAAGCAGCAGTGAAAGTTAATAACATATATTTTTTAAACATTTTTTGAATGCAATTAAAAAATGAATTTAAATTAATTCAATTACACCTGCTAAATAAAACCCATATATTACCAACCACCAGACATAGTTGGCAATGCTGTATGCACCTAACAAAGAAGACTGCGGAATATTTTTGAGGGAAGGAAGAATACACAAGCGATAAAATGTCTGCTAACAAGCCACGTAGAAGCCATTGTGGATGACTCATAAGTGGGAGCCTACTATACTAACTTCATTGGATTCTAGAATATATTATAGAACAGTTCTGATTATTTTCCTTTGTAACCTAACAGATTCAATTAACATACACTTATTGAAGAAATCTTCCCTTTTAGAAATGAAACAATTTGTACTTCACAACTTTTTACTTTCCCATATATGTACGTATACACGGAGTGATATACTGTAGTATAGGGAAAGTTATGTAATGCTGCGCGAAAAAATGGCCAATTTTCGGAGGAAAAAAATTAATTGCCAGGCCATAACGGAAAAGTGGATAAAACCAGTTGCTAAATTAAGAAAAAAATCTCCTAACACATGGTATAGCCAGGAACCCTCTTTCCTAGGTCCTTGATGCCTAAAAACCAATTGAAAGGAAAACGTCCATCTGTCCGTCCGTCTGTGAACACTGCTAGCACCGAAACCATATGTACGATTTCTTCCAAAATGGATAATTCCCCAGTCGATCTAATACTAGTCAAAGCTTTGAGATTTTGAAAAAGATTCTTCAAAATTTGGGGATACTTTATATGAAGCCCCCTGGGGATTTTCAAAATTTTCTCAAAAACGGCTCCAAATTTTTTCTTTAAATTTCTTGTATGAATAGAGTAAAATACACTTTTTAACATGGCATAGGTCCGATTTTCATGGATAACTCTGAATTTTTGAAAACTGTGAAAGTTTGAATTTTTTTCAGCGACTATCTCCAATTACAAAATTGAAGATAGATATTTTTTCTTCAAATAAAATTTGTTCTGCATATTGAGTTCTTTCATAAAGGTCATGTAAATGTTTTTCAAAATTTTAGTAGTTTATCATGCAATATTGCGTGCAATATGTGCAATTTTAAAAAATTACAAAAACAAGATTTTCTCAAAAACGGCTCCAAATGTTTTCTTTAAACTTTTGGTAGGGATAGTGGTAAATGTACTCTATCAGATGACATAAAAGCCATATTGCTCTATAGGTTGGTTTTTTCAAAAATTACAAAAATGAAATTTTTTTCACATGTTTCTCATGTCAATAATATTTACATTAGAGGCTATTTTTTTTAAATTATTGTATTTACGAGTACATGTGCTTTAAACAATGTCAAGTAAAGTTTCTGGAAACACAACCGTTTTCTGTGAAAAGTAGCTCAACATTTCGCATTTTTAGAAACGCTCAAACGCCATTTTCTCATATATAGCTATACATTTTTTCTTCATACTTTTGTAACGGATAGTGCTAATTATACTCTTTAGTATAGCATAAAGTTTATTTTGAGTTTTTTTGTTTTTTCAAAAATTATATAATTGTAATTTTTTTGAAAGATCTCTCACATCATTAATATCCACATTACCAGCAATTTGTAAACATTATTATATTTGTGAGTGTATGTGCTTCAAATAAAGTATTTTGAAAACTCTAATATTTTCTGTGAAAATGAGCTTCAAATTTCGCGTTTTCAGTAGTGCGAAAACGCAATTTTCTCTTAAACAGCACATAACTTTTAAATGAAAATTGCCATTTATGACTAGGTTTTGTGTTCTTCAATATTCTAAAATTAATGTTTTCATTCTACCAATAGGAAACCGAAAAATTAAGAAAATGACAAAAAAATGTACTTTTGGCCATGATAGATGGTAGCTCGCAAGAAAGAGTACGTGGCAATTCCGAATAGCTAGCAAAGACCCACAGAAATAGAAAACTAGTACAGGAAAGTCTGTGCCATTCTGTAGCACCACTAGTTATTTATTATGTATATTTATTTTTTTGGCTTAGTATAAGACTGAATAAAATACTTATTTCTGTAACTATTTAAGAAAGAAAAAAACTCATTGTTATGTCACACTGAACAAATATAGAGTAGCATTGCCTCAATTCCTCCTCTCCCCCTTTTTGCATTGAGTAACTTATGGACAACTCATATGAAAGTTTAGAATTTTTTGCGTTACACAGGAGATATGACAATATAAAGTTTTCTCGTATTTTTTTTACAACTTCTTGTTTTTAGTAATTTACCTTTGTCATTGTAAGAAGTGAAAAATAACAATGTTAAAACAAATACAGAAGTGAAATTGTATCTTTACAATGAACAACACTAATTTATTTTTAAACTTGCCCCAATAGTTTAGACTAATAAGAATAACTTTATTTATGAGGCGAGACTCGGGCCATCAGGCCCGCTCTTCTGCCTAACTTTGTACTACATAAATATATAGAAAAAAATTGAACAGTACAGTTAGTAAATTAAATAAAATACAACTTAGATATGTCTTGCCCCTGGGCTCACAAAGAGAAAGAAAAAACGTCCCAGCATTTACCATAAGTGGCTGAGGAAAACCAGGGAAAAACAAAGGAAGTGTGCATGCTCTTCAACATTGAGCAACAAAATAAAATATTTAAAATAATTTTAAAAGCATTTACTGACACTGGAGAACACTATAGAGGTGCCTGAAAATATATTATAAAAAATATAAATTTAGCCATACACGTCAAACATTATCAAAAAAATCTCAATACATTAAAGAACTCATAGAAAAACTCTGAGTAATATACAGTAAGGAATTAATTTATTATTATCATCCTAAATCACACACAGTATTACTTTTTATATTCAGCAGCAGATCTATTGTTGCATAAATATTCAAACTTTAACACATGTAAATTTTATGTGAAGACATTTCATAACCTCATTTAAACAACATTTGAAATAATTAATTGGTAAAAACCTCTCTGAGTACATTCAAGACAAATACAATACTTCAGTTTATAAATAGGCTATTTACAATAAATAGCTAAAAGAACATTTTATTTGGTTGAAATATAGTCTGTTAGGACTAACTGCAATACGTTGCTAATTCACTTTCTTCTGTAACAAGGTTGATGCGTTCACCTGCATTTACAACCAATGACTGTAAAATGAGAAACTCACCCATGTAACGAATAACATCCAAAACAAGAGAATTTGTTAGTTTATTCATGAGGCTTGACCCAGCTGCCTTTGGCTGAACTTCTCCAAGATCACCGGAACGTCCAATACCATGACCCAAACGATAATGTCGCTGGGCCACAAGAGCTGCATAAAAGAAAGAAGGATTCAAAAATAATGGAACTGCCTAATATGATACTAGCATTAGCAAATTTTGTAACATTGGTACTTTTCACCATGGAACCACTCGCTGTCTCTGAGAACAACTGTGTAAATGTTCTTTCTACCTTCCAAGGTTTCAAGAAATCTGTCTTTCAAAAAAATATAGTATTATTCCAATTGAACACCTACAGTTTTTAAACATTTTATTTCTCTAAAGTTCCATTCTCTAAATAACAAACAAACAAGAAATTAATGAAAAAAAGATCATGATTTATTCCATTTCTTATAAATATTACAGTTCATTATACAAGTTCAGACTATTTGGACGTTGTATTTTAAAATTAGTGGTACAGCTATAGTGGGTGTAATTCTGACAGCTGCAGCAATATTGATGGAAACAGCTCCCATTCATGCCAATTGAATTTAAAAACTGATAATGTTAAAATGTATGTAAACTTATGAAGTCTATGAAAGGTTTTCATTAAAAGTTGATTATGCATTTTAAAATTATTTCTTAATTATGTTTAAGAGTTCATTGGGTTGTAACCAGAAATGCCAATGGTTGGTTGAGATGGACATTAAAAAAATGTGCTAAAAATTTATTTAAAATAAGGAAGTTACAGACTACAGTGATACAAATTATTTAATTTCTTGTTAAAATTAATCTGTAATTTTAAATTAAAACATTCAAAGTATATAATTTTAAATTAAAATTTTCAATTGGTGACATCCTTGCAATGGTGAGGCTTGTGGCGAACTAAACTGACGCCTCACTACTACTCTACCGAAACGCTCAGAATTCAGGGGACATGCGCTATGGGTGAATTTATGATTTATGCTAATGAATAAAATATTAAAAATTTACAGCTGCTTGATTAACACAAGCAACAGTTAATTACAATAAACAAGAAAAAATCTCAAAATGAAATTAATAATACTCCTTTTTTCCCTTAATGCAATTAAACCAGAAATGCATCTTATTTCACAGATAAAAAATGTCAAGAACACATCATCTGACCTGTATCATCACTTTGCACCAACTCTCTTTAATGGTACTGTAATACATCAGTTAAAAACTAAAATACAAAAACAATTTATAGAATCTTACTTGAAGCAATTCTGGCTTCTCGCTCTCCAATACCACAGTTACCAGGAAAATTATTACTGTCCATTTGAGCCAAATCTGCCAAGAATAGCTCAATTGTGGTGTCATCCCATCCCTCTTCTGGCCATTTTCGCTGAAAATGTATTTTAAAAATAAAGTGTATCCAGAAACTGCAATCATAATAACTACAGGATCAAATGTGTAGATGACTTTTAGAAATCCATAACATTTAATACTTTTTTAACAATTTAACGCATAATGTAAAACTAATCGTCTCGTAGTTTTTTCTGCACAATTTCAAGATAATATAAATGTTAAATTAAAACTCTTAATAATTTCATCAATATTCTATTATTCATTATGTCCATTTATGGCTTAATTAACAGTTTGCTTCTTAAATAACAAGTAAAACTTCATTAAGTGAGTAGGTTTCATAAGTATAAATTGACATTATTACTTTAACCAGTACGTTTTTGTTACATCCCAAATTACAACAAAACATACCTGCTCAATAAGTTGTCTAATGAGATTTTCTCTGGTCTTCTTAGCTGCTGCTGCTTGTTGTAAGTAAGTTGCAGGAATTAGTCTTTCAGCCAAAGTAAAACTATGGCTGTTCATTTTAATATTTACTTTTATAAAGATATGAATGTCCAAACACTATTGATTTGCCATTGCTAAAAATCAAATCAAAACCTTTAATTTTTATCTCAGTAGCACCAAACAGCCCAAAACACATTCAGGTAAAATATTACACAAATGTCAGAAATAATTGAATATTTCATGCTTGACCCAATGATCTTCCTGGTAATATACATTGCATGAGTATCAGAAATTAAGTAAGTGATGTTCATCATCAGTATCTAATAAAAAACATCTTACATGAAAAAAGTTAATACGTACACAAAATAAAAACTAAACTAAACAATAGTTAAAATCCCTTGAGGTAGGCTTCATTATGCCCACATTTCATTTAAACAACCTAAATCTTCTGAACACACTAAAAAATGCACAATCACAGCAATAACGACACGTGTACGAAGCATAGGAATGACACAACAGTATAATCGGTCGTCCAAAAGCCGCTCTTATTCACTGGCACATTTCGCATTAAACTCCCAATGCACTACTTGACATCACACTTCGGCCAATTCTTAAAAAACAATCGTTAACAATTCGCCACTTACCAACACCAAGACGGCACAATACGCACAACTATCTTTGAATAAATGAGATGATATTTACAAAAGATGAATTGTCGAGACTAACCATCAACTCCCAATCCTACAAAACCAAATACAACCTCCGTTCTCTTCAGCGTTCGGCAGCTGAGCGCGCTCTACGGTAGTCTTTTGTTTTTTATTTGTCGTGTTCTCGCAGATGGGGTGCTGCCTTCCAGCACATGGCCTCTACGTCATTGGCATTCACTTGTTCATTTTCTATCTTCACAATTTCATCATCTCCTCCAGCCTTCGAAGGGTGCAATGGCAAGCATGAATTTGTCTGCAACTTCGAAGATTGCCCGCCGTGTTACTGAGGGGGCTTTTTGCTTTGTAAAGCAAGGCCAAGCCATGTAAGGATTGAGAAGTATATATCTTGCATATTTTATGTGATTAATTGTTTAGCGCGTTGAACATGCAATGTTAGATAACCAATAAATATCTACAGCTATACCAAAACATTTTGTGGAATCGATAATTTAGAAAAAGAAAAATAATACGTGAATATTTAGGTTTGTTTTTTTAAATTAAGCCTATATTGTAGAGCAACAAAGTTTTATTAACTGATTAACATGTATTATTTCCTTCTTTAGCAAGTGGCATCCTTCATTTCATCATTCTAAATTGTGTTTGCGGCCTCTAAGTGCGGTTGCTTCTGAAGAAACTTCACAGAACATTCCACAATCGCCCACTGGAACTCAGAATGCTGATGGATTGAAGTTGAAAGAAGAGATTGAAAAACTAAATAAAGATATTGCAAGTCTTGAAGAAAAGCGACAAGATTTAGATGTAAGTTGTGTTAAAACTGTATTCCTTCTTTTGATTTTGTAGAATTCAGAAGTTTATTAAAGATGTGAATTGAACTTTCTGGGTGAAAGAGTAGTACCATGTTTGTAGTTCTACTTTTAAACTGATGGGTTGAAAATGTTTTTGATATTCAGTTTGCAAAGGTTTCTGATGTGATTACATTTTATAACAGCCAAAAGAAGAGCACTTTCAAAATTTCAGGAAGATGAGAAAAAATCGTGAATTGTGGCTCTTGTACACTGCTGCTGTAGCGTATTAAATGTAGTTTTTCTCCATCCCAAATGTCTCACAATTTTTTCATTAAGTAAAAGACTCTGCTTGAACCACATTTCCATTAAAATTAAGCTTATCATTTTAACTTTCTTGTCATATCGATTGTTACATTTCATATAAATGAGTATCTCAATGGAAGAACATTGGAGTGGCAGCTTGAACTGAACTATTCAGGAATAAAAAAAATGATTATTTAGTGTTGTAATTTTGTTAGAATACTCTAGAAAACATACTGTTTATTCTGGTATCATCCAACAAATTGAAAATTCCCAGAATTTGACCAAGCTATAATAGAAGACCTCTCATTCAATGCCTTTTCACTGTAACCTTGCTTTTGATAAAATTCTCACATCCAACATTCTTCCATGGAGGTACTCAAATATTGTGATGGTGAAACAAATGAAGCTGTACCATGAAAATATTGATTCTTCTTCTTTACTTTGTGGCAAGAGACAGTGTACTGAAACTTTCAACTTTCCAGAGGAACTCAATGTGACATGGACTATCGAGAGCCAAGCCCTTCAAATGAATAATTTGAAGGAATAGCTCAGATACAGTATTTTGAGTCTTTTAAGGACTAATTTTCTATATTTTTTTGTCAATGATTTTGGAATGTTGTGTATTATCAAAAAAAAAAAAATTATATTAACATTGCACCAAAGTTGTCCATTGACTTCTAGACCATTATCTTGTCATCTACATCATTGTCATAATTTATCTTAATGGCATGCAATACCTGAAGAGTTGTATTTTTAAAATAAAATTCACAAAGATTGCTTAAAAATACAATCCTTCAAAGAGGAAGGGCAAATTTTTATTTTGTTCTAATTTACAACTTGTAAATTAATTGGCAATTTTCAGGATAAATACAAACGAGCTCTAGCAGAAGGAGAGAATATGCGGAGGAGATTGATGAAACAAATTGACGATGCTAAATTGTATGGTATACAAGGCTTTTGCAAAGATCTTCTGGAGGTACTGGCTTCCTTTTTTTTTTTTTTTTTAAGTGGTTGTTAACAATATTTTAAAAATCTGTGAATGCTTTTAATTGGTATGAGGTATATGTAATTAACAAACTTAGCTTTTGCTGTAAATTGAAAGATCTGTATGGAATCAGAACAATTTTTTGGGGGATTACAGGTATCAGATATTTTAGGAACAGCTACTGAAAGTGTACCCAAACAAGAAGTCACAGATTCCAACCCTCACTTAAAAAATCTGTATGAAGGTCTCACTATGACTGAAGCACAATTACAAAAGGTAATTTAGAATTAAATCAATTAGTGTAGATAATTATTTGTTAGAGGAGTTTGTTTTTACATTTAAAAATATTTCTCACTTTGCAGGTGTTCAAAAGACATGGTCTGG
Source organism: Acheta domesticus (assembly GCA_031308135.1). Classification (NCBI taxonomy): domain Eukaryota; kingdom Metazoa; phylum Arthropoda; class Insecta; order Orthoptera; family Gryllidae; genus Acheta; species Acheta domesticus. The sequence continues at coordinate 14,514,171 of JAHLJT010008756.1, read as the reverse complement.
TTCCTGTGAATCCATTGAATGAGAAATTTGATCCTAATTTACACGAAGCTTTATTTCAACAGGTGATTCAGATAATATAAAATACTTGATCTCATTTATTTTCGGCAACCAAGAGTGACATTTCTGATTTTATAATAAAAAAAATAGAGTTAAAGTAGAGATCGCAGTACATCCTCGTGAAGCAAGCACTGTGTGGAGGAGGAGGTGGTGGTGAAGAGGGGGGAATGGGAGAAGGTAGAAGGGATGTATCCTTAGGCCCTCCCTCTAACTTTAAGAAAAGTGCTCTGAAATAAGTGAATAAGAAGTACCAAAGTACGGTTTCTTCATGTTTCTTATCAGTTGGTGACGTCCTCAGGGAAAGGCATTTTTCTTATTTATTTTGCTTCACATGAACCATGTCTACTTTTGTATAGAACACTTAGGCATATGAATTGCCTCTTTCTTACCACATATCCACTTGAAGCTATCGCACAACTAATGCCAGTTGGCTAACCTCATAAAATACTTACACATTAGCCCTGACACAAACAATCCATGGTTTTGAATCCACTTAATCACAGCCAAACACCCCTTTCACCATTCCTTATAATGAGCCACATTTATTCTCACCATTGTAACACAAACTCAGTGATCACAATCAGAAGAGCACAAGAAATGTAACTGTTTGCCAGAAACTTAGTGAAGCACTTTGACTGTTACCTCCATCTACACAAAAATTGAAATTAAACTGCAAAATTACCACTGTGCAACCTTCGCTTTAATCGACATTTATGGTGTTCCGATGAGGTAGTAGGATGTGAAATGACGTAACAAAGAAAGTAACAAGTCGCAAAGCATTAAAATTATTATAGTAGTTTAATTTGAAACTTATTCTGTTCTGTGTTCTGTTATGTACAGTATTAAATATTCAAGTCTAATCAACAATTGTTAATCATCAAAGTTCAGATAGAAATAGAGAAAATCTTCGTTCCTATTTGCTACAATGTTTCCCATCATGTTGCTTTAGTTTTGGAGAACTATTCCTCAATTCTTGATTATTTTGAATTGTAGAATAAGTGTAATGTTGATTTTAGTTGCTAGAAACTGTTGCTCATTTTTAGAGATGGAGATCAAACTTGATTAAGTCCTTTATTCCATATAAAATTAAGGGTTAAAGTAGTACCTTATTGCCCTTCCTCTAAAATAACAAAACATACTCTACAGTAAATGAATACAACTTAACAAGGTGAAATTTATTCATATTAAAACAATTTGGAGACCCCCAAAATAAAGCACACAAAAACCCTGTGGTATTTAGTCCATGGATTTGAATCCACTTCTGCTAATCAATCTTAACATCGTTTAGGTGATACATTTTAAAAAATACTGTTTTCCCTCCAAATCATATAGAAAGAATTAACTCGTTAATCAAAAATACAAATAACAAAAAATTTGAAGAACACAAGAAACGTGTTCAACAGAAAATTGGCTAACCGCTTTGACAGCTCCTCCAACACACACACACACACACACACACACACACAGAATCAAAATAAAACTGCAAAATTACCATTGTGCAACTTTTGCTTAAACAGACAATAGTAATGGCGCTCTAACAATGTACTAGAACATGAAATAATATCACGAAACATTATTATTATTTTAGTAATTTAATATTTATAACTTATTTAGATCATGCATGGCAGGCAGTCTTGCCAACAAAACATCTCATGTCTTGTTTATTATAATTGTATACAATGTTATGTATATTGCTCACTACCCCTACCCGCTAAAAGATTCCTCTCACCACCCTAAATACCCATCATACCCTATGACATGTTTTCCCCTCCTCACCCAAGTAACCCAATGTACTGGTTTAAATAGTTCCACGTTCTATATTATTATATAGAATTGCAAAATAAGAAATCTCATGCCCCATATCTTCCTTTTTATGATGAGCTCCTGATTATTCTAGATTACTTATTTAAAAGCACTTGGTCAAGTGATTAGGTTCTTAGATAACATTAGATTAACTATTGATATGTGTTTGGGTTACAGGAAACTGCAGACAAAGAACCTGGGACTGTGATTGTGGTTTCCAAAATAGGATACAAACTGCATGATCGAGTAATACGGCCAGCTTTAGTAGGTGTCTCCAAAGGCTCGTAATATTATGAAGATTAGAAATGTAGTGAATGTTGTAAATATATTTTCTTATATTGGTTAGTTATGATTTTTCAAACTTGGTTGAAATATATTTGGAATGACTGTCTACAATCAAAGAACTTTTTATGTTGCTTTGTACAATAGCTGTTGCAAGTGCTATATACAAGATTGTATGACCCCTTATTTTGAATATTAATGATTATTAATGATTCTTTAGACTCAGTGTGTTCTATCTTGCCATTTCATGAAGTATTCATGGGAGAAAGTGGTGTGATGACATGCAATGGCAACTGATGACAAATAAAATAAATGCTGTTTCTTTTATTACTATATGAGTTATCCTCGTTCATGATTCCTGCTAACCTGATTACGACATAAGGCCATGACAATAATAGATGTCAGTATTTCTTTGGGAAAAACACACACACACACACACACACACACACACTTCTAATTTTGCTTTCATTCCAACACAAATTGCCCTTTAAAATTGTCTACTTAGTACCAGAGTCCCTCTTACTGTATGTTAGCACCCAATTTCTAAATCTTGGGTAAACACTTCAGACACCAATTACTCTGTAAAAAAAATTCAAGGAAAATGTTGATTAAATATTAAAGTCCTTATAGAGCATGTCCATCAGTTTCTGTTTTCAAAGTTGTATGACAGATCCCACTCCATCACCTCCAGCTAAATTCTCTTTAAAAAAATTGCTTGCCCATCACAGCCACTAAACACAAGTGAGGAGCCTTCATTTAGGCAAAATACATTAATTTACCCATAATCTTACTTTTTCTCACCTGGAAATGGTGTGGTACATTGCAAGACATCATTTTGGTTATTTTCTGAGAATAGCTGCATAATACTTCATTTTTAAACAATGCATGTTTTGAGTTATTTATTGATTTAATATGTATGGTATTCATTTTTACAATATATTTGGAGTCACTGCTTGTAAACATTTCTACTCTGGATGGCTGCTGTCTGCGATTTTGTTGTGTGTCTGATTTTGTCAAGCTACGTGTTACTGCTTGTGATGCAGGTTTTCTGTCAAGTGGTTCACAGTTTGTAAATAAAAATTATTGTCAACTATAATAGTGGTATGGAAATAATTGCTTGTTTTATTTATTAATGTTATTCAGGATTGAATTAGGGGCGTCTTCATGCCAACACTTTCTTGATGTTTCTTCAAATTGCTTGATGACCTTTTATGAAGTTCAGTTAATTTGAAAAACATTACTGCATGAAAACATGTGTTTCACATGAACAATATCCTTGCTTCAACCCTCCAATAATTTTGACAGTTTTCTGGAAAACTTTCCATTTCAAACCATACCCCTAATAGACACATTATTATTATTCTTCAAGAACTCCTGTTAGAATATTTTTAACAAACAACTTACGAATCTGTTGTTTATCGTATGGCATGAATTTTTGGGAAGACCACAAGATAGTCATTGTAACAAAGCCAGAAATTGCAACTTTCACTTTGTCCACAACAAATTCCACATTGGAAGGAAATTGTGCCTCAGGTCCAGCAGAGGAAGAAAAGTGCTCCAACCTCTCTATACCATGAGTCACTGAGCCTTAGCTGTATATCAGATCAGAGGACAGACACTATTTATTAGTACAGTTTGTTATTACTGTGTATTACTACACAGTAATAACACACTGCCCCTAATTGGAATACCAGGATGGACAAACCAAATAAATTCTCTGTAGACCCATGCCTTACATAAATAACTCCATGAGCAGTCAATGCTATAGCCAAAGAACTCAACTTATTGATTACTTCTAAAGTCACTCACTCCCCTTAAGAAGTGATTACATCTGGACATGTTTAGCTTCTAAAAGAGGTCCATGTCACCTTAAATCAGAAGCGAGGAACCTTTTATCTTCAGAAGATTTAATTGCCTGAATATTAAGAGGTGTACAGCCTAAAAAGAGAGGGACTTACACTTTCTATTCTCTCACCGCTCAACTGATAAAGTCTGGGAAAAAATCTGTGATATCTGGGAAATGTTTCAAACGTTCTTCAACAATCGAACTAAAGTTAAAGCATATTTGCAATTTATATTGAAATCAAAAGCCACATAGTTCCGCGACAATTTCGTACTTGTTGCCGGAGGCAGCTCCTTCTTAGATTGCACAGCTGCCCGATAAACGAAAAATATTTTAATGTGTTAGGAATATACATTTTCATTTTAATGACATTGAATATTCAAGGTATTGCAGCAACAAGTATGTATACTATGAAATCATTTTGAACCTAAGCGCGCTCTCTCCGGCGTCTGGTGTGTTCCCAGGTTGCACTGTGTCAGGCTGGGTTTATTACTGCATTTACTCTTTGGCTGTGCCTCAACAAAGGTTCTTTGTTGCACATCCAGTAGGTGGGAGCAATACCTTCTTGATTTAGGTGGTAATGGTAGAGTGTTGCCGAGCACTGCACGGAATCCGAGGGGAATACCAATTTTCTGTCTTCGACAGTAGCTGTAACTTAATTTTATAAATTTCGCGTGATATTAACAGAACGCAAGTTCAATCAACTGGGCGGTATTGTTCAAGATGTTTGGAGAATTTTTTATTTGATATTAGATTTGTGAATTCAAAATACATACTTGACATCTTTCTGTAAAGTTAGCCGTTCTGGAAGGAAGTCCCTTTCTGTTTCCCACGGTCAGTGCATATTTCCGGCTGAAGTTGGCGCTGACGTGAATAATGTACTTAGAAGGATCTTTCATTATTACAATACTTACTGTAACGGATCTATCCCTTTGACTCTGGGTTTTATTGTAATAAATAATACTAGCAATAATACTATTACTTTATAAAATAACTTAGACCCTTGCTGGGCATGCCATCTGAAATAATTTCCTTTGAACCTAGGATTGATTCAATAAACATCTAATATTTTATTATATCTATACCTAACTATTTTTTAATTCAATTTACTAAACAATAACCCATATTTTCGATCGGGATATCCAACGCAGTGAATTTATTTTGTGAGTCGACAGAGCCGACCATACGGAATCACGGCGACGGAACTTTACGAAAGGAATCTCTGATAAAAATTTGAATTATACGAATTCAGGCGACCTGTACGATAGCAAACAGATTCGTTCTTCTATAAAAACATTTATAAATCAAATTCTCTTTACCTAGCTATAAAAGCAACAAAATACACTTCACAATAACGACAAAAATAACACAAAAATCTTTCTCAGCTTTACTCATTTACTCTGTATTTACAACATACACACACTTTGATTTCTCCATTCATACATGGCCATGTTACCTTACTAGTGTTAACTTTAATAAACTTATGTCTAATGACAAGATTTGGTCTTTCTACATATTGTAATTATCATTATTTATTTCTCACTTCCCTGTTTATTCCTCCACATTCTTGTAGATGGTATTCTGCCGTTGTCTCCGGTCCTCAGCGCTGTCCTCTCACGAGTCCTCGTCACTCCGTTCAGTACAAGTTTGTGTTAATCCTCCGAAACTTGGGTGTTCGCCAATCGAAAATTCTTTTCACTACTTACACTTACATGCGTATATCTCCATTATTGAGAATCACCAGATTAGTAGTGTCGATGACATATTCCAAAGCGTCGCCCCATTGACAAGTACGGGAAGAACCCCAGAGGACTGGGCATTTACATCAACAACAATCAAGAAAGGTGTGGACTGTTGGTTTACTAAGGCAAGAAGCCATCGACCGACAGTTTGTCCTGGGGAGATATAGATGTCACGCAGTGAGTTTGAGGGATGGAAGGTACACCTACACACGCATTTTGAAGTTCTGAAGAGGTACATTCACAAAAAGGGGCGAGACGTGAACCAAAGTAGCAACTCCGCAATGAGGCCAAAGGATGTCATCGACATCTACCTTTTATGCAGTAAAATGGCGGAAGGATGCGCGGCGTGATGCAACAAGACGAGTCTCTTGGACACAAAATATTGAAGGCATTGAACGGGACGAGAGTTTTAATTCGTCACTTAGGAAGAATAACCCATTAAGATTCCAAGAGCCCTAAGAGTTCAAGAGGTAATTAAGAGGGCTTTTTATTTTCTCGCACTTGCTAACGTAAGAAGAGGAAGTGTTGTAATGGTGCGCCGGAAAACTGCGAATTTTCGACAAACAAACTCTTGTTGCCGGGCCCTGGTAACGAAAAAGTGGATAAATCCAGTTACTAAATGTAGAAAAAATCCTTTAACACGTGATGTAGCTAGAATCTACATTTTATGCGTTCTTCATATCGAAAAATCGATTGACGGCAAACCGTCTGTCAGCACAATGCTAGCGCATAAATCGTTCAGCCGATTTTCTCAAAATTGATATTCCCCAAGCGTTCTCACTGATGTAGCGGCCCCTTAAATATGAAACCGATATTTTAATTTTGGGGGGTACTTTACATAAACACCCTGGGGCATTTTCTAAATTTTCAATAAAAAAAGGCTCAAAATTGTTTGATTAAATTTTGTTGTTGAATAGTGCGAAGGACGTTTAAGAGAACGGTGTTGGTATTATTTTCGTTGAAATCCCCGATTATTTCAAAATTGCAAAAATATTTAAAACTACAAAATTGAAGATAGAGATTTTTGCGTAAGGCGAAATCCGTTGTACAAAATTGGCTCTTTAAAAAGTGAAATGTACAATGTTCTGAAAAAATGTGCTTTTGCGTAATTTGCGCTTAAAATGTCCTTTTTTTCCTCAAAAACCGCTCCAAATTTTTTCTTTAAATTTTCTCCACTTATGTAATAAGGGCCGGTAAAAAATATGATGCTAGTCGCAATTTCGGGTATTGCTTTTGCTTCGAAAATTGCAAAAACATTCAAAACTACAATATTGAACATGGATTTTTACCTCAGAGAAAGTCTGTTGTACAACATTAGCTCTTTAGAAAAGGCCATGTACAATTTTTGAAAAAGTTAGTAGTTTTCGATGTTTGAAATTAATGGAACATGTATGGGCGTCCCGTCTTATATAACGATAACATTGTAATATTGCGTGAAAGTATGGGCTGTTGTAGCATCACTAGTTCCGTTTCCGCTGCTGCAGCCCAAAGGGTGTCCACCCCGGCTGAAGTTTCCTCCGATGCAGACTCCTGAGCACTGTTGGAAGGGTAGAGAGATTCCGGAGATGTGGTAGGTGGTTGGAGCTTGGAAGATGGGTAATTTTGAAGCGAGGCAGGGTCAGATAGTCGACTGTCATCAACCTTCATGCGGGGATGAGAGGTGGACTTCGTCTGAGTAGCTTTCTTGGGCAATTTTTTGTATTTGGAGAAAATTATTATTTTCCCGCCTTGTAGAGGTGATGTCTGCTCAGGGAAGTCCACAGGAGACACCCCACCACACAGGTGAGCAACTGGGGGAGTAGCAAGTGAAGTCTGTCAACTCGCTGTTGCTTTCACCGTCGTGGTTAGAGCACTGGAGAATGGACGAGTGAGATTCACTGGGTTCTTCTCCAGGTTTCGGCGTCTTCTTCTTCGTCGGTTCTACCCCTAAGAGTTTGCCGTTTTCGATTTCCATATTTTTCGGTCATTCCATTGACCTTCTTCTAGTCCTTTCTCATTCATTACTTCCTGTATATACGTCTTCCAGGTCAAAACAGGTCTACCTCTTCTACGCCTCCTTTCAGGTATCCAGTTTAAAATTTGAATTGGCCATCTCTCATTTTGCATCCTCTGGTTTCGGCGTTTCGCCTCAAAAAAGACCAATTTTTTCGTCACTCGGTTCTTTTGAATCTCCCTCAGAAAGGTAGGGTACCTATTAGAATTGACCTTGTTAGAATTCCTATACAATTCACACAAGTGGGGTTGCACAGGGATCTGGGTTTGTTTGTTTGTTTGATTAGGTTTAAAGGGCGCTTCAACTACTAGGGTCATTGGCGCCCATGTCAAAGTGTTCTAAAACAAATATATTAAAGTTCTAATAAATGTGTTGGTGCACTTTTCTACTAATTTATAAGCACATGTATACCCTAAACAAGAAGACTTCAATTAAACATAAAATATTTTAGCATACAAAACAAATTTAAAAACCGAAAAATTTGGGGCCAGTAAAAGATTCCCCTATGTCATATAAAATTGTATATTCCGCTTTCTCTCAAAAAACAAAAGAGCTTTGTGAGCGCGGAATCGTCATCTCCGAGCACCTCTCGTAGAGATTTGCCCAGAGCATGTCTACGTCGGCTGCCATCAAATCTCAAACAATGCAGGAGGACGTGTTCCACAGAGAGAGCCGTCCTGCATGAGTCACAGGTAGGAGGAGATTCTCCACGAATGAGAAAACTGTGGGAGAAGCGACAGTGTCCGATACGCAGACGGGTTAAAATAACTTCCTCGCGCCTAGAAGGTCGGGATGAGGAGCGCCAGGGACTAACAGAATCCTTTATTACGCTTAGTTTAAAGGTGGTATTGTGCCACTCTGTTTGCCACGCTCTAAAGATGAGTCGTTTTAAAGAAGCTTTAACATCGGACGATGGTACGAAAGGAATGTCAACATGAGTATTCTCCGTTGCCGATTTTGCCGCCTGGTCAGCCAACTCGTTCCCTATGATTCCCACATGGCCTGGGACCCAACTCAGTATTAGATCGTAGTGGCGAGACAGAAGGCGATGAATGATGTTTTGAATAGATTCCGTCAGGTAGTCTGAGGAAGAACGGGAGAGAGCTTGTAACGAGCTAAGAAAATCGGAACAGAGAACTACTTGGCGTAAGGTCGTTGATGTATTTTAGGGCTTCAAGAATTGCATACATTTCAGCAGTGAAGGTACTGCACTGAGAATGTAGCCGATATGATTTTGTGACCCTGATACAGTAAAAACTACAGGCCACCGCGTCATTGCACGATGAGCCGTCTGTATATAGAAATACATGATCTGAATAGGGTGCCCTCATTTCCTGAAAATGTTTCTGGTAAGCAAGAGGACCAGTCGTTTGTTTAGGCAGGTTGGATAGTCTGAGGTCAATATTCGGGCTGAGAAGTTTCCATGGAGGAATGGGGTGACTTGGGGGTTTCACGGGTGTCGGAAGATCAACATTAAGGTCCCGCAGAAGATTTTGCAATCGAATACCTGGAGGCTGAGGCAGCGATGTTCGAAGAATATATGATGTTTCATATTCAGGATGGATAATTATTTGGCGGCAAGGATGGTTAGAGAGTCCTGATACTTTAGCTCCGTAAGATGCTAATAAAATATCCCGCCTTCGTTTTAAGGAAGGCTCGCCAGCCTCGGCTAGAAGGCACTCAATTCGGCTGGTGCGGTATGCGCCTGTTGCTAGACGCATACCCGCGTGGTGTATCCTATTGATGGGTCGCAGAGTGGAGGGAGCTGCTGAGCCATACACTTCACTACCGTAGTCCAAAACTGAGCGGATGAGTGATCTATACAGCCGCAATAGGGTAGTGCGGTCGGCACCCCATGATGTACCATTCAGCATTCGGAAAAGATTAAGGGGAGAGACACATCTGGTTTGTAGTCCACGGATGTGAGCGCGCCAGGTAAGAGACTTGTCAAATGTAAGCCCCAGGAACCTGGCAGATTCTGCAAATGGAAGCGGGTTTCCTCCCAAGTGAAGGACTGGATTACTATGCAAATGGTATATCCTACAGAAATGCAAACCGATACATTTAGTAGAAGAGAATTTAAAGCCTGTTGACGTACTCCATTCGTGGAGCACCATTTGGAGTTGTCTCTGGATCACACTGACGCTGCTGGAGGAACAGAAGATGGCAAAGTCATCCACAAATAACGATGCCTTAACAGGTTCTCGTACAGTCGACGCTACACCATTGATGGCGATGACAGAGTGACACTCAGAACTGATCCTTGGGGGATACCATTTTCAAGGGGGTGACTACGAGAAAGTCTATCACCCACACGAACACGGAAGGATCTATTCAAAAGGAAGTTTTGGAGGAATAGCGGAAGCTTCCTCTTAAATCCCCAAGAGTGCAGGGTTTGCAGAATGCCGTACCTCCAGGTGGTGTCGTAGGCCTTTTCTATATCAAATAATATAGCCACTAGATGTTGTTTCAAGACGAACGATGTAGAGATAGCTGTTGCCAGCGAAACGAGGTGGTTCAAGGTAGACCGGTTTCGTCTAAACCCGCTTTGGATTGGCGTCAAAAGATTTTTATGCTCCAAGGTCCAGGCTAGACGCTGATTCACCATGCGTTCCAGCACTTTGCATACACAACTTGTGAGGGAAATATGTCGATAACTTGAAGGCAGTGATCGATCTTTCCCTACTTTGGGAACTGGGACGATGATAGCTTCTCGCCACATGGTAGGAATAGTATGCTCTTCCCAGATACGGTTACAGAGCCGGAGAAGTAATTCCATGGCCGCTTCGGGAAGATGTTGCAACATTAAGTTATGGATTTCATCTGGACCTGGAGTGGTTCTTTTGGCAAGCTTCAGAGCAGAACGCATTTCATACATAGAGAAAGAGGTATTATAATCCTCATGTGCTCTGCTCGAAAAATCCAAAGCGCGATTTTCCATTCTTTCTTTAAACGAAAGGAAGCTTGGAGAGTAGTTTGCCGAACTCGACATCTTCTCATAGTGAGTGGCAAGTTCCTCTACAACGGCGTCTCGATCTGTGATTATCTGACCATTTTTTCTAAGACCTGGCACTGAGTATGAGGAAGGATACCCTTTAATTTGACGCACCTTCCTCCATACTAGACGTGGTGGCGTGTGGCAATTCAAGGAGGACACGTATGCCTTCCATGATGCATTCTTGCTTTCTAATATGGTTCTCCTCGCCTTAGCTCTGCACCTCTTGTACTCAATAAGGTTATCCACTGTTGGATAATGTTTAAGTCGAGCCAACGCTTTCTTCCGAGCACCGATAGCCCTTGAGTAATCCAAGTTCCACCACGGGACGAAGGGGTGTCGCGAATTACCGGTCGACTTGGGGATTGCAATGCCCGCAGCTTGCAATATTGCAGTGTTAAAATGAGCTGCCATATCCTCCACACTAACAAAATCACCCTCTGATAGATTCACATTCGCTTGGAATGTCGTCCAGTCGGCACGAAGGACACACCATTGAGGGGGGCGCGCTAAACCACTAGCAAGTCTATCAATGTGGACGATAATGGGATAGTGGTCGCTACCGTATAGGTCGTCTAGGATGGACCATTGCAGGTCTGTTGAAAGAGAAGGGCTGCAAAGAACTAAATCGATACACGTGCTCGAGTTTGTGGCGACGGCAAAATGAGTTGCTTCACCAGAGTTCACAATAACCAAATCCGCTGTGTCTATTACTGATTCAAAGATACTGCCTCTCGGACACGTGCGGGAAGAGCCCCAGAGAGGACTGTGGGTATTCACATCGCCGACTATCATAAATGGAGAAGGCAGTTGATTTATCAACCCTAAGAGTTCGTCTGCTGATATAGTCAGACCTGGAGGGATATAGATGTTGCACACAGTAAGTGTGAGGGATGGGAGGTGCACCTGCACACATACTGTTTGAAAGTCAGTCTGAAGAGGTACCTCTGTAGATAGCAGCGAATCATGCACCAGTGAAGCAACTCCGCCATGAGCGCGGAGACCATCATCCACATCAAACCTGTACGAAGAAAATCCCCGAAAAGATAGAGGACGAAGTGGGGTAAGGTGAGTCTCTTGAAGACAAATCACCAGAGGATTGTGACGGGACAACCAGAGTTTAAGGTCGTCCCGTCGCGAGGAGAAACCATTTGCGTTCCATGACATAAGAACCATAGTAGTTGTGTTAGTTCGTCCCGTCGGAGGGAAAATCCGTTCAGATTCCAGGATAGGAGAGCCGTTGTTTAAGAAGTTAGGAAGTTTTCTTCTTTTCTTTTTTCCGCCTCTGCCGTCCGAAGGAGCGAGTGTCCACCCCGGCTGAAGTTTCTTCCGAGGCAGACGCATCCTGACCACTGCTGGACAGGCTTATAGATCGCTCAGAGCGAGTCTCAAGAGTCGGGGTAGGTGGTCGAAGTTTGGAGGATCTATCAACATTTTTTTGTCCAGGCCAGAAGGCCGTGTGACATCAGCCTTCTTGCGCGCCTGAGAAGTGGATTCTTGTTCTTTGTATTTCCTTTTTGGGTGGTGTTTTGTATTTTGTGGGAATTATTATTTTCCCACCTTGCAGAGGCGAAGGGAAGTCCACTGGGGATACCTGGCAACAGAAGTTCGCTACTGGGGGAGTAGCAGGGGAAGACTGAATATTGGTCGCTTTGACCGCGTTCGCCAGAGTGCTAGAGAAAGAACGCCTGAGATCCACAGGGTTCTTCACCAGGTATCGGCGTTTCGCTTCCGGAAAAGATACCTTCTCCGTCACCCTAATCCTTTGAATCTCCCTCTCTCTCAGATATGTGGGGCACTTGTTAGAGTTGGCCGCATGGTCTCCTTCACAATTTACACAGCGGGCTGGTGATGAACAAGGGTTGGGATCATGCGCGGAATTACCGCACTTTGCGCATGCAGGGCTTACGGCCATGCACCTTTGTTGAGTATGACCGAATCTCTGACACTTAAAGCAGCGCAAGGGATTCGGCACATACTGCCGCACGCGAAGGTTATAATAACCACAGCTAACGTACTCTGGGAGAGAAGGGAGATTAAACGTCAGGATCAGGGTGGAAGGGGGGATCTCTTTCCCATTCTCCTGCCTCCTGATCCTATACACCTCCGTTACACCATAGCTCTTGAAAAAGGAAAGAAGTTCAACCTCGTTTTCAGACGCAAAGTCTTCATGGTTGACCACTCCCTTACATAGGTTAAGGGTAGGGTGAGTGGTCACTTCCACTTGGAGGCCGGCAATCTGCTTAGTTTTTAAAATTTTGTCTATTTGTTCGTCGGTGCGCGCTTCAAAGAGAATGGTACCATTTCTCTGTTGCACGACCGCTTGAAGCTTTCCAAAATTCTCCTCAATTGCTCGCGCAAGGCGGACCGCACTAATACTTTTAAAAGTTTTCTCAGTTTCAGAGCAAGACATCAAGAGAAACCGAGGCTTTCTTGGTTTATCTTCTTCCCGGAGGAAGAAGCTATTTAGATCAACTGTTCTGTCACATCTCCTCTTTCTTGCAGAAGAGGGCAGGGGGGTTGTTGAATATCCATGAAATGGATATAAATTCATCTCCGTGCTCCCCACCCACCATGGAGTCCAACAAGGGGACACCCCACTGGGGTGCCAGGGCTGACACGGAGATATAGTAGGGGAATGTCACAGCGCTGCACCGCCGTGGATCCCCCCGCTCACCCTGGAGTTCAGTGCAAGACCTAGTCCGAGCCGATTGATCGGGAGTGGGTTAGCTCCCGACCGCCCGTCTAGAAGAGTCCGAGGCCAAAGCGAGTGTATTGACACCTACAAGGAATGTTCCCCAAAATACGTAAACGTACCCCTTAGTGCAAGCCAGAAAAACGTAGCACCGGGACTAGTTGGGAAACAAACAGGTCTCTCAACTGCCAGGACACACATTCCCTCCGACACGGGTCGCCATGCACGGCAAACACATGGGTGGGCGTTCAGCATACAGAGAAGGCCAGTGAGGAAGAAAAAGGAGTGAAAAGAATATACGTGACATGAAATGAAAAGCAAGACGATGAAAAAAATGGGCAAAGGAACACTTGAGAGCCTTCTCTGCATCCCCCCGTCAGGACGTGGACCAACCCACCTCGACGGGAGGGATCTGGGATCGCGTGTGGATTTGACGCACTTCGCGCAAACAGCGGTTTCGGTCATGCACCGTTGTTGGGTATGAACAAACTTCTGACATTTGAAGCAGCGCAGAGAGTTTGGTACAGTAGTGCCGCACGCGAATATTATAAAAATCGCAACTAATCCTCTCTGAGAGATGGAAGATTAAACGTCAGCATCAGAGTGGGAGTTGGGATATCTCTCACATGCTCCTTTTTCCTGAACATCAACACCCCAGAGGCAACCTGGCTCTTACAGGAGGAGAGACGTTCCTCTTTAGTTGCGAAATGCAAGATCGTCGTGGTTCACCATTCCAAGAGGGTAAGAGTATGGTGTGTGGACACTTCCACTTGGAGGACGGCAATCTGTTTAGTTCTCATAATCTCTTTTTGCTCCTCAATATGTGCTTCAAAGAGAATTGTAGCATTTCTTTAGCGCACGACCTCTTGGAGCTTACCGAACGAGTCCTCTTATACTCGCGTGAGACGCACTACAATCATATTCTTAAATATTTTCCCTCCCTCGCCGCATGTTATAAGAATACGTGGCTACTTTGATCTGCTGTCTTCTTTGAGGAAAAAAGTATTCAAGACGACAGTTCCCTCAAAACATCGCCTCTTCCTTCCGGAATAGCGCAAGAGATTTGTTTTGTGCTCCATAAGATTGAAGCGGTTTCGTCTTCGTGCGTTCCACCCACCGCGGAGTCCAACATAGCGACACCTCATTGGTGTACCAGGGTTGACACTGAGATATAGCAGGGGATGACAGCGCTACCCCGCGGTGGCTCCCCCCGCTCACCCTAGAGTTCGATGACCTAGCCCGAGCCGATTGATTGGGGGTAGTTTAGCTCCCGACCGTGTCTAAGAGAGGTCGAGGCAAAACAACGTGTATTGGGACCAACAAGGTGCAGAGACATCCCCTCACTCATTATACAGCGAAGGCCAATTAGGAAGAAACTAGTGGTGCTATAGAATGGCACAAACTTTCCCGTATTAGTTTTCTATTTCCTTGGGTCTTCGCTAGCTATTCGGTATTGCCAGCTACCATCTATCACCGCACAAACTACATTTTTTGGTCATTGTCTTAATTTTCGGTTTCCTATTGGTAGAACGGAAATATTAATTCTAGAATATTAAAGAACATAAAAAATTAGTCCTAAATGGCAATTTCCTTTTAAAAATTATGTGCCATTTTAAAGAAAATTGCGTTTTAGCGCTACTAAAAATGCGAAATTTGAAGCTCATTTTCACAGAAACTTTTTGAGTTTTCAAATTACTTTATTTGAAGTTATTTGAAGCACTTACACTCACAAATATAATAATCTTCACCAATTGCTGGTAATGTGCATTTTAAAGATATGAGAGATCTTTCAAAAAAATTACATTTATATAATTTTTGAAAAAAACAAAAAAAAACTCAAAATAAACTTTACGTCATATTAAATAGTGTAATTAGCATTATTCGTTACAAAAGTTTCGAGAAAACAATTGCAGCCATACATGAGAAAACGGCGTTTGAGCGTTTCTGAAAATGCGGAATTTTGAGCTAGTTTTCACAGAAAACGGTTGTTTTCGATAAACTTTACTTGACATTATTTAAAGCACATGCACTCATAAATATAATAATGTAAACAATTTGCCGCTAGTGTAAGTATTAACGACATGAGAGACAAGTAAAAAAAATTACATTTTTCCAATTTTTAAAAAAACAAAAGAATACAGTAATATGGCGTTTATGTCATCTCATAGGGTACATTTAGCACCATCCCTACCAAACGTTTAGAGAAAAAATTTGGAGCCGTTTTTGAGATCTAGTTTTTGTAATTTTTTTTAAAAATTGCACATATTGCACGTAATATTGCGCGAAAGCTACTAAAAATTCCAAGAAAGTGTACATCACCTTTAAGAAAAAACTCACTACGAAGAACAAATTTTATTTGAAGAAAAAATCTCCATCCCGAATTTTGTAGTTGGAGAAGACGCCGCCTAAAATTCAAACTTTTACAATTTTCAAAAATTCGTAGTTAACCGTGAAAATCGGTGCCTTCTTTACCACCTTAATAAGTGCATTTTGCTTTGTTCTTACAAGAAATTTAAAGAAAACATTTGGAGCCGTTTTTGAGAACATTTTCAAAATGTTGGGGGGGAGGGTCTTTATGTTAAGTACCCACAAATTTTATATAATCTTTTTCAAAATCCCAAAGCTTTGACTCGAACCAGATCGACCGGAGAATATCCATTTTCGAAGAAATCGTATGTATGATGTAGGAGCTAGCAGTGTTCACGGACGGACGTTTTCCTTTCAATTGGTTTTTCGGTATCAAGGACCCACAAAAGTGGGTTTCTGGCTACAACACGTGTTAGAGGATTTTTTTTCTTAATTTAGCAACTGGATTTATCCTCTTTTTCGTTATCACGGCCCGGCAACGAATTTATTTTTCTGGCGAAAATTGGCCATTTTTTCGCGCAGCATTACATACCTTCCCTACACTACGTATATCACTCCGTGTATACGTACGTATACGGGAAAGTAAAAAGAGAGAGATGAGAAAGATGGCGCAGAAATTGTAAAGGAAAGGCAGGAGAAGAGGGAGAATCCGAAGAAAACCTGTCAAGCAATTCCACCTGGATGGAACTGGTATCCAACTCAACCACACGCTGTGGAAGGTTGTACATTTTTATGGAAAAGTTCCCCAAAACATGGAGAAAATGACCAGTCCCCTCCTATTAACACTACAATGACCAAGTGTGTCAAAATGACACATTTGTGACATATACTACAATGTAGTGCTTGAGTTTTAAAAGTTAAAAAACTGATTCTTCGTAAGTGCTTTCTTTAATGCATGAACTTCATGTGCTGTAAAGCTCAATCCTGTGATTTTCATAGAATTGGAAAAAATCTTACATATACCTAGAAGGACTGCCATGTGTCATATTGACACAGTATACACTTCCAAGTCTTGATATTTCATTTTTGTATCATACTTCCGTTTCCCATTGGAAGTAGTATATCTCTGGTTTTCAGATTGATAAGACTATTCTTACCTTCTTGAAATTCGATGCATGACGATGATAACGATTCATTAGAAATTGCTGGATACATCCTGTTCTTTTTGAATCCACAGTATGTGTTACAGAGAACTTTCAATGTGCAAAACGTAATTGCAAGCCATGAGTGTGTGCGTGTGTGTGAAACTTTGAATAACGAGTACAGAAAAAGGTATAAATACTTCTTGAACTTTAAAATTTTACTAAGGGTCATTCCATATTAAATCAACAGTCATTTTACATTACCATCTCAGATTCAGATGAAATTTGACACATAGGTAGTTGTGCATTTTAAATAAAGATTACCATGTGAACCCATTGCAGTCCCATTTTTAAAATTGCACCATCTCTTTGGAAATATACAAGGATTATTTTAGAATTTTTTCAATTTTTTTGAAGATGAGCATTTTGAAAAAACTCAAAATCAAAATTTTGCAAAATTTTACATGGCTGTATTTCAGAAACGGGTGGAAATATTTTACTCAAAATTTGTAGTTTTCTTATTCTTCATTCATACTACATATGTGTCAAATTTCATCTGAATAAAAAGTGGTGAGGTAAAATTTTAATTAAAACTGTGTTGATTTAATATGGAATGACCCCTAAAGAAAACAGTGAAGGTGGCAGTGACAGCAATGTAGACATTTCTGAGGAAGCAAATGGCATGGGTGATGAAATCAAGGATTCTGGTATATATTCTAGTGAAGAAGTAGAACAACAACAAGAATAAATGTCCAATATTATCCAAAAAGTAGGAAAAGCAGCAGTCGGAACTTAGTGAGTGAGGGGAGGGCGGCTTGAACATGAACTGCGATTCCTTTTTTCTTCTGTGTCACTGGCAGAAAAGCTGAATATGAATAAAATAGGTATAATGGGATGGAATCAGCAACATCTGACACTTGAATATCACATATCAAAAATATCAAGGCAGTTTTGTCATAGTGAATTTTACAACTTTGGACAAACAAAACTTCGGTCAAACTCTCACATATTATTATTGAAAAGAGAATAAAAGTGTTCGAATCCTGAGCACCTTACATGACAGCATCAGCACACAGAACTCTGGGGAAATGAAGGCGATGTTTTTTATAAAAGGATAGGCGGAGATAGATACATTGCATCAGATGGTTCGTAAATATAACGTGCGCCCAAGGAGGTGATGATGGCCAGTTCACATTCTATTGAAGATCCTGGATATCCCAACAGTAAATGCATAGATATTGTTCAAGAAAGATGCACGAAAAACATTGATGAAATATCGTCTGAAAATGTTAAATATTACCCTTCACTCTTGATAAAAAGCACTGTTACACCTAATTATATGAAAAGGAAGCATTGCTAAAAAAGGCAATTATAGCAACATTACTTCTCCTGTATGTTGTACGAGTTGAAAGTTTGTTTACGAAAAATACTGTGAGAGAAAAATCAGCATGCCTACACTGTTTAATATTTTTCTGTCTCCATTAATATGAACAATACATTTTCATAAACTAACAAATACTAATTAACGTTTTCATTCATTGCTCAGTATCTTCTCTATTATTTCAAGTTCTGTAAAAGTTTCTACAACTTTGTATTTTATAACTTCAAACTTTTAGATAAATAATGTATTAAAATGTTCCAGAAATATGTGCATTTATTTATTTATCCACTTTGCATTGCAATGCGTAAGAAAAATCTATAATATTAGCTTTTCAAGTGCTCAGGAGATCATGTGTCAAAATGACACACAACGGTCCTTCTAGGTAGAACGAAATTCCGGTCCTTCTAGTGTTAAAATTGGCTGTTCTCAATTTAATAACAACACTTCCTGTGTTACAATGGTGTTAAAAAAATAAATATACTTTGTGCATACTGTATTTGCTGGTGTGTAGGCCGCAACTGACCATATTTGACACAATAATTTGAAGAAAAACAATCTCCTGTATAAGCTGCTGTAAATTTCGCCGAATGGAACTGCAATCGAGCAGCCGGGAGGAAGTTCAACGTTGATGACAAGAATGTGAGGCGGTGGATTCAATACGAAAACCGCGTTGGAAAATACCAATTGCAATAAATGTGCATTTCGAGGCAAGAAATATAAATATCCAGTAGTTGAAGCATTGTTGGAGTACGTCCGGGAACCCGGTGCAACGGTTTTACCGTTTTCCGAGAGATACTGCAGTTCGAGGGCAGCGAAATCGCCAGAAAACTAGATATCCCCTGTACCGAACTTTAAGTGTACTACCGGTCGATGCGGCTACAGGTGGGCGCGAGATGGGGTCCCATAAGAACTACGGGAGCAGAGTAGCAACGCAGCGCCGTTGTGCTGGCGATGACGGCGAACGGCGCAAGTTGTCGCCATACGTGGTTTTCAGAAGAAAAACTATGCCGAAGGAGAAATTTCCCACCGGAAAAACAGAGCGTGTCCAGGAAACTGGATGGATGAAAAACTTATCCTGGACTGGATAAAGTATGTGGGATTGCAGCTGCCTGGTGTGCTGCCATGTTAGTTTTGGGCAGTTTTCGGGATCACACAACCGAGGTTAAGAAGGAAAGCAATGAGGTTTTAGTAGTGATATCAGGCAGCATGACCGGTATGCCGCAACCTTTAGACGTGGCTACTGACCGGCCATTCAAAGTTCACGTGCGATGTCTTCGTTCGTATACTGCGATTTTTGTAGGAAGAGCTCTGAAGATAACTCAAATCCCATCTTCGCGATAGAATATGTCACGCATTTCGCGTCTTTTCTCGGTCTTGCCGGTAGAAGTCGCATGATCGCAAGCACTGCTTCATACGGTCGCGATCGTGCGAAATCTAGCGGAACGACTGTGAATGATACGAAATGCCGTGACATATTCCATCGCGAAGATAGGATTTGAGTTATCTTGAGAGCTCTTCCTACAAAAATCGCAGTATAGGTGGTCGCAACGAACTGAAGCCACGATCCGACTGGCCGTCTCCAGAAAACCACGGTGGCACCGACGTGTGTCAATGGCTTTTGGATGCGTGGGCAACGTTTTCAGGCGAACAGGTCCCGAAAAGTTTCAAAGTCTGCGGCATTTCAAATAGGATGGACGAGAGCAAGGACGATGCATTATGGAACGCTTCCAGCGATTTTGAAAATAACAACGAAATCAAGAGGAAAGTTAATGAATCCGGGGGCGATAAATGTGATTAAATTTAACTTTAACATATTTACTACGTATATTTGTGAAAAATAAATGTCATTTTTGTCATAAAATTTTGTTTTTCTTCCAGTTTTTTAAAAGAAAAATCTTGTGTATACACCGCACTCCCTTTCATGATTTACTTAAAAAAATTTAAAAATAAAAAAAATTCACTATTTTCACAATATTGCTGTGATGTGCAATACTTTTAATAAAAATTCATGAATATTTTTACAATCAATTAACTTCTGTCTTGAAACAACAGCCACCAATACTCTTCATTTTTCTTCTTCTTAATGATGTTTGGCCAAATTAAGTGTCTTCAAATTATTATGTATAAATTCCTATATACATCTTTTAAAAGTTCATTTGCACTAAAACATTTCATTCCAGTCACATTTATTCACATAATAAAGTATCTCATTGAAATTGGTCTTCACTAATGATTCACTCAGGAGCCCACAGTTTAAATGTGCGGTCATATGAAGATGTGGCTATAAACTGTGAATCTGGGGAAACATCCACACACATTACCTTTCCATCATGACCAGAGAGGGTTCGCATTGGCTGCCATGTTTTATTAGACCACACCTGCAACCAAAATGAACATTTTCTTCTAGGTAGTTTGTTAAAACATCTATCTTGGATGACATGAATAAATTTCAATCTGGACATTACACGGAGTAAAATGTGAAAAAAATTCATTTGAATAGGACAAATTAGAATGTATATGATGGGTTTGGCTCTAAATAGTCCTGTATCACATAAAATATCCAATATGATAAATGTATAAACGTGCACACCATATCAATTTTGTAATTTAGGTGAATATTGTTGTTGTCAGATTGATATCTTTTATCTTCTCATGGCTCAGAATCAATTCAATGTGAGGTAGGACTATCTCGAGAGAAGCTCTTCATACATTTTAAGATTTATTTAATAGAATACTATAACATTTTATTGTTAATTTCAAAATGAAGACTGTCAAGAATTTGAATTAAAAGTGAAATCACACTGCAATTATTACAACTAAATCTCAAAATTGAAATAAAATATATTCACATGTGAGGAAGCAAGTTTCAAACCCAGCAATTTATCTTTATTCTGAAATTGAGTTATTGGTACTAGGATAATCTTGATGAAAAAATCTATCTGTACAATGTCCCAGGTTTCCATTCTATCCATTCTTATTAACACATAGTGTGCATTTGCATTTTCACTGTAAATGACATGATTAAAATTCAAAATATAGTTAATATTAGGAGAAGCCAGTTAATTTGTACGTTAACCAGATGGTGTGGATGTTGTTTTAATAGATAATTTCAGACTTCGTCCAACTAATACATGCTTTGACGGTACAGTGGTTATCATGCCAGGCTACTGATCCCAAGTTCATAGGTTCAAACCTGGTCAAAGTACGGGGATTTTTTGAGGCACCAAAAATTGACGCCAAGCATGTGGATGCTTGATGGCATGTAAAACAGATCCCAGGAAAAGCACTTGGCCAATCGTGGCAAAATTGCATCCTTGAACAATTTAGCACCAATCAGAGTTTCAATTTGAATTACTTGATAAGATTGCAGATATTGTATTTAGGCCTGTGCTATCTGGTATTCAAATCAAATGTCAAAATTGGCCTACCAGTGCCACTAGAAAAAGCAATGACAAACAACCCTAGGTGTACTTGCCCAGGATAAGTGTCATAAGAAGGCACGAAGGGATTTTGGAGACTAGTCTATGCACTACTAAATTTATGGCGTAAAAGAAGAAGAATCTGACTAATGTTCATATTTGCTGAAAGGTTAATGAAATGTTAACTTATTCATCTAAAACATCTCTAAAAACAACAAAAAATTGCAGATCTTCAAAGGAAACTAGAAGAGCGAGTTTTGACTTCTGTAACAAAAATCATGTGTACTGAAAATTGCTAGGTTTGATACGAGTTCCTTCAATTACATAAATTATTTCTTTGCAGTAGTTATAAACAAAAGATTCAATCACAGAGTTATCTTCAGCTTATCTTTAACACTTAGTTAAATTTGAAAACAGCCAGCAAGTGTCTAATGAAAATTAATGGGAAAATTAACTAAAAATAAACTTTAACTACTTTTATCATTTTCATCACTGAATTTAACACATAACAAGCAAATTTCATTAACTTAAAAACAAAATTAGAAAACATCTGTTCATCATTTTTTGGCAACTTCAATTTTACAACGTGAACCTGTTGAACTAATGAAATACAAGGGATTCATTCAGTATATGAGGTATTTTACAAGCAGCATCAACGCTGCCACCATTTCATGGTGGAACTTAGCAAGCATTACTTAAACTCCAAAGAAATTGTTTTTGTGACCTGCATGAGAATAGATTTACCTTGGCAGTATTGTCATATGAGGCTGTCACCAGGAACTGTCCGGTTCCTTTCTGGTATTTCACTTCTGATAAGAGGTTCATGTGGGCAGGTATCGTATACAAGCAAGCTCGTCTTCGAAGATCCCAAATTTTGCAGCTATTATCTTCACTACCTGTTGCTATGTGGTACCTAACAATAAATATTTTCAATTTATTGTTTAACAAATGTACAAAATATTCTCATTAAGGAAATTGCAGTTTTGTAAATAATTAACACAATTCTAATTAAACGAACTTCAAAGTTTCAACAAAACATTTCAATTGTAAACAATTTTCATTCAATTTCATAAGAATTCCAACTGAAACTTGATTCAGTTGACAACCATCGATACTTAAGAATACCAGCTGACCCATGAAATTACAGAAGAAGTAAAAGAAGAAGAAGATGAAGAATAGAATCACCATTCACATGGCCACAGAGTTAAAAAGTTTCTGAAAATATAATTGAAATGTTCTGTGTTTTCCCAGATATTTACATGTAGTGGTGGATTATAGCCAGAAATCATGTTTTTAACCTTTACTTTAAGAGATAATGTATCACGTTCATAATTATAATCACTGAAAATTGTATGTAAAATCACATGTGTTAGACAATTGCTGTACATTTCATTTACACTCTACATTTAAAAATAATAATTAATCTTTGAACTTTAAAAACTCACAATCTTTGCTTTGCTAACTCTAACCTTACAGACATGAAATGTAAACTGTTTTTGATAGATTGACTGTAACTTGCACAACAAAAAAATTCAAATAACAAATGTCGGGAGATACGTGTTACTTCTTTTAATTTTACTTAAAATTTAGTGTTTAATTACAGCAAGTGATAACACAACTACCTTTCATTTAAGGGAAAAAAAAAAAAAAAAGAAACGAAAAAACAAAGAGGGGAAAAGAAAAAAAATGATTGAGTAGAAAGCTCATACTTCTTTCTAAATGAAAACCCTTAAGCATTTTAAACTATAGGTAATACTGATGCATTTCTTGATATTGATAATACTGATTCATTACAAATCTTCTCTAAGTCAGCTATAAAGGGTATTATGGAAATCCAATGGTTTCACTTTTAAAATCAACTTGGCACTTTTTTCACCACAATAATATTATAATTTCACCGAAGCAATATACAGATACATCATTATCTTCTATTATATACATACCCATTTGGTGAGAAGTCAATTCCATAGATTGCTTTCAAATGACCTTCTATAAACATGATACATCTCCCTGTACGAAGATCCCAGACTCGACCAAATGCATCAAGGCCCCTGTAATTACAATGTTGAAATGTCTGGTTTACACAAGGACATAATTACAATAACAATTCACTCAATCAGAAGAAGCAATCTAATATAATTATTTTCATTCAATAAACCACAACGTCAACTGTACAAATCAAATGGTGAGCAACCACAAAAAATAACACTATTCAGTAAATTTAATTCTGCACTCTCTGCTTTCTGAGCAGAAAGAACATTTAAGAAAAATTTCCTTTCCTACTTACCCAGTGGCACAAACAGAGCCATCTATCTGATACGAGATACAATAAACTGGTTTGCAATGACCTTCCTGGTGCAAAACTTCTTGACACTGCTCTAAGTCCCAGAGCCGCCATGAATTGTCAAAACAACATGTCCCAAGAAAGCGTCCAGATGGATGGAATGCTAATCGCGACACTCTGTGAGGAGCATGACCTTCGACATCGGCAAGGGGTTCTTCACTGAAGAATATAAAGCACACAACAACAATTACCATCTGTAGTAACTTTAAACATACAAAAGTAATTACTACAAAATATTTTTTCTAAAACTACAGTTTGTATGGAAATTTCATTAATAAAACAGATGAAAAGATTTTTCACTGTACAAAGTGTTTCATCATAGATAAGCATTCTCAACGGTCAAAAACATTTTTGGAGTTTAGTCAATAGTCAATTTCCTTCTGCAGGACAGTAATGATAGTATATTCAAATAACCTGTAAAAAGGACAGTAACAAAACATTTTCAATTCATACACATCAAAAATTGTTTTAAAATATTGATAAAATTTGGATTTGGAGATAAGACTTATGCAGAATGTAGAAACATATGCTTGACATTAGCAAAGGTGCAAATTCTCAATGCAATCTCTCCTTAAGAAACAAAAGTTGTCTGGGTCAGGAGAGCAGACCAATAGCATTCTGAAATGAACATACCTTTCTAGGTTCCAAAGCTTCACTGTTCCATCTGCTGCACAGGATGCTAATGCACAAACAGTCATTTCATCTTCCATTGCTTTAGGATGAAATACAATTGCACCAACATTGCAATTGTGTCCACGCAAAGTCTTTAGCAACTCACAGTTTGGCACTGACCACAATTTACATAGTCCACTCCTGAAATATTCTGACATCAATAAGTAAAAAAATTACTGACATAACGATTACATTGAACCATTACAATAAAAAAAAGCAAAACTCAAAACACATGTCAGTGTATTGCAATTATTTTATGTGGTCAACAAACGTGTACCTTTGGTCTCAATTGTTGTTTCATTCACCAAATATGATGTTCCAGAGGTAAAAACAATATGGCTCAAATTGACACTTGGGAACTTTGCCTCCGTCTCAAGTGGAATTCCTACTCTCAAGCCAAAATACTAAAAAACCTACATTTTAGTGACACTGCTGTAATCTTTGGTGATGTCAATTTTCCAACAACAAAGTTGACAAAGATAAGAGCAACAGTAATAACTAAAGTTGTAAGAAAATTCCTAGATGTACTACAGATGTACAAAGACACAAATGTAACACAAAAGGTAACTCAATCCATAAGATTTAGATATGGTCAATCATCTTCACTCTCCAATTTATTTTTTGTAATGATGATATCATTGCTCCACCATACTTCAGCCCCAATATAGATAAAAATAATCACCTGGTTTTGAATACAGAAAAGCAAATTAACATGAATATTGGGGAAGACAAAACTATCATGAAGCAGAAATTTAACCATCTTGCAGCTATGAAAAATTGAGCCACTTAGGTAAGCAGATACCAACAATGTGTAATGAAATATGTGACCTAGATGAAGGTGAATGCTTGACACAATAACTACACAATCTCAATACTACAACTCAAATTCATTCTTGAAAATTAAAACCCAGAGCTAAATCACTCTATGAAATGCACATCTAAACAAAAAATAAAAGTGTGAAAGAAATAGGAAAACTTATAAAGAAACCAACTATAGGGCACATAGGATCATCACCAATGCCTTAATTACAAAAGCATCAAATAGTAGGCAGAACTACAAGAAAAATATTATTATACATTTCACCTGGTTGAAATTTTAACGATTACCTGACAATTCCCATTTTGCAACTGCCAACTACTGTGGCAACCCCATTCTTACTAATAATGATGTAATTGGTATAAATTATATTTTGACTTTTCAAAGAATTGACTGCTCCAGCCAGGGATTAAACATGGTTCTTCTGGAGCATTGGGTGTATACCAAGAAATCCCCATTCAATTCCTGGCTGGGGAAGTCTATTCTTTGATTAGTCAAAATACTTTATAAAAATATTATAGAAAGAGGTGGAAAGTTCTATTCATTTATTCAAAACCAAATCTTGTTGAAAACTAGGGTATCTACAATGTTCAGAAAACAAATGGTTAGCATTGTAACAGAACCAAGGAGAATAGCAGAATTATTAGCCATAGATTTCAAAACAGTATATATGATGGAACAAGAGTTGGAGCTTAATGAACTTTATATAGACAACAATATATTAAATGATTTTGATTTTACAGATATTGACATAGAACAAATGCTGAGTAGCCTTGAAATGACTTCAGCAACTAGTCCAGACAGAATCCCACCAATCCCACTTAAAAAGTTCCTCACTTGTTTGGCTCCAGTTTGAACAAAAAGGTTTGAGAAATCAAAGCTGTCAATTTAAATTCTGAAAGCATGCTATCATAACAATTATTTTCACAAACTCCAACAAACTTCAGGTCCCTCAGTTTAACCAGGGTAGTGGGGAAGACAACAGAGCAAATCATCTCCACAAAAACTTAAATATTCATTGATGGAAGAAATATCCTCCCTCATCAACAACACTTATTCCAGGACACTCAACCATGACAAACTTGGTGAATACCTGGGATACCAGCATGATGTCAATGAAAGGACAGCCAATGTAAGGTAGTCCAACATTATTCAAAGACCTTTGCGTAGTGACACACAAGCTATTTATATAATGCAAGCTGCAATACCTCAGGTTAGGAGGAAAGGTATTTGCATGGATATCAGAAAACCTAGTTGGCAGAATATTTCATATCCTAGTTGGCAACAAGTTCACCACAGCAAGACCAATTTCTATTGGTATTCTTCCAGAATCAGTGATGGGACCAACACTATTTATCCTGCAAACCAGTGACTGAGGATTTAAAATCAAATTGAAACTGTTTTTCAGATGAAACTATTATTCTTGCCAATCACCGTACACCCCACAAATAATTTCCAGATGTCTTGAAAACAACAGAAATATGGTCACATGGTTGGCTAGAAACTTGGTTTAATGGTTGTTACCACTGAATGATGCTAATAAAAATCACATTGTCAAACCAACTGAGGCTCAGAATGATCCAAGTGTGATAATAGTACAGGACCTTAAATGAGAAAAGCACATTTCAGACATCATCAGAAAGGCCAACTTACTGAAGAAGGCTTTTCATCTTTAGAACATGAAATTGTTGAGGTTGTATAATACATGTAAAACCAATTACGGAGTACAGAAGACATGGTCCCCTTGTTACAAAGAGAGACCTTAAGGCCTTTAAGAAAGAAAAGTGAGGAACAAAAAACAACTGAGAAAATGTTCCTCGAGCACAATGTTCCTCGAATTTATATTTTCAAAATTGTATGTTTTTCTTGATTTTGTGCCACTTGTGAAATCCTACAGTGTAGTAAAACCCGACTTTAAAATTTTTGCATGGCAGGTCTCAAATTTAGACAGACATTCTGAAAGCAGGGACGGTAATGTCAATCTCAGTTTCAGATACATATAAATTATGAGTGTTTTGCGGAGTATGTTTTGGTGAATGTTCTGAATTGGTTGGTTGAGTAATTTTACAGGACTAATTCCATGTGTTTCATTTCGAGGGTGTTTGTTGAGTTAAAACCACTTACAGAAAAGAGTTACACAGAAGAGAGAAAGTTACGTAATGCTGAAGAAAGAAAAAAAAAAAGGGGGGCAGATTTTCAGTAGGAAAACTCTTATTACGTTCATTAAAAGTTCGAATCACCAAAAACTCGAACTTTTTCGAAAATTGCAAAAGTTCAGACTTTTTTGGTGTCTTCCTAAAACTACAATAATAAAGATAATTTTGAAGAGACTTTTCCTTTAATGAAATATGTTCCTTAAAGATAGATTTTGAAATAAGGTCATGCACAATTTTTTGAAAATTTGAGTACTTTTTGCGTAATTTTGTGATAAAGTACGGGCAGGAAAGTACATGCTATTTTAGCACCACTAGTTTCTATTGATTTCTTTTCAATTTAAGTTTTAATATATTGTTTATTATTATTAGAATTACAAGGTGTTATAAAAACAAAATCTGTGCAAAAAAATAATTTCCTCTATTTTAAATATTCTTCCATTTTACACTTTTTTGTGCAGTTCCTAGAGTGGAGTAAAATACGTGTTTCACTGTAACTTCAATTTTGTGTAATATCAGCATTGCTGCTCTCATAATATTTAAATAAACAAACAAAAAATAATAAATTGATCTTATCTACACAAACCTTTCCTACCCAATAATCCATTAATTCTCCCCCTCTCTCTCTTCCTCATCCCCTCTTTCTAGCAAAAACATCGATAATATATTCTTTAAAGCTGTTGTTTCTGAAAAGTTAATTTAGCAGACATTCACGATAGCCAGTGTACTAAAATTACCAATCCTGATATTTCCCATGGAATTTGAGTAGATTTACACAAACGGCTCCAAAGTTTTTCTTTAAACTCTTTGTAGGGATAGTGCTAAATGTATTCTCTAAGATGACATAAACATCGGTTTGCTCTATTCTTTTGTTTTTCAAATATTACAAAAAATTTTTTTACTGGTCTCTCATGTCGTTAGTTTTTACATTGTGTGCAATTTGTCCCCATTATTATATTATTTAGTACATGTGTTTTAAATATTGTTAGATGAAGTTTCTCATATTGTCAGGTAAAGTTCATTTTGGGGTATTTTTTTTCTTCATAAATTACACAAATGTAATTTACTCATTTAAATTTCTATGCACTTTGCTGCTTACCACCTTCAAACATTTTGTTTCCTTGAAAAATGTCCTGAAGAGATTCCACTGGATGCAGTATCGATACATTAATCACTTTTGCACTAGCAACTATACAGCAAAGAATTTTAAAGAGATGTTTGATGTCCTTTTCAAAGGTAATCAATGGTGTTCGAAGGTCAGTATTCAATTTTGAATATAGTATATTAAAATATATTCCCAATTATTGCGATTCCCTATAAAGTCATTAAATTACCACTAAATTACTATTAAAGTCATTAAATTACTTGAATTACTTGACCTACATTCAGAGGCAAAACTTATTACAATGAATTAACTTATGAATTTCAATTTAACCAATTACAACTTTTGAATTCTTTTGTATCATCATCTTCATATGACATTGAAATATTAAGTGAATATCAAACATTCCCTATTTTCAAAAACTATTATTCAAATTCTTTATCATTAACTTCATATATCAAACTAAGTTTTAAAAAGTCAATTACCAAGATGCTGTGGCCAACATTTTGGAGTCAGGACTGAATTGACAGTAAGAGATAGGTCGAGTATCACCTATCTGACTGCAGTAAATGGAAAGAGCTTGCAATTTCTTCTGTAATTCTTGCCTCCTCGCTGTGCGAGTGGCATCAGCCACCTCCTTCTCTTTCCTTGCTTGTTCCAACCGTGCTTTTGCACGAGGCAATGAATACTCTGAAAGTAAAAGACACAATTTAAACATGACAATAAAAAGGAAAAGGTTTATTTATTTATTTATTTGTCAAAAGAACAGTAAAAACTGTATATGACGTGTGGGGAAAGAGATTTATCTGCACACATTTTCTTGAGGGCCAGAATAAATAAATAAAAAAAATAATAATAAAAAAACGAAAAAATTTATTTAAAAAATAATTATTTTAGAAAAATAAAAATATTTGAAAAATGTTTGTTCCCGAGTTATAGAAAATCAATTTTAACGGTAAATGAACTACAAGCAAAAGGAGTGCTCAACAAAACGTGCGCACAGTGAAGCTACATTTACGTCCAGAAGCAAAACAAGGAGCCATCTCAGCATTTGCTCAATGGATCAGGGAAACTGGACAAAAACCTGATCGAGATGGTTTAAGAACAAAAGAAAAAAATTGCAAGCAGTGTCAACTTACTTAACATGTGTAAAGTCCAGTAAAAACCTACACAAACAGACACCTTGAATAAGCAGTCTGTTCACAGCCTTTTTTTGGTGGAATCAACTGATTTCAAGATACAAGTAAATATTCCCTCTTCCCATTTTAAAAACATTGGACTCTGCAGCCAGGCAAATTTTGTCGATTGACCTTTTGCAGTTGCCTCTAGCAATTTTGATCAACAGATGTTTTATATAAATGTCTTTTTATGTAGGGATCCCATATTTTTAAAACAAAAAACCAGGTCACAACACACAATTATGATGGGAGGGTATCTCATACAAAATGAAATACCATAATTCTGAGTACTTTATGAACCCAGAAATAATTTACTCCTTTTGGTGTGCAGAAAAACAGTGTATTATGAAATAAATAAACTGACAATCATGAAACATTGATTAAAAAACTTAAAAATTAAATACTGCAAATGGGAACTGCACCTTTAAATTTTCAAAAAAAGAAGACAAAAGCATGGACAGAAGGCCCAATAGGAGAGATATTTTTTTATGTCAAGAGGAACTCTTAACAGCAACTTAACTTCTTATGAATATGCCCGATACCAAACACTGAGAGACTAGCCCAAAAATCAACATACTTGCTATCCACATCCGGGATATTTTCAGAGCTTCTGGTCCTTCATGGTACCATGTGGTCTCCTGATCCTTCTCTTGCTGCATTCGCTCTTCCTCTTCCTCCTGTTTCTTTTTAATAGCATCTTCTCCTAACCTAAACAAAATAATCTATATTACTAATTTCCTACATGCATAGAAATTGAAAACTATGGATCCTCCAGCAACATGAGAGGTTTCTGTGGTTTTGTTACGTACTCATAACTCTGGAAAAATACACAAACAATGAAGGATTCTATTTGAGTGAAAATGTAATTTGGTTACATTCATTTGATTACATTTGGTTACATTACATTACATTTTACATTTGGTTACATTAGTCTCACATGCAGTACATCACTGCTTACGACACAACTGACACATGCAACAAGGAAGGAATATGCTGTGTTCTGTAATAATTAGCCCTCGGATTTTAGGAGAAATTCCTATTTAGTTCCTTTAGGACATTGTGGAAAATAATTGCACATTTTTATGAATCTTGGAAAAATAGATCTACTGAAAGCATCTATTAATGCCTAAAATGTCCTAAAAGGGCAGTTGATGCCCATTTTAATATTGTTTTGCCAAAAACTTCCTAAAACAAGTAATTTTGAAGAATTATCATATTTTAATTGCTCATTTTTTAAATGTTGTAACAAAACGTGGATTCCCTGATTGATCCACTATGCTCTGAAATCTCTCACCTAACAACCTAACATACACTGAGGAGCAGTTGTGCAAGTCTATATAAAGAGGATGTTTCATCCTCATGACTAATCACCAAGCACTTCTTAGGCAATTACACCCATTTCCGGTGGAGCTGAACTGTTGACAGGTTGAGGCATATCGCCGCAGCGCAGTGCGTCATCTATGCCAGAGGTGCCCCATTTGAGCCCCTTTTTGGGGCGCCGGGAAGCCCGTGCCCCACAAGAATCAGGAAAGTTGGCATAATCCGTGATGGCTGAGCTGTCCCTTCTTTTTACTGATCAGAATCATCAGTTCAATGCTAAGTGCAAGCTCGAATTTTTATTCATGGAGAGAAATGGAGCAACTACGTATCTTGTATACCAGAAGATTGGTGTCAGAGAAAAATTAACAGCAATAAGTAAAATAAACTTTTAAAAAAGTATGGTCAAGATACTAGATACTTCTGAACTAAATTTATGAAGTGCGTATTATTATTAACAATGAGAAATGGTTAAATTTTTTGTTCTTGTAATTTATATTACAAATATTTTCAAAATCATTTGCAAAAGTAAAGAATGACTGTGAAATGTGTGGAAGTTGTCGAGCAATTTAATCTGAAATAATAGTAAACAAAATGAAACCACATCTCTCTAGAAATTACAGCCATTATTTCAAGTCTTCAGTTGTCAAATTCAACATAATTCAACGCATTTCCATCTTAAGAGCCGCAGGTGTTTCCTCCCACCGAGGGCTCGGGTAGCAGGCACTTGCCCCAAAAGTGAATGTCTTTCACTAGGAGTGGGTGGGGCGCAGAAGGGCTGGTGTGGCCATTGTGTGGCGCATTGCATATTTTGTACAATATGTTGATGCTGCTATAAGAACACAACTCTTACATATTTGACAGCAGCATTTTTACTGTTATGTGCTTCTAATATTGCATATTAAATACTAGCTGAAGTACAATGCATTGCCTGTGTAATTATTAATCATCAATTTTATTAGAGAGAAAAAGAAAAGAATCTTATGCATAAAATATTACAACCCTACCCTAGCCAGGCATGCCTACAGTGACAGAGACCAACAGATGCTGGCACAGAGATGCAGGTACAAAGAGACACAGGCAAAGACAGACAGCACATTGACCTAGTTGAAGTACAGGTATAAAAGGTTTGGTCTTACATTTCAGAAAAAAAGATTTCAACAAAAAATACAAGTGCACTATCTCGATAAGCTTACTTTGCTATATTTAAAGGGGTGGAGGAATGAAAAATTGAATGAATGTTGAAAAATGTTGTTAGGACTTATTTTAAGAACTCCAAAAATTAAAATGTTTCAAATTCGAAGTTCTGTGACATCAGCTGAATTGATCTGGGAATATCAAATTTGGTGAAAGTACTATGAAGGGTTAGTGTGTTGTTCACACAGACAAGACTGACAGTTTTGCCAAAAAAGACCTTTTCAGTATCAAGGACCCACACAATGTGGATTCTGACTACACAATGTATTAGAGGAAATCATTTACTACTTATAGAAGCAATAAAAATTGAATTGAATTGAAATGCCTTATTTTATGTGGCGAGACTCAGGCCATGAGGCCTCCTCTTCCATCTGACCATGCAAATTTTGCTATGCTCCTTTCACCAAAAAGCGGAGAAAGAAGGTATTCCTTGGGCGCCGAAAATGGGCGATTTTGAATTCAGCTCAGAGGCATCATTTAGGCTCTAGGACCTTTTACATGCAGTAAATCTACGAACATAGAACAGCCAGCTTTACTTCCCCTCTGAAGGAAGGCGTTCGAAGGATTTTTTGGCCTTAAAAATCCATGGCTTTGATCGGGTTTGAACCTGCCAACTTGGGTATAACAGTCCGATATGCTAACCGCTACACCATCGCTGCCACTCTACTTTTTCAGAATCAAAGATCCACAAAAGGAGTTCTTACGTTGAAAAATCAGCATCTTTCCCAACAGCATTACAATACTTTCTCTAC
Source organism: Acheta domesticus (assembly GCA_031308135.1). Taxonomy (NCBI): domain Eukaryota; kingdom Metazoa; phylum Arthropoda; class Insecta; order Orthoptera; family Gryllidae; genus Acheta; species Acheta domesticus. The sequence goes on along the minus strand of JAHLJT010008756.1, from coordinate 14,480,980 downwards.
ACTACATAACAGAATCCAAGAAAGTAAAAACGAAATGAAGTTGCAAACAATTAAATTTGACAAAATATGTGAATTATAACTAACATTGCTCTGTTTTTATTAATGTTTTGGTTACTTTATTGATAAAACCTTCAAATTTAAATATTGATTAGCCCTTCAGAAATCAGGCACTGTGAATTTTGTAAAAGTGACAAACTGAAAAATTTGAGCTATCAGTAGTGCTTGGTTAATTGAGAAATAAAAAGTACAAACAAGATTTTTCTGATCAAAGAGACAGTAATTTATGAGGGTCAAAGAAATATCTTGTTTATTAACATCAAGACACATGTAAGCCTTGAGGTTCCGTATCGTCCAGTACTAATTTTGTCACTGAACTCAAAGCAACCCACCATGGGCTTATTGACTTGAATCACCAATATCTAATGGCCAAAACTATAACTAGAGAATAATGGTGGGTCGATCAGGAAGTTGATTCCAGTGCCAAAAAGGAATTTTCAAATGGACAGTCAATTTGCCGTTCTGCCTGAGGTTGAAATTACAGGCTGGGCAAAATGTTCCATTAGTACATCTGTATACAGTAAACATCCACAACAAATATTTCTCTTTAAAGCAATAATAATTGGAGAATTTAAAAAGAAAGAAGTGACTTGTGTTAAATAATTAAAATTTTATGTCAAATTACACAAAAATTATAAATTTCAAACCTTGCCAATAAATCTCTCAGGCGACTTCGTCTATCAGCAGGACCTTCACCAAAAAGACAAATCGGCTCTCCCAGTTGCCTTAAATTACGTTTCACTTCTTCATCGTCAGTTGAAACATTAATTTGACGAGCTCGTTTACGGCGTTCAAACTCTTCCAATAGAGCCTGTCTATCTCGATTCATTTCCTCCTCCAGTTCCATGTACTCTGAAAGCAAGCAAGTGCAAAACTATTTGTAAACTCCTCCAATAAAACTTCTATTTATATCTGACACTAACAATATGAAAGAGGAGATTAATAATACACTAAAACTAGCTTAATGTGGAACTTATATAATGTGGAAATCTGTTTAATGTGAACATGAATCATGATCCTGCCAAACATAAAACCTACACTATTACTTCGCATAATGCGGAACCTTATCTAATATGTAAAAAAATATTGGGGCCTTGAGGTTCCGCACTTAGCAAGTTTTACTGAACTTCAATTTTTCATAACAAATATTCCATTACATTAGTGGTCAAATGTCAATTGTGTCATTGCAAAACATCCTACACCATTAAACGTCTAGCACATGTTACATCACAAAGCGTATAAAAGTGAAAAACTTGAATGCATTTGTTGTTCACACATCACAGAAATATCCTATTTATTTATTTATTTATTCATTCATTATGTGATGAATGTACTACAGAAGTGATAGAAAAGTATGCAATTGTGAAATATCAAGTTTTTATTTTCAGTTTTTTACTGACTGTATTTTTTCTTATACCTGAATAATACACCCCAAACTAAGGAAATCAACATGTCAAAGGATTAATGTCAATTAAGAAATTGGGTGGGAAATCTTTCATTTTTGAGAAGAATACTGTAATACTTTAAGTTGTGACACTGTTTAATCATATGAAAGTACAATAAGATGAAATTTGTAAAACAGTTAGTAGAAAATCACCATCTGATATATTAACATGGCCCGTTTCTGGTACAGCCACAGTAACAGGAGGAGGAGGTTCTCCTTCACCATCACTGTCGGCACTAACAACTGTGGATGTTGGGGCAGCTGGAGGCAACGCTGAAAGACGAAGGCGTTCTTGTTCTTCCAATGATCCATAGTGCAAAGTTTTTTGTTTTTTCACATATAAAATATCTTCATCGTCGGACATTGTTGTCTCTTTACCTACATGAAAATGAAAAGAAAAACCATAGTCTCAACACAATTATTTGTGAAGAAATTGTTGAACGTTTTCACTCTTTACGAAATAAACATAACCTTTAACACAGAAACAAATCGATAAAGAATTGAAGTCGAAGAAATAAATGTTTTTAATACGCAGCAGATCAAGTTTAACTTACCTAACCTATAAACTTGGAGTTCCACTAGCTTAATTTTTTCAAACTAATAGTCAATCCTCCAAGAACTATTTGTCAAAAAATTTTAGTAACACGATATACACGAGTATAAACACCAAGACCACACACGTCGCCTTATAACAGAACTGTTTTGCTCAGAATCACAAATGCTCTCCGGTATTTTCGATAACTTCACTCACTTCTCAGCTCTCTATTATCAAGATTATCAACATATTATAGATTTACGTGGATAGCCTTTCAGCGGGCCGGTGGGGCCGGTTTGCATACGGCTGCATATAAGCTGATATACAAACTCTTTGCATACACGAAACAAGCAAAATCCATAGTCAGTAACATTATAAACTTGCACACTTATACGATGCTTCTACATATATGATTGTGTCGCTTTCTACTTAACATTTATTTTTTAAACGTAACTCTTTTGCATTTTCACAAATTTAAATGCCTTTAAAATAGTTAAAATCGAGATATTTATTTCTAGACTATTTCACAACTTTAAAATGATTTTATATGAAGAACTGTGTGCATTGGCTAGCTTGTCTTTCCAATTTAGGCGGTATTTTTCAAAACGCAGCATTATACAACGGTTTTTGCATTTAATAATTTCGTAGTAAAGAATGTGAAGTGAATTTTGCTTTGCAAATACTACGAGAACTGAACTTCGCAATAAACAAAAATTTACGTTGTCCACAATAATCCTCTCTTCAATAACGAAGTGTCAGAAAGTGAACTGTTTTGCAACTTGTACAATTTTCGAAATTACAGAGTTCTCCAGAAAAGAGATTAAAACCACTATTTTTCACCGCCCTTGTAGTTGCAGGATAATATCAATATTGCAGTTGGCGGCTCCTTGGGGTAGGCAAGATAGGCACTGCCTAGCTTGATGAATACGTACTAGTTTAATACATTTCATATTAATTCAAATAATTAAATGACTTACGAATTTAATATGGTGTATTATTCATCTGGAAATGTACAATGAGCATTTCATTATCGGGGACGAGCCATATCTCCATTTCGAGCGTTTTCTAACAGCCTGTATGGCATGCGATCTGTCTCGTCACTTCCCACATTCATGCGCCCACTTGCACCTCTCAGGGTAGGCACGCCCGAATGCTGCCTCGCTTCGCACCGCATTTTGAGAAAAAGCCCTGTAGTGAGCGTAGAGCAGTAACATGACCGTGTTCTATAATACTTTAATAGGTAATAGGTACCTTGTGCTGTACCACGGCCGACTCTAGAACTAAAGTTGGCCGTGGCTGTACCCGTACTTGATGCATGCGCGTAGTGCGTAGGCCAGCGCATTCTCTTGCTGTCTGCTCTCGCGGAAGACTCCGATTTCCTCTCACTTGCATAACACATGTTTTTACTGTTTTGTTGCCAAGTTAACAAGCAGAGAAAGTATTATTTAGGAAGTATTTATTTTTACATTTTACATTAATATACTGCGAATTATTTACTTGATTTTTACTGTCTAGCTACCGCTTACACGCAATTAAAAGTTACGTAATGCTGCGCGAAAAAAACGGTAGAAAAAACCTTATTTCAGGGCTCTGGTTACGAAAAAGTGAATAAATCCAGTTACGAAATTTAGGGGGGAAATCGAATGACGGCAATACGGAAAAATCGAATGACGGCAAAACGTCTGTCCGTCGATCCATGAACAACGCTAGCGGCTAAACCGTTCAGCCGATTTTCTCCAAAATGAGCATTCCCCAATCGACCTGGCTAATGTCGTGGCCCCTTGAATATGAAATCGATATTTTAATTTTAGGGGAATCTTTAGACGAAGTCCCTGAGACATTTTCAAAATTTTCGAATAAATGGCTCCATTGTTTTTATTAAATTTTGTTGGATGGAGTGAAGGACGTTTAAGAGAATGGTGGTCTCTTTTTCGTTAAAACTCTGATTTCTTTTCGAAAATTGCAAAAATGTTAGTCTTCAACTACATTAATGAAGAAAGAGATTTTTTCCCTTAATAAAATTTGTTCCTTAAAGATAGGCTTTAAAATAAGGTCATGTACAATGTTTCGAAAATTTGATGCGCAATTTTGTGTGAAAATACGGGCGAGAAAGTACGTGCTGTTTTAGCACCACTAGTTTACATTTAAATCTGGTTTTCACGTAAATATTAAGACATACAGTGAATGAACTAGTGCGTTCTCTCATCTTAACGATGTAGAAAAAGAGACAAATTTTGGACAATGGTCGACCTATTCCTAAGTTGAGTACGTTTGAACATCGAGCTCGCGTGAAAAATGCAAGAAAATTCAATCCTTCGTTATATGATTCACACAAATGGCTAAACAGGTAGTGAAGTTAAAACTAAGCTTGATTGTTATGGTCATGCCATTTTTTGTCTATTAAGGAGAGTTCTTGGAATAGAGATGGATGTTTTGACAGATAGTAAAAGCTATTCAAAAACATGAAATATCAAAAGATCACATAGCATGTAATTAGGTGAATCTCAAACGCCTGAAAATATGTGATTCCCATTTCTGAATTGTCAGAGCAATACAAACTCTCAACATAGTTTCCAAATCTGAATATACTGAAATCACGTCTGCGCGTGCCTCATGGAAATAATGCTTTGGAATATATAATTAAGGTAATTGTTTAGAATAAAATTACCACAAAAAATGGAGTGTGGTGGAACATAGCACCCCTTGCCCCCTCTCCGGGATACGCCGCTTTCAGTTCCGTAATGTTTTGCCTAGCCTGATAATTAGTTCACGAGCCGCCACTGGACCTCCGTCACATTGAGCGGCGCTTCCAGATGCGACCGACTGATGACAAGTACTTCGTATCCGTGTAAATCATCTGCGTCCGCGCACTTTGCGGAGAACGCGCTGCTGCAGTGAATAAATGTGCTCATCTCACTGTACATTATTTCAAAGCCAGATAAGTCACCCTACATTTCCGTAGCCAAGTAATCCTGAAAATAAACACGCTCCGATTCCAACTCGTCTCGAATCGCCGTGTGGGATTGCCACTGCGAATGGAGCTATCCGAACAGGAGGCGATTGCTCAGGGGTTGCAAACCGGCAAATCACCGCAGGTGGGGGTGGCGACCAAAAGATCAGACGTTCCAGACGACACCCGACCGAATCCACACAAGTCAGCGGTCGCAATGCACTTGCATTTCTATTAAATCCAACAAACTTGTAGTACGCAATAACAAAAATAAATTAAAAATACCTTTCTTATACAAATAATTGAGTGCCGCTGCGCCGCAGCGCCTGAAAAACGAGTAATTTTTTCATAATTTCTGCTTGAAGTTAATGCTATTTATTCAAAACTAATGGGGTAACACAATGGCACAGACTTTCTCGTATTACTTTTCTATTTTCTTTGGATTTTTTGGCTGGCTTTTCGGACTCGTCATGTACCGTTGCCAGCTGCCATCTATCGGCCCCTAAAGTACTCTTTTTTTTCTCCTCAATTCTTCGGTTTCTAATAGTAGCACTGAAATATTACATAAAGAATATTAAAGAGTAAAACCCCGTCCTAAATGCCAATTTTCATTGAAAAATTTCACACCATTTTTAAGAAATTGGCATTTAAGTATTACTGTAAATGCGAAATTTGAAGCTCTTTTTCACAGACAATTTTTGAGTTTTCAAAAAACTCATTTCAACGTCATTTAAGCATTTTAACTCACAAATGCAATAGTGTTTACAAATTGCTGGAAATGTGCGTATTAATGGTGTGGGAGATATTTCAAAAAATTGACATTTGTGTAATTTAAAAAAAAAAGCAAAATTATAGGGCATTGTGGCATAGATATAGAGTACATTTAGCAGTATCCCTAACAAAAGCTAAAAGAAAAAAATTTGAGCCAATTTTGAGAAAACCTTGTTTTTGTTATTTGTAGTATTGCACTTATTGTGAGTAATATTCCACAAAAACTACAAAAATTTTCAAAAAATGTACACAACCTTAATTAAAGAACTAAATGTAGAAAGCAAATTTTACTTGAAGGAAAAACCTCAATCTTCAATTTTATAATTGCAGGAAGGTGCTGGAAAAATTCAAACTTGAAATTTGCAAAAATTCAGTTAACAGAGAAAAATGGACCTACACCACCTTTATAAGTATATTTTACTCTATTCTTGAAAGATATGTAAAGAAAAAATTAGGAGTCTAATTGAGAAAATTTTGAAAATGTCCCTGAGGCTTCATGTACAGTACCCCCAAATTTTAAAGTAAGTTTTTCAAAATCACAGCACCTCAATTTGAGCCAGATAAACTGGGGAATATCCATTTTCGAAAAAATTCTATGTACGGTTTAGGTGCTAGTAGTGTTCATAGCCGGACACACGTTTTTTTTTGGGGTGGGGGGAAACAATAATTTTTTGTAACAAGGGATACCAAAACATGTATTCCTGTTGAAATCTAGAAATCAGTTTACCACAGTATTACGTAACTTTCTCTACACTATGTATATTATTCCATATATACATTTATGTATGTATACGAGAAAGTAAAATGAATAAAACATTTTCTCAAAAATATCTTCAATTTTTTCTTCAAATTTTTCCTCATATGTAGCAAAGAATGGTAAATAAAATGGTGCTAGTCCCATTTTCAGTAAACTAAATTTCAGAAATTGCAAAAGTACAATATTGATGATAAAATTTCTTTTGTTCAATGAAATCTGTTCTAAAAATCAGTTCTTGAAAGATTGTCATGTACAATGTTTTTAAAAATGAGTGGTTTAGTGTAATTTTGAAAATTTTCGAAGTGCCTGCACTTCTTTTGCTAGAATTGTTCAGAAGTGATCATGTAGAATACAACAATGGCCACTGCAACATGGCACTTTAAAATTCTCAGAATGAGTTCTCATTGCTGGGTGGTGTTTTGGGTGTACGGAACAGAATTTTGCATTGTCCAATTTGTGTTGATGTATTACCTTTAAATAAATTAAATTTTCGCATCTAATGTGCTACGATTGATAATGAGTTCCATAAAGGATGGCTGAGATGTCTTAATATGGAAAGAAATTGTGTTATTTTTAGTTCACATAACCTTCATGAATGTGAGAAAGTAGGTGTTGTAGCATCACTCCTTCATATTACAGAATTATTTTAAGGTTAGATATGGTATAAAAGGAATTTCAGTGATATGTGAAAATTTGAGTACATTTAAACTAAGACATATTTCTGGATTTCATTTTTAATTCAACATTTTACATAAGATTTTTAACCATGAAAACATATAAACATATAAAAAAGGATGTTGATTAAAACATTACCAATTATATTTCATCAAAAATTGTATTGTCTCAATTATCTGTTTTCAACAATTTCTGTTTACAACCGTGTAACTTCTGATTTAATTTTTGAGATATCTTCAACATTTGTTCTGCAGCAGCCACCAACATATTTCACCCCAAGATCAATCCATTCTCTGACAAATGTTGAAATAGGAGGGCATGCCTCTTCCTTTGTCCACCTGTGAAGAAGTTCAGCACAAATTACAGATTATCTTGTAACAATTTGATAATCTTACAAACACTTTAATATTACATAATTTCTTTTACCCATATTTTTTTAATAAGAATAATAATAATAATAATTAGGGAGCAGATTTCTATGATTTTGCATATATTATCAATTATTTACCTTGTGAAGTTGGGTAGATCATATAATGTTCACACAAAAATGTATCTTCTCATTCCAAGCTTCTCGTGAATTTTATTATTATAAGAATTATTCATGAAATTCCTAATGAATTTTATCAGGAAATGAAATATTGTTAATTTTAATTACATATTAAAGTGCACCTTACAGTGCTGCAGGATTGTCCTGCTTAGGGTTAGAGGAGGTTAGGACTCCTCTTTCAGCCATTTTTCCGGTTTATCCCCACTTCCAAGGCCCTCTGTACAGAAGAATGTAACGGGTATCTCGTAGATGGTCGTATCTCTAGAAGTGGGGCGAAGATGGCATGGCAAGCATTCATGCTTCAACCGGACACCTTTTACTCAATATTTACTGTTAATAAAGCCAGTAAATATTGGTACTCACTTGGAAAGAAGGCTGAGTGAACCTTAGAATTTTTAAGGTCATAAAAATCTTCTCCCCAATAATAATAATAATAATAATAATAATAATAATAATAATAATATGATCAATTTTAAAAATAACACTTGACTTCAGTAGTAACTAGGATACTCTTGAAAACTAGTTAAATCACAAATGCTCAACATCACACATTTGAATGAGTCATGTGTAAATCTACAGGCCAGTAGAGCAAAAATACCAAAGTTCTGTCGACACAGGATAGCTGTTGTTTTCAGATGATAATTGAAACGTGCTTCAAAGGTTGATGAAACATTGATGCTGACTCAAATCATCTTTACCACTTCTTTCCCTCCCCTTATCTCTCTGAAAAGTCATCACCCTTTTATATCTTTCTCATGTTCTACTATGTGGGTTAGAGGAAGTAATGCAGTGAAAAGTGCCCTTTTTTGTAATAGGAAAAACTCATTTAGTGGGACCCTGATATCAAAAAAGTTGATTTTCTTATCCATATACACAGTACGTTATTTTCTTTAATATGTTGTGTTGTCAGAATCTATGATTCGAGGGTCCTTGATAACAAAAAAGTGGTTCTTAGCAAAATATTTGTTCATCCATCTGCTGCTTTGTGAACAATGCTAGCTCCTAAACTTTATACAGGATTTTCACCAAATTGGATATTCCCTGATCAATTTGTATGATGTCATGGACCTTTGAATTTGAAACAAATGCATTAATTCTTGAGAGTTACCAATGATATTTTCAAAATTTTCTCAAAAATAGCTCCAAAATTCTCTTTGAATTTTTTGCTCAAATACAGCTATGTATGATGATGATGATGATGATAATAATAATAATAATAATAATAATAATAATAATAATAATAATAACAATAATAATAACTGAGACAAACTTGTGGCCAACTAAAGATGAAATTGAAGGCTACTGGGGAGGTATATGGTCAACTGGAATTAAATATATTGCTGAAGCAAGCTGGTTGGAAACAATCAGCAAATCAGCAGAAACTATTATACCCATGGAGAGCTTCCAAATTGAGACAATAAAATCTATTCTTGCCAAACTAAAGAATTGGAAGAGCCCTGGAAGCAATAAAATTCATAATTTCTGGCTGAAGAATTTATCAGCCTTGCATAGCAAGTGTGTTGAATGTATAACTGCTTTTATTGAAGAACCTCAAAGCATTCCTCATCATTTCACCACAGGTGTGACGTATCTCATACCGAAGGGCTCCAGGAGTAGTAATCTGGCAAGATATAGGCCTATAACCTGTTTGAACATGTTTTACAAACTCTTAACATCATGTGTGTCTAAGGTCCTGGAAGATCACTGTAATGGTAACAGTATCTTTGCAGAACAACAAAAAGGATGTAAGAAAGGCTCGCTAGGATGTAAAGAACAACTTCTTGACTCAGTAGTCTTGAAACAAGCAAGTAATAAACAAAGAAATCTATTTGCAGCATATATAGATTATCAGAAATCTTATGATTCAGTCCCAAATGACTGGCTTATAGACGTGCTAAAAATATATAAAATCCATCCCACGTTGATAGATTTCTGTGCAACCCTAACAACAATGTGGAAGACAGAAATAGTATTAAAAACCAAGGAAGTGAATATTATCACAAATAAAATTGACATCAACCGAGATATCTTCCAAGGAGATTCTTTGAACCCACTTTGATTTTGCTTGGCTTTGAACCCGCTATCCACTATCCTCAACAGTAGTAAGTACGAGATAAAGAGTCAGCACTCCTCGTACAGACTTTCCCATCTGGCATATATGGATGATATAAAGCTGTATGCATCAACAGCCAGTTTGTTGAAGCAGCTCTTCAATTCACAGAAACTTTCTCTGAAGACATCAGAATGTGTTTTGGTGTAGATAAGTGTAGAATGGTTAACATGGTACGTGGCAAATTGACGAGGGGTCTGGAATACGAGACGCAAAGAAGTGATCTTATTAAATCGCTAGAACATGATGAAGTGTATAAATATCTTGGTCTAGAGCAGTCTCGAATAATAGCCCACTTGGAAGTGAAGAAATGTATTACCGAAGAATTCGAGGACCGACTCACGAAGGTTCTCAAAACATCTTTGAATTCACGAAATCTTGCCACTGCAATAAATACATACGCTATTCATGTGATCATCTACTCAATGGGCTTAATAAAATGGAGTCAGACAGATCTTGAAGCAATGGATAGATATATAAGAACCCAAATGATACAATATCGATATCATTCTAAATCTGCTTTTGAGAGGATCAATCTACCTCGAGAAAAAGTAGGTCAAGGCTTTACAAATATAACCAACAGTAATGCCAACCAAATCTCTCTTATGAGAAAGTACTTTCTTGAGAGGGCAGAAGCATCGGCACTGCATAAGGCTACAGTAGAGGCTGATTTCAGTATCACCCCCTTAAATCTTGCAAATGCTCAGTTTCAACCAGAGCACACTAGCCATGAAAGCCTGATGCAACAGTGGTGTCGAAAAGAGCTACATGGTAGACATCCCAATGAACTATCAGGCCAGAACATTGATTTTAGAATTATTGCAACAAGAAATTACTTACGATATATAATAAGAGACCTCTCCATAGTAAGTGATGAATGTAGAAGGTGCAGAGCACAATGGTATGGGTCTTAGTTTCATTAAATCCTTTTTATTTTGAAACATAAAAATTAACCATTTATCCCTCCACACACCAAGTTCTAAATGTAACGCCAAATACCAAGCGGGTTACTCATGTACCCCACACAAATATTACGCAAGACAGCTTTGAAATAGGAAATAATTACCTCAGACATTAACATTTTGACAAGTCAATATGTAAAAAAATACAAATTTAATAGAATTAATTAACTTTATTTCTATATTTCTCTTTTAGTAAACCAAAACACTTCATAAAAATACCTCTTTTAACATCATTCCTATTTTAGGCAACTGATGCATACTTTTACTATTTTAGTGATTGAATGATTATTACATGTATATGTGATGAACACTTAAATCATCTCGACCTACTCCTGTCCTGCCTCTTGTTTCTTGCCCAAAATGTGTATCTTCCAACTTGGGCTGAAAAAGAACATTTAAGATGTGCACTTCCTCTCTACACAAGCACTTCATTGCAGTCTGCATTGTGTTTTCAATCAATCCTTAGGGTTTTTCAGTCTCTCTTCAACATAAGGTTAGATAGGTTCTTGCCCCAGTTCCAAAATACATTTTCTTCTTATACAACATTTTATTTACTTCTTTTTAACTGTTCTAAGTTGCCTTGATATTGTACTTTGGAATACAAAAACACACTAAGTAGGAACATTCTCACTAGTACTGGTATAGACTGATGCAATGATTCAAATGTGTCACTGGAAACTTGAAAGCATTTCAATAATGCCACTTTCAAATGAATCAAAAGATTGGCATGCCAATCAAAGAAGTTTAATGTTCTAAATAATTCAAAAGGAACACGGCATACGAGTACCAAGTGGGGGGGGGGGATACAAATGCACCCCAGTACTTATTTTTAGTTGCAACATGTAAAACATCTTAAAAATATTACAATCTTTAATATGTCATTGTCAACTGAAGTATTTTGGGCAATGTAACCAAATTTCAATATCACATAATAAGCAAAACATATATAACAAGAGAAGAAGTGAGATTAGAGTACACATGTACCCCGCTTGGTATGCGGAGGGCACTACCACCAATATAATGATTACAGATCTTGGCATAATTGGTAAGGATGCTGTTTATGAAACCTAGGTTCCTAAGAGGTGCAGATCCAGTTCTCCCAAATATTTTTCTAGTTTGAAACATTTGGAGGTTCAATTAGTTTTATAGTATTATGTAACAATTATAAAAAATGCAAGAAAATATGTATGTGCTATCACACCATAAGGTTTTGTAGGCACCTTTTAGTAAGGTCCCCTTAAAAATCTGCTGAAGAATTAATTGCTGGACAAATTTTACTTCCAACATAAATTATAAATATTCTTACCCTTTCTCTTTCACAAACTTTTCTCCACTATTGGGGTAAGCAATCAAAGGAATTGATACACCATCTTTGTTAATTCCTTTAAAAAGTGGTGTTATCAAACGGGGATTACAGCAATTCGCTCCAATAGCCACTAGTTGTGTTGGGTTAAGTTGCCAACAGTATCGCACACATTCCTGAAATTTTTCTCCATGTGATGTATGAAATTCATCCTGCACAAACAAAACTTTCAAATACCATCAAATTTAACTGAATATAAATAAATTGACAAAACTGTACAGAATCCAACAAAAATAGTTCAAAGTATGCTGATCTACACAAGAATATGATCAAAGATCTCAAAAAAATAACAATAATAAACATTGTACAAGGAAAAAAAAAATGAATCAATAACTTGAATCCTAAGAATTACAATTAATTCTTCAAAATTGTATTGGCTGATGAGAAAGTGTTTGGTCTTCCACCTTCCACAACGTACCTTACATGAGAATGAGAGCCAGGCTTTCTGACCAGGAAACTCCTTAAGTAGTTGAATTAATGCCTCTGCCTCACTCTGTGCAGGTATAGTTTCTAGTGCCAAGAGATCTACACCTGCCTCCACTAATGCCTGCATGCGTGGTCGATGCCATTTCTTAAGCTCTTCCTGTGAAACAGTCTCAACGTATTCTCCAGTGTACTCAGAGAAATCATGAAGACATGCTCCATATGGGCCCACTGATCCTACTACAAGTGGTCTTTTTGCTTCTGTATTTGCATCTGAAATTTAATAGAAATGGCCAAGAGGTAACAATGGTCCTCTATAGTTTACATTTCAAAACATATGCACTACAAAAGTCTGTATTGGCAATTTGTTTAATTAGAGTACAGTAAACTCTGTCTAAACCAGAATCTGAAGAAGCTGGAAACCCGCCTTAACCAAAAATTTTCTCCAGCCCATGAAGTTAAATGGTATTTTACACAGCATAAAACAGAATCTCTCCAATGCGTAAACAGAACAATTTTTCATGTCCTGCAGGAAAAAAAATCTTAATAAAATGGAATTCCTGTGAATTTCATACAATTGATAGAGAGACACGAGATGTTCTTAATGAAATGAATGCATCTGCAAGCCTGTTTTAAATTCTCTATCACTGTGACACGCAATTCAGTCATGGCAGTTCAATGACATTGAAGGAGAGAAGTTTCAGTTGTCAGTATAGAATTTGATCTGCGTTGATTTGTCTCTCAAGGCACAGACCCTAGGGGAATTCCCCTCTCTTCTGACTCTCTAAGCATGGGAAGTTGTATGGACGTGACTTCTATTCACGTGTCTTCCTGCCCTGCATTGAAAATCAAAAGACCAGATATGCATCGCTCAAACCCATGTGAGGGTATCAGAAAGTCATAGTACTGGGTTGTGATGCATTGTTCTTTGAAAGTCAGCAAGCAGTCCAAATACGTCAGTCAGTCAGTAAGGCGTATGTTTTTCAACTTAGAAGCTGCCAATAAAGTGTTTAATATTCATTTGAGAGTGATTTCTTCCATAAATAAGTTATATGTGAATGTATTTTGATAATTATAAAACAGTCATGTAATTTACTATTTTCGGGACAGAAATGTCAATATCATTTGTCATAAAATGATACTGACACACGTAATTTATGCACAGACAAGTAGGATAGAATATAAAAAAATTGAGAAAAATATTTAAGTTAAATTATTTGTAAATCACAGCTTTATCACATTATGCCTTCAAATGAATTAAAATGTGTATGTCAAATAACATTAAACAATCTACAAGTTGACTTGGAATTGTCCAAATAATTTTCTATTACCATTGTATAAAAACATTTTTTCCACTTTGATCACCTGAAGTGACAAAACTGAGATTGGTTTTGTAATAAGAATTATTAGAGTACATGTTTTCTAGTAATTTGCAACCTACTTTCAAAATTAGTTTATCACCTCTTGCAGGATGAATAGTCAATTTTAATTTTAAAATTAAATGAAAATTATAGTAAATTTGAAGTTTTTACAAAGTGGTTAAAATGACTTTTGTATCTTAACATCTTATGATACTTATTTCATAAATAATTATTACGCAATTCATTTTCCTTGTTGAATATCTCACGAACTTCTCTTGCTAACATCACAGCTTTCTTTATTAACAGTAGGCTTTCTTCTTCACTTAAATTTAAATATTTCATAAAGCCATCAATGCTTGCTTGATATGTGTCTGCAACTACAACTTCAGCACCACCTGAAAAGAGGAACATTTTGAGTAAAAGGTAAGAAATACAAAACTATTAGGCATAAGACAAATATATTAAAATAGTTCATTAATCATCACCAACTAATTGGTGGAGATTGACCTTACGATCTGCTCCTTTGATCCAGTACAATCTTGGTCTCTACTATGGAGTTCCTGGTCATTCCTTTCTTTCTTGGCTGATCTCTTTAGGTTCCTTTTGGTTTTCATTTCAGGGCTTGTTTTGGTAGACATACAATCTTTAGGGATCTTGGAATTTCTTTTGGGATTTTATCAAGTCTTCAATGAAATTTTCGATTTGAAGTTCCTTCTTTATTTCTTCATTTCTTATTTTATTTCTTATTACCTTCAATACTGGTCTGAGGAACCACTTTTGAGCTGCTTCAATTGTCTCTTTTTGACACGTACAAAATGAATTTCTTCGTAGTTTTCCAATCAAATATCTTAGATTTTTTTAAACAGATTCTTCCATTTTCAATAGGTTCCTCAATTTAGATTTTTGCCTTCTAATTGTGCCCTTAGGTTTACACTGTCTTGGTTAACAAAGAGCTTTTCCTTTATAGATTATAATGGCATGTATAAAGCAAAGAGCTGAACACTTTTGATATTTTGCAATGTTCTCAACTATACCGATATTATAAATATTTGTTAATTTATTAAATAAAAATATAATGTTAACACTAAGATGTGAAGTCACACAAGTTGAAATTTAGCTTAAAACTGCGATTGCTGCGAAGCCCACAGAAGGGAAAGACTATGTAGTAAGCAATGGGCCATGGATGTCATAACAACAGAAAAGATCAAAAACGGAAAAGAAATGGTGGGAAGGTTATTGTGAAACGGTGTGTGAAAGTAAGTTATTTTGGCTGATGGAATAATAATATGGATGATGAATGTTTTGTTCTGAAGATAATGTGGATTATGTCCAGATAGTATTATTAATTTATGGAGAAAGAATATTGGCAAGACATCGGCAAAGTGTAGTGACATATTTTTTTTTTAACATTACCAAAGGAAGACGGAAGTATCCGTAAACTCAAATATCAGAATTTATAAACTGAGAAAGAGAGAGAGAGAGAAACAAATAGAGCACAATTATATGAACATTGGGAGAGATAAACTTGAGTTGTGCAAGACAATTTCAGTTCATAGTAAATAGTAGTTTGTTTAGACTTATTAATTCATATTTTTTTGTAAATAAATTGTTATTTGTTGAACTTTGGATTTGTTTCTATCATCATTGCCAGTAAGTTTATTATATTTTAGAATGTACAGTGTATACTGTATCATTATCAGCCCCAATTTTTTATATAGAACTATATATTTTTCCAATGATTATTTTTAATAAAATTTAAATTTATAAAGAAAAGGAAAAATAGTACAATATCAAATGATAACACTGTGATTTTTGTTATAAACCAGGTACATAGGGTTAAAGCATGACCCAAAAGTAAAATTTTCATGAAGAAAATTTGTTTTCTAAAAATTAATTTTTTTTAACTTTCTGGAAAATACTTATTGTTAAAAATTTATAAAAATGAATGAATTTGGTTCAAGCACTAGATCTAATTATCATATTCTTGTATACCAGGAAAAAAATGAAAAAAAAGAGAGAGAATTGAAACAACATAGTTAGTAATTTTGAAGTTATAATGTCTTGGCTCAAAGCATGTTTACCTTCATAAAATTCAGATACCTCTTCAACAAATTTTCAGTTTTTTCCTCAATGTTTTTGTGATGAGTGTTGACATATTAATTCAATAAGCATAAAAAAATGTTATAAAAAATATTTTTAAAATTTCCATGCTTGTGAAATAATATGATTATTCTTTCTTAATGTGAAATACAACATTAATTACACCATTTTAACTCAAAGTGGGACAAGAATTTTTTTAATATTCAATGAAGTCTATTTTTAATTGCTGACACAGATTCACTATCTCGATCTTAAGAAGTAGCGTCTTCTCTCCCTTCTGCCATATGTGAATTTGTCAAAGTGCTTCTGCGGCCATGAGTGTTCCTTACACTTCTTCTATTCATCCTCCAGCTTTCAGATCAAAGAAAGAGAAATGTATGAGTGGAAAGTAATTCTGTAGTTCTCACAAGTTTCTCCCCTTAGCAAACATTATCCTTATTGGATCACTTTAATATGTCCTGCATTGATGTGTCAAGACTTTCAAGAAAACTCAACATCATTCAGAGGTTGCCCTCACTGGCAGATCCAGGGGGGGGGGGGAGGCATGGCGCCCCCAAAAGGTCTAGAGTTTTCGTTTACCTTCCTTTATTTGGTAAAATTGATTTAAATATTTTTTTATGTTTGAATTATGTAACTAGTTGAACAATAATATTGTATTGTATTATTTCTACACAAATAATACATAATACAATAACAAACATGTTTATTCTTTAACTAAAATCTATAATGGCCTCCCCAAAATGATTGGCTGGATCTGCCCTTGGTTGCCCCCAAGGGTATAATGAATGTATAGTCTTTTATTGCATGAATCCAGGGTATGAAGAGACTATTATATACAGAGAGGACATTCAAAACTTTACAAGGGGACTAATCAAAGAATTAATTTTTAAAGGTAATTTTTGTTTAAGCAATACTGTCAGAATGAATCTTAAGAATACTCAAGAAAGTTTTCTTGTTCTATTCTCTTGATTTGAACGTATCAAAATATGGAAATCATAAATGAGACATCCATACAGGATTAATTGTATCCCTGGTAAGAAAGTTATACAATTTTTCCTACCATCCCCTACTTTCAGCAGGGGATGATACCTGGCATTGCCTTGTCAATTGGTATCCACCAGGAATTCATCTAATTGACATTTTACTGATTAGTACCCTTCTGTGTATTATTTGGAAAAGAAGACTGCGTTACATTACTATTCATTTTGGCAACGGAGAGAAAATCAGCTTCATTTACCAATTTACTTTTTACTGGGCCTTGTAACATCTTTATTCTAATGATCTGGTACATAAATATGAGCTACATTGTGCTTACATTTTTTTTTACTAAGCCAAAGTACTATTAGGCAAAAACTGAATGAGCACCCAGGCTCAAAGAACTTGTGGGGAACTGCTTGAATGGAATTATATAAACATTCTTATATACTTATTTGACAACATTGATAATTAAATTTTGATCTAAACAACAATCTAATAGTTTGAATATTCTTTTCACATTATCATTGAGTAGCAACGATAGTTAATTCATTCTAAAAACACAAAATACGCTACCTCTGAGAAAATCCAAATAACTCTTCTTAATTTCTTCGGGATGGGTCACCAGGAAACCTGTACACCATAATGGATTTCCATCAGGGTCATCATCAACATATTTTTTCATCTGCATCGGTAAACTTCCATCCAAAACAGTAATCTCCGGATGTGAAGACATCGCTGCCTTAAAAGGTCAAGGGCAGAATAATAAAATATTTCTTAATCCCACACATACAAACGTTTTCACACAATGCAGTACCTTTAAGTGCCTTTAAATATAAACACTTCAGCGTCTACGGATTAACCCAATTATTTTCTTCACCGGAAACACCACCCCTAAACCTGCCCTATTTTTAAACAGGCGTAGGCCTATACAAGGGGGTACGGCGACGAAGGATATCCGGTTTCACTACCGCTCCAGAGAACTACTGGAGCTACATCGCATATTTTTACTTTCTCGTATACGTACGTATACACGAAGTGATATACGTAGTATAGGGAAAGTTATGTAATGCTGCGTATAGGGTAGTTATAGGGAAAGTTATGTAATGTAATCAGAGGCGTAGCGAGGATAGTGAGCGCCCGGGGGCAGTTATCGAAATTTCGCCCCCCCCACACACACATAAATAGGAAAAGTTGCATTGTTAAGAGCCCGCATGGAAAAGAGAATCTGGCATAAGAATGGCGAAAGGCTGGCTCATAATCGCGAGCCATACGGTTGCCATACTTGTGCCATACTGTGCCATATTGATGCCATACTTTAGTCTGGCAACAGAATGATAAAAATATGACACTATGGTCCGATTAAAATAAGTTGGTGATTGACGATTGTGCTTCTGAAGCTGTAGCTTCATACAATAAGAGGGTATGATTTGATTACTTTAATAAGTATTTATATCAAGTGTTTACTTTCATGTCCCGAGAGCACGTAATCAGTTGTACGCAAACTGTCAACGTCGCTCCCTTCCATTCGCAACTGTCAATCACCAACTTATTTTAATCGGACCATAGTATGGCAGACGTATGGTAACAGTATGGTTCACAATTATGCCATACTGCCGCATACTGCCATACTCATGACAGATCCTCTTTTCTACGCGGGAGGATAGAAAATAAGAATTTAATTCAAACAATTATATTTGTTTTTATTAATAAATACGTACAATGTTTGAAAAACAGATCTAGATATGTATTTTACGCGATTTAATGGATGCAAACTTGTTTATAATATCTGATGCATTAATCTTTTCAAGGGTCTCTTTCTCTATGCTCAAAAGAGCTAAATTAGACAATCGCTGTTGTTCCATTGATGCTCGCAAATATGTTAAAATTAGCTTTAATTTGCTGAATGATCTTTCACAACTTGCTATCGATACCGAAACAGTTAGCAGAATCTGTAAAGCAATTCTCAAGTTTGGAAAGACATCTTTACCGTACTGAATCACAATACGGAGCAATTCGATGGGGGTGTTGATCACATTATCCCGCGAACGTAATAACATTCTGCAATCAACAATGTCATTGTACAAGCCAGTACTCTCAACATCCGTCGCATAAAATTCTCCGAAAATATTACACTATTTTTCCAAATAATCTAAATCGTAGTTATTTATCAATGATGAAACATCTAAAAGAAAGCCAAACTTCTCGTGCAGATCTCTAAGACGCTGAAACCGGTTGTAGAATTCACATTGGAGTCGGTCCACGATGCTAGCCAAAACACGACGTTGTTCCTCCTCTGCTGAAAGACCTGCGTCTTCAGCTAACTCTCCAGGCATTCGACGACGTCTTCTTCTTCTTCGTTCGACGTTGATTCCCCATTGGTCACATTTTATTTTCGCGTCTGCAATCGCTTTAATGCACAATTCATGTCTTATCTCTTTTAATTCGCTCTGGAGTGAGTTTATATCCTTCGCAGCATCTGCAAAATTTATTGATGTATCTTGCAGTCGTTTTTGAACACGTTCAATTCTCCCCAAAATTTGGTTCCAAAAGTACAGGAGGCTTAGAAAGTCGAAGGACAGCATTCGATGTACAATAGTTTCAACTTCGCATCTAGTTTCCACAGACAAGTCTGTTTTCTCTCTCATTTTTTCAAGCAGGTCCAATATATTATCTAGATGCTCAAAGACGACACTAACAGCATCATATCTGGCACTCCATCTGGTTTGTGACTCTCGTTTCAGCGTTTTCTTCACTGTACTTTTCAACAAGTCCCACCGTATAGTAGACTGCGAAAAGAACACATAAAGAGCTTCTATGGTGCCGAAGAAAGTAACGACAACTGCCTCTTGATTAGCTGCGTGAAGTCCTGCCAGATTCAGCGAGTGATTGTCGCAATTCAAAAACAATGCGCGACTATTTTTATTGCATATTCTTTGTTGAACTCCAGATATAGCACCGGACATCACTGCTGCGTTATCGTAACATTGAGATCTGCAATCAGACAACGGTATGTTGTCTTCCTCCAATCGCTGTAAAATGACTTTTTCGAGTGAAACTGCATCTTTGGAATGAAGTTCGATAAAACCCAAAAATGATTCCTTGATTTGAACAGTCTTTTTATCAAAATCAATATCTACGTGATTGACGAGCTCGGAAAACTGCTCTCTGTGTGCTATGTCCGGGGTCGAGTCGAACAAGATCCCGTAATATTTATTACGCAAAATATCACTGATCAACTGATTGCGTACAGAAGAGGCCAACAGACTAATGAACTCATTTTGAATTTGTGGTGATAAATACGATGTTGATCGTGGATTTTCTTCCGCATACTTCAAATGGTTCTTCAGTACGGGATCATATTGCGAAAGAAGTTTCAGCAGTTCCAAAAAATTGCCTTTGTTCAAAAAGTCTGAAGAATCTAGTTTTTCATGGTGTCCACGGAGAGGTAAATTCTGTTTGACAAGAAATTGAATGCAAGAGAGAATTCTCTGCAAAATTTCACGCCAGCGCTCTTTTTCCGACTGTATGGCCTCTCCAACGCAGAATCTACACGTTCCTTCTTCGTCAATCTCAGCTCAGCTTCTTTCCAAGCGGTAAAGCATTGGCGGTGAGAAGGACTATTTTAGTGCATTCGTAATTTTTCTGGTTTTTTCCAATGGTTGAATCCTTGGGCTGTTGCTAAGTTCGATCGATTTTGCACGTTTGATGAACTGAAAAGTAGACAACAAAAACAGTATGCTGCTTCTTTCGATGGAGAATACAACAGCCAAGATCTGTTGATTTCTTCGCCAAAACCCTGTGCAAGTCGCTTCGAAAACCAAGACGATGTCATAGCCCGTCCATTCGATGATGCAAAGGGGCCATTCTTGTTTTGAAGATTGGAAGTACCGTACATCAACAATTTTTCTTGAAGATCGTGTGTAATTTTCGGCAACTTCGATATCTCGTCAAACTCCAAGTATGCAATATCATTATGTTTCCAAATCTTGTCATACTTGCTGTGTAATATAATTTCATTGCTACAGACAGTAGAATCCTCCGGTACCTCAAAAATGCGGTCATGTTCTTCTGTGTTAGCAGTGTTTATCGTTTCCTCTGAAAATATCCCAAGTAAAGAAAAACATTTAATTGTACATTATTTTGAAGTATAAAAATATTTCTAATCAGATTTATGATATAAATCAACTGATTAAAAAATTGTTTTGTCTTTTAATCAATGATTTTAAACAAAAAAGAATTATAATTGAAAGCACAGGTGGGCACGCGTCCCCGAGACGCTTCCCTTCCACATTGCAGTTCGCTGGTGCCCTTCATTTTGACTGGTCTATTTTGGTCGAAGTCATATTGAAAATACAGCAATAAGATACTATCTTGGAACGGGTATTTTATTTAAAAAATTTAAAATGTAAACGTTGTTACTTAATCTTGTAAAAAATAGCTCTAACAGTTTATTTTTGTTATTATTATTACAGTTTTTAAATCATTTCACTTAACCATTTCAGACCTGATTTTTTTACAATGGACATTACATTGGAATTTGTCCATTGTAATGAACTTCGGGTCTGAACAAGAACTTTTTAAAATTAATATTTCTGCATCGGTTAAGAATTTTTGAAAAATTGTTTTAATAACATGTTAAAAGTCATGAATTATCCAGACGAAGCAAATAAATTTAATAAAATAACATTATTTGGGCGATCAATTGTTTGTCATATAGTGAACTATAAACAACTATTTAGAAGATAAGTTAACAAATTTTATTAAGAACTGTAAATACTATTCTGTATGATTTGATAAATCAACCGTTATTTCAGTATGTTCAGTGAATAAGTGCAGTTAAATGTTTGAGCAGATAAACGTTCTGTTCTGATCTGACCGGCCATTTGAATACGTTAAATTTAAGACTTCAAGAAAAACACCAAAATATTACTGACTCATATATATGCACATATAAAAATTTCGAAAACAGTTGAATTAGAATTCCAAACCATTCAATGATTGAATGATTCTGACAAAGTATTCAATAATATTACATTATTCGAAGATCCAATGAATTTTGATTGGATTGTAGTAAATCCTATTTATAATTACGTAAATTAAAAGCAGATATGTTTTAAAAATATTTTCGAGAATTAGATATATATACAAATTTATTACAAAAAGATTATCCCAATTTATTTGATTTTGGTATTAAATTGCATTCAATGTTTGCTTCAACATATGTATGTAAATCAACATTTTCTCACATTAATATCATTAAACAGCAAAAAGATAATCTTTAATAAATTAATTTTTATTTCATGCTTTTCATTGAAATCAATTTTGGTGATATAGTTAATCAAATTGACATATCAAACAAGTTTTCGGATAAATACAAATTTTAGTTAATTAATAGAGTACTTTTATATGCCAAAATTGTATATCAGAATTAAAAAACTTATCTTCTTAGATGTATTTTATACATCAATAATTATCAAATATCAGTAATCATGTTTAATTAAATATTTTATTTTATACATATTAAATTAAATACTTATAATTTCATAATAAATTTCAAACTCTGAAAATACATCACGCATTAGTATTGTTCAAAATATATTTTAAACTCAACGCTACAAGGTATCATGTAAATGATGTATTTTACAATTTGTTTCGACCATAATAAACCAATGAACTTGGTCTATTACTTTGGATGACAAACTATTTACTATGAATAAATATGTACCTTGACTGTCTCGATTAGATTCACTACAACCGTCATCTTCGAGCTCCCATGATGGACCTCCTTTTTCGCATTTTGAACATACTTCAACGTTTGACGAAAAATTTTCTTCATGGTCAGTCGAAGCAGTATCGGATTTTTTCATTATTTTTAAAAAGTTTTCCATCGCCTTGCTGGATTTTTCATTTTCCAGTTCCGAAAGTTTCCTTTTTTTTCGGTTCTGAGCGCCACTGAGTTTTTTTGTGCTCATATTTATAAATACAAAGAATAAATGATAACTTAACCAGACGACTTTCGCGGCAACAAAATGAAATACATTGAGTTACACATTAGGAACGGTTGGTTCCTAATGTGTAACTAATGTGTACTTCCTACTAATGTGTAACTAATGTGTAACTAATGTGTTCCTAATGTGTACTTGGAAACTGGTTGACGCCATCTTTTGAGACTGACGCATCTGGTTGTGCTCTTGATTTTTTTAGATTTATCTACTATTTTTAGCGATCTGACTGTATTTTGTGTGTTTAAGTGCTTTCATTACTTGTTGCAGGTTAGCTGGAAATATAATTTTGGCTGGTTTTTTGCTCTAACCAAGACGAACCAACAGCTAACGAATTTTAAATATTACTGAACCTTAACGAACTTCAGAATTACGAGTTGGTGATCAAGTGTCAACATCTATAAACAGAGCAGTTTATTTTCGATTTTATATCACTGTTTTAACTTAATTACTGAAATATTTATTCTATTTTTGTGATGGGTGACTATTCAGTTTATTTTATTTTTGTGGCGAGTGATTATTCAGTTAATTTGAACGTTACGAGGAGGGTGTATCGTGTAGTTTTGAATTTGTTTCAAATCTTATTCAATATTTTGAAGACAAATTTCAGCTAATATCTTTATCTATTTACGGTAAAGTATAGTCGACATTGTATTAAACAGTTGCAGCTTAAGTGAACGAAAATACGTAACCGCATTGCCAAATTTCGTAAGTACTAGCTTTCAATAGATTTTGTAGTTAGCATACCTTCTCTTTCATGTATCGAATCTTAATTTTTAATTTATCGAATACACATAAATATTACACTTTTAAAATATTAAGCTAGGTGACTGTTGCTTTTATCTGAGTTTTCTTGTATTTATTCCAATTTTATCACGTACTTTAACACGCATTCGTGACATGGATACTGTTCGTTCTACTCTTTTTACTCTCTACACCCTCAAAGCAGACCTTCTGAAAGCCTTCACACACGTAAACAGTAATTTAGATAAACATATCCGAAGGCTGGAAGAGGTCGTTCTTTACAATGACGGTTGGGCACAAGTAGGCAACACTGCAAATTTTCCCAACCGTGCACCCGAGACTGCACATAAGACACAGACACCACATCCAGTCGCAATTCAAAACAGATTTAGTGTTTTAGATTATGAAACAGATTTTCCTCGCCTTCCTGATTCTCACAACCCTTCCCTTTCATCGACAAATACATGCACAAACCAACGCAAACAGGCTAGGAAGCGTGTCAAAACCAAAACACGTAAAGCTTCGCATCCTAGCCCACTTGAAAACAAAGCCATTCCTACTGAGCCTAAAAAACAGGTACTTATTTTAGCTGACAGCCATGGTCGCCATCTTTCCTCCATTCTCAGTAGGAAGTTACCCCCCCAACTACTCAGTCTCGTCTATTTTTAAACCTAACGGGAGGTTTGCAGACGTGACTGCAGAGTTGGACACTCACACGAAGACAATGACCAATCAGGACACAGTCTTTATCATCGGAGGGCAGAATGACATTAATTTGGGCGGTAACTTTACACTTGAACAACATGTAAACAAATTACAATGTGCCGCCCAAAATACTAACATTGTAGTCTCGACTCTGCCCTTCTGGTACAACAGGCCAACATTCTGCAGCGAGATTAAGCACGCAAACCAACAACTAAAACTGCAACTGAGAGAAACAGATGTAACACTTTTTGAAATGAATTTCCTCTCAGTAAAACACTTAACCCGGCACGGTCTCCACATGAACCTTGCTGGAAAACATGCAGTCGGTGAAAAGCTTGCACAATACATCATCAATTCCAGTCCCACGCAGCCTCCTGCCAAAAATCCATCCCTTTCACCTTCCTTACGTTCCCCACCCCCCACCCTTATTCTGAACCCTCTTACCCCCTCCTGTGAACCTACTCCCGTTTCTTCCATTCCCACTACCAATGACGCCTCTATTTCCTCACAACCTGTGACTGCTGGGACACATTACAACCTTCGACCACGCACTCGAGGTAAAAATGGAGTAAATATATAGCAACTACAGTCAGATGCAGCAGAAAAACATTCGTGTAGGTACTTGCAAAAAATAAAGATATTGCACCATAATGTTCAATCCCTTTCAAATAAAACTGAGTTTATCGAGGCAGCTCTACAGAGCGATTTAAATCAAATAGATGTTCTTTGCTTTACAGAACATTGGTTATCTCCTAATGAACTTAGCATTTTCCAAATTCCAAACTTTTACCTCGCAGGCTATTATTGTAGAAAAAGAGAATCTCATAAAACTCCTGCATATGGAGGTTCTTGTATTTACGTTAAAAATAATATTGATTCTATCTCCTTGACGGAATTCAATGAGTATTCCGTTGAAAATGTTTTTGAAATTTCTGTTGTACATCTTCCTGTGCTAAAAATGATATTGCTTTGCATCTACAGGCCTCCAACAAAGAGAGCTGCAGATTACATTTTGTTCTTAGAAAAACTAGAGAAAACACTAATCAAAGTCATCAATCGCTCTTGTGAATCCATTGTTGTATGTGGAGATTTTAACATTGATTTTCTGATCGAATCTTGCGAGAAAGAGCAGTTTCTTAACTTAATTAATTCCTTCAATTTAGATATTACAATAAAAGTACTTACACGGATCACAGTAAATTCAAAGAAGGCAATCGATCAAATTATAATTAACAAAACCACTACTCGACATGAAATTGAAACAAAAGATTTAGGATACAGTGACCACGATGCACAAATTCTTACCATTATACGAAATGCGAACAATGACACAATAAATAATACACGTATGAGTAGAGTGTTTTCTAAAAGTAAAATAAAATTATGCATTGATTACTTGCTGCAGGAGTCATGGGACGCGGTTTATAATACTATTGATACAAACGATAAATATTATTCTTTTTTTCAACGCTTTCATTTCATTTTAACACTTGCTTTCCTCTTCAGAAAAGAAAATTAAATATTTCACGCAAAAACAATTCTTGGATAACACAAGGGATTAGAACATCATGTAAAAACAAACGAGTTCTTTCTTTCATTTCTAAGCATCATAACGTATCTCAAGATTTCCTCCTGTACTTTAAAAAATACAAATCATTGTTAAGAAAAGTCATAAGGCAGGCTAAAATCATGAAAACACGATCAGGATATTTTGAACTCAAATAACAAAACAAAATCAATGTGGGATATAGTAAAAAATGCGACCAAACCAACTAGAAACCTTGTAGAGAAAGTTGTTTTAAAAGATAACGATAGAGATGTGAACGATCCGGCAACAGTGGCTGGTCTCTTTAACCAATACTTTTCGAGAATTGCTGTCGATCTCACTAAGGGTTTTCAGCCACAAAATTCAACATCTGACGTTTCCCTAAAAATCTTAGACACTATGTTCGTTTCCGAAACCTCTTCCTATGAAATTCTCAAAATAATCGGTAAATTAAAAATAAATATTCGGTCGGTTTAGATGAATTTCCGGATTGTTTGTTAAAGACGTGCGCGCCAGCCATTATACACCCGTTAACTCACATATTTAATGCATCCTTATGCACCGGAATTTTTCCAGATATTTTTAAAACAGCTAAGATTAAGCCGCTCTTCAAAAAAGGCAACAAAAATGAAGTTCAAAATTATCGGGCAATTTCTCTTTTGTCAGTTTTTTCAAAAATATTAGAGAGACTTTTTTATGTGCGAATGGAAACCTTTCTCAATAAACACGACGCGTTTTCAAATTGCCAACATGGATTCCGGAAATCAAATCTACGGAAACAGCTATTTTTTCTTTTCTTAAGGATGTTGCCTCATCATTGGATCAAAACGAAGCAACTATTGGAAAATTTTTAGATCTTTCAAAAGCTTTTGACGTCATTGATCATAACATTTTACTTTCAAAATTACCTTCGTATGGAATCCGTGGTATTGCTCTAGATTGGCTATGTTCGTACCTTAAACAACGATCTCAGAGAGTAGAAATACCTTACTGGAATGATGGAACTTTATGTACACACCTTTCCGGTTCTTTGCCAATTGCACGTGGAGTCCCGCAAGGATCGATTTTAGGCCCTATCGATTTTAGGCCCTTCCTCTTCAACTCTCCACTTGACGTTTTCACTTCACTGTTTCAGTTAAGTCCCTAAGATCTGCATTGGGCATTGTAATGTTCCAAGGGTGATATAATGATAACACCGTGTGTTGTATTTACAACATTGAACACACTTTATTAACTATACACAAATACAGCCACCATCGTGATACCTGCTCGGGGTCTCGTACATAACAGTACATAACTGCTCTCCGTCATATACCGCGAGTGTCCCGCGCTTCGCACCTAGGCGCTGCATGCGCCATCTGTTCGCAACATCAGATACTACATTCTTTCCCTTCTTCAATAAAAGTTTACAAAACCTCCAAACAGTTAAATGTAAGATTGATTGATTTACACTTACAAACATACCAAAATTACACAATATAAAAACACTCAAATATCAATTCCAAAAATTACAAAATATTGAAAACCAACTTTCCATTACAAATTACAAAATATGAAAACTCAAATATTTCTTGTGAGATTACAAAATAATGAACATCAAATATCAGTTACAAAATTACAAAACATGAAAACTCAAATATCACTTGTGAAGTTACAAAAATAGTGAAAATCAAATATCCATTACAAAATATCATTTACACTTTGATCCCTATGTTACAATGTACTCCTCCAAATATTTAGGCGGTTTTCTCTCACGAACCGACCTTCTATTACCTTTACCTATCTGCTCTTCACTATTTGATTCTTTCGGCACTTCAGGTGCTGGTGCATTTATGTTTTCAGGAAAGTCATTGTTTCTCTCAATCTTCACAGTTGCAGGTTCTTCTCCTTCTTCAAAGACCTTCTTCGCATGATTGACATTCCTTTGATAAACGTTTCCCGCAGGTGAGCATATGGTAATTCTGTCCCTATGTTTATCTGTAACTCTGTACTTCACTTGACTGTACTCAGAGTCGAGTTTGTTAGTCTTAGGTTGCTTAATAATTACCGTATCTCCTGGTTTAATCTCAGATTCTTTGGCATTATTTTTCTTATCGTAGTACTCCTTTCCTTTTTCCTTCCTCCAAGCGTCTCGCTCTCTCACCTCTTCATCCAAAATCTTCTCTGTCGCAACTTCAGGAAGCTTTGTCCTAAGACGTCTCCCAAATATCATTTCTGCCGGTGATACGCCAGTTGTAGAGTGTGGAGTGGACCTATACATTAGCAGATAATCCAACAATTCTTTACGCCAATTTCGTTTCTCGATTTGCGCAATCTTCAGTCTCTTAAGTATACTCCTGTTCTGACGTTCCACTTCACCATTAGCTGCCGGCCACAGTGGAGCAGAATGTTCTATCTTAAACCCCTGTTCTTTTGCATAATCTTCAATTTCCACGCTACTCATCTGTCTTCCGTTGTCGCATACCACCACTCTAGGGATACCATGACGAACGAACATATCTCGTAGTGCTTGTATTACATTTTCCGAATTAATATTTCGCATCGTCGCAACTTCATAATATCGTGAATAATAGTCAACTACCACCAAAATGTGATCTCCTGATGGTAATGGACCCATCAAATCCATGGCTAGGATGTACCAAGGCCTATCAGGAAGTGGATTCCTGGAAACAGTGTGGTTTGATTGGATTTTTGAACCAACTGACAACCTTTGCATGTCTTGATAAATTTCTCAGCATCTTTATCAACTCCATCCCACCAAACCTTGGAACGAAGACGATTCTTCATAGCTACTATTCCTGGATGACCCTCATGTGCCAATTCCAGAACTCTGTGACGAAGAACTTCAGGAATAACAATTCGAGTGCCTCTCAGTACTAAATTATTGAGAACGCACAACTCTTCTTTCAGAATCTTCATTCTTGAGCTAGGCAACATGTCCCAATTCCCAGAAAATAGTGCCTTACGAACTTCCATCAAAACAGGATCAGTTCTCGAACATTCATCCAACTCCTCAGGGCTAATTGAACGAGGAACTGATTCCCTGGACACCCAGTTGATATAAAGCTCATCTTCATTTGACGAATTCCCTCCTGCCTGCAATTTACCTTCAGGTAGTCTTGACAATGGATCTGCAATATTAGACTTCCCACTTTTGTATACCACCTTGTACTTGTAACCCTGTAACCTTAAAATCCATCTCTCGATTCTCGCGCTAGGTTTCGAACGCGGCGAAAAAATAAACTGCAACGCGCGATGATCTGTTATGAGCTCAAACTCTAAGCCATATATCATTAAATGAAACCTTTCACAGGCATATACCAGAGCTAATGCCTCCCTTTCTGTTTGAGAATAACGTTTTTCACAATCAGTTAGACTTCTACTCGCGTATGCAATAACTCTCCATTCATTTTCGTCCTTTTGTACTAAAACGGCGCCCAATCCCACAGGACTAGCATCTGCAATCACTCTTGTAGGTGAATTTTGATTATAAATTCCTAAACATTTCGTTTGCATCAGTTCCAATTTTAATTTGTTAAATGCATCATTTTCAATTTGACCCCACTCAAAATTAACGCCTTGGTTTCGTTAGCCGTCTCAATGGAGCGCTAATTGTTGACAAATTGGGTATAAAAGATCCACAGAAATTTACAAGTCCTAAAAAACTGCGTGTTTCCTCTCGAGTTTGAGGCGGTCTACATTTGTCAATTGCTTCTACTTTCGATTGCAAGGACCTATAGCCAGAACCAGAAATTACAAAACCCAGAAAAACAATTTCCTGTTGCTTAAGTTTACATTTTCGTGGATTTATGGTCAAGCCATGTTCCTCAAGACGCTTCCAAACCAATTTCAATCGACGATCATGCTCTTCCTCCGTTTCTGCAAATACAACAATATCATCAATAAAATTGTCTACTCCTTCCAAACCAGACAGAATAGACTTCAAAATTCTTTGAAACATCTCCGGTGCACAGCTTATCCCAAACATAAGTCTCTTGTATCTGTACAGCCCCGATTCTGTGACAAACGTCGTTATACTTCTCGATCGTTCATCAAGTTCCACTTGATGATACGCCTGATTTAAATCAATGGTACTGAAAAAACTTACAATTTCTGAGTTTTGGCAAAATCTCCTCCAACACGGGAAGTGGATATCTTTCTCGAACAATTGCTTCATTCACTCACCTCATATCCATACATAAACGAATCGATCCATCTTTCTTTATGATAGGTACAATTGGTGAGACCCACGGAGTCGCGCCTTCCACTTTTTCCACAATATCTAAATCAATCATTTTCTGAATTTCCAGTTGAACTTTATCGCGCAGCTTAAAAGGGATTCGCCTCATGGGCTGTGCTACCGGTGTGCACTTCTCATCAATTGGTAAAGTCAACTGAAAATTCTTGATTTTACCTACACCATTACACAACTTATTATCTTTCAAATACATTTCAATATTCCTAACCTGCAAATCACACCAATTTTTAAAATCTCTAATTTCTCTGCAGTATCATAACCCAACAATGGTTGACCGATGTATCAACAACTACAAAATTTGCTACAGTTTCTTTACTTCCTACCCTGATAACACATTCGAACTCACCCAATACATTTAAACTTTGTTTCTGACCGTAAGCATACAACTTTTTATCAGATACACTAGTTGATTTACACTCAATTTTCTGTTGTTTACAAACTTTCCACGTTTCCTTATCAATAATATTACATGATGCCCCCGAATCAACTAACATTCTCAAAGAAACTCCTCCAATACTTACAGTTACATATTTGGTGTTTACAGTTTCTACTACATGTCGTTCACTTACACCGAAAGCATAATTGTTGTCATCTGAGTCCTCTTCAACTTGTTGTACCTTCGAGATTTTCTTCTTTGTGGCTCCGCGTTCCTTTTGATTCTCCTTCTTCGCGTCGTCCTTGTTGAACATTTTCGTCTTGCAGACCACTGCAAAATATCCTTTTTTGTTGCACCGATTGCAGGTTTTTGTCTTCGCTGGACACCGATCGTCGGTACGCACATGTCCTTCTTTACCACAACTATAACACGTTTCCTTTTCTTTTCCGACGTGAACTTTGAACTTTCACCTTTTGTGTTACTTTTGCCACTGACTCACCGTCCATAACCTTCAATTGTTGCATAGAAACCACAATTGCGCAGGCGATGTCCATAACCTCTGCCAGTGTTGGATTTCCTTTCTCAAGCGCCCTTTTTCTAACCTCTTTGTGTAAACACTTTTCGATAATTTGGTCTCGGATTTCTTCCTCTTCATTAGCAAATTGTCCATATTTGGCTTGCTGTCTCAGTCTTGTGACGAACTTCGCGATGCTTTCGCCTTCCGCTTGGAACATATTCCGAAAAAACATGTCTCTCATACGACGGGTTAGCTTTCGGCTTAAAATAGTCGGTGTAGAGCTGTTTTCGCTATAACATACGGATCCGCACCTTCTGGAACCGTGTCAGCATCTGGGATTGCGAAAAAATATCTTGCAGCCCCATTCCGCCGTAATGTAACAACATCGCTTTCTTCCTAGTCGCAGCGGTAATGTTTTTCGCTACCATGCACAGTTCAAACGCCCGAATCCACCTCTCCCATCGAGGAAAAATGTTCACCTCACTTACATCAAACTCCGTCATTTCCCGAGCAGTCCGCCATGTTATTTCATAAACAACACACACTGTTCGTTTTCACTTTTACCGTGATTTGTTCACACAGGATTTAACCTTTCGGAGCGGCCTGATGATACTCGTCGCCAAATGTAATGTTCCAAGGGTGATATAATGATAACACCGGTGTTGTAGACTTCGTGCTGCTCTCCGTCATATACCGCGAGTGTCCCGCGCTTCGCACCTAGGCGCTGCATGCGCCATCTGTTCGCAACATCAGATACTACAGGCATTTTGGATATTTTGTGACGACACAGATCGCATGTTGCTTCACCTGCCGCTAAATTCCATATTTTCTTCCACAACGCCTCTTGTTATCTTTCTCTTACCCACCCGACTTTTGTGCTTCTCAAGTCCGAATGGATTGCAGCACCAAAGCCTGTTAAACGTATTCACAATTTTTGGCATTTTCTTTCACGATTTTCTCCAAAATTGATGTTCCCGATCGATCTTGCTGTCATCCAGATCGATCGATCTGGATGTCATAGTCCCTTGAATTTGAAACCGATATTTTAATTTTGGGGGGGAATTGTTTGTGAAGCCCCTAGGACATTTAACAAAAAAAGGCGTCAAAAATTTTCATTATTTTTTGTTGTTGGATAGTCTGAAGGACGTTAAAGAGAATAGCGCAGGTCTCGTGTTGTATTTTGGTCACTTTTCGAAAATTGAAAAAAAATCAAAATTTTTTCAGCGTCTTCCTACGACCACAATTATGAAGATACAATATTTTTCTTAATGAAATGTGCTCATCAAAAACAGATCTTACAATAAGGTCATGTTAAATTTTACGAAAATGTGAGTATTTTTTTAGTAATTTGACGACAAAAATACTCGATCGCTCCCAAATTACTGCGCTTCCAGAACGTAAAATGAACAATGCTGCTAAGCAGTTGGATGCATAGTAAGTTAGAATTTGTTTATTATTTCATATTTCTTTGTTCGTTTCTTCTTCAAGCTTGTGTTGTAAGTTTTAAAATTAATCTTTTAGAAATTATTTAAAATCTATTTTACATTGCGTCCTGTAATTGATTTAAATGTAAAAATGAATAGATGATTTCGGTTTGTTTAATAAGATGTGGGAATAAAAAGTAATGCACGTAAAACCCGAGTAATTCTGAAGTATATAAAAATATATTTAATTATTAAGGTAACGACGGGTAACATTGCCACGGGTGAAGCATTGCCACAACTTCAAAAACTTTAAGTAGCAGTCTGTATCGTAATTTTATTTGCTTGTATTCCCATAGTTATCTACATATCTTAAAAACATTACATACAATCGTTTGTTGCATTGGGTTACAGTTGTAACCTAAAATACCCGTAAATATGTATGGTGTATTGTGATACAGCCAAATCTCGTAATCGAAACTTCGTTAATTTTGGATTAATTGAGTTCAAATAAACGTAATAGATAAGTAAATATGTCATGTTTTAGGCATGCTATGTCGTGACTTAAAAATTATTCATTACAAACCAGAGAAAATGTATTAAAAGCAAATTCCACTTTTAGGGTAACATTGCCTTACAGGCTGTCTTGCCCCTACATTTATATCCTTTGAGAAGAAATTCTTACATTGAAACAATTGACATTTGTAAGTTTATTTATATCATTTCTAAAGCATATGACTTGTAATTAATCAATGTTTACAATCTATATTTGATTCAAAATTACTTTTTTGTTGTCACCGTACTTGCACTGTAACTTTGCCATGTAGACAAATAAAAAATCCAGTATCTTAAGTTTACAAACCAATGATGAAGTTAAAATGCACTTAGCATTGGAAAAAGTAAATAGGAAAAAGCTACTGAATTATGTTTTTTTTTCCCCTCTCCTGAATTATATGGAATTAGCACATCCACTTTACATGACGTGGATGAGTGTGATATGCCAAAATACAATATTGTTGCTGAACTTCCCAGACTAAATATAAAAAGGAGAAAACACTTTTTCCCTACCGCATTTTATCACAATGTAAAACAACAACATAAAACTTTTTTTAGACTAAGTTCTCAAAGGAGTATTTATCCCTGTTTAAAGTATTTAAACTGTCAAAAACCAAAGACTAATATTGTTCTGATGCATATTTATGCATTTCTGTTTTCTATCCAATTCTTACACATTTAAACATTGCCATAGACTTGGAAATCAATAGAGGTGGCAATGTTTGACCCCACGGGGGGGGGGGGGAACATTGCCACTTTCCTTGCTTTTAAGAAAGTAATAAAATCTTCTAAATTATGGAAGCTACGTCTTCAATATTCAGAAGAAACATTGTACTTTTATGAAGGATTAAATTGTCAATATAATTATTGTGAAATATTGATGCAACAAAGTAGAACTTTAAAAGAAACAAAGACGTGGCAATGTTTCCCCCGTTTCCTTACATTTTTTCTATTTTCATTTTCTTGCTGGCGGCATCAACAAATGCTAATTGGCAAAATGTGTATTCCATATGAATTAGTGGTCATTGTTGCATGTAAGCCATTTTTGTAACGCTGCACTGATAGCAGAAGGCCTTTTCTTTCGAATTAATATAAACTAACTTAAATTTTATAACATCTAAAATACGCATTGTGCAACGTTGGTATTTGCGTAATTTTGCATGATTTGCGTAACTTCTCGTGCAAATTTTGCTTAAAAATACGGGTGAGACAGTACATGCTGCTTTGTACCATTAGTTTCTGGTAAACCTTCCCCAAAAGATTCCTGAGTTGGGCAGAAATATACATAGTTTTTTAATTAATAAAAAGTCAAGCTCAATATTGCACGTGGGAAAAGGAAAGAAATGGAAAACAGCATTATTTTCACTATTTTGAAAAGTTTAATTATGTTAATTTAAACAATATTAATTGTATATTCAATCTTATGTACATTTTTATACATAAAAAAGTAGCTAAGCTCCAAAATGCAGTCTACTCCTTCTAAGTGCCTATTTCAAATCTCAAATTTCAGTGCATAAAGATAACATATTACAATTTTTCACACACTGTTGGTGCATAAAAAAGTGATATTTCAAAAATCGTAATTTTTTGGTAATGAAAAGACATTTTTGTAGAATCAAGGATATTTGTACTAAAAAGAATTGAATACAGTTAGGTCATCCCAGAGCTGGTATATACAGTAATGAAGTACAGAGTTAAAACTGTTTTTCTCAAAAAGATATTTTTCAGATCTGAGACACTTTCCTTATGCACCAATGACAAGAAAGAAATATCAATAGTTGCTAAAGCAAAAATGTCAATGTTGATCTCATAAGAAATATGGGACTAAATTTTCAGTGCACTTTGTAAAATCTTAGTAATTGTAATAATTCATTATATATCTGACATACATTTCACAGCCTGAAAACACTAAAATAATTAGATTGTCTTCTTGAAGAAAATGAAACATTTGAAAAAAATGTAATTAGTGTAGTATCATATCTATACAAAATAGCACCAGAAAATATTTAAAAATCATATACACCTAGCACTTGCTTAAATCTCAATTATGGTGATTTAATCCAGAATGTTATTAATAAAAGGTGTACCATAGTTCATTTTTTCCAGACAATACCTATGATTATTTAGAATCCCAAAGTTCTTTAAATGAATAATAATTTTTCATGTTGAGTATTAAAAAGTTATGCATAGTAACACCTACAATTTAATTCAAAACTAGCAGTATTAAAGCAATTTGGGAAAAAAAAAAAAAAAAAAAAAGTGCATTCAAAATAAGCCTTTGCGAAAAAAATATGTTCTCTCCGTTGTTGGTATGTTCTGTACATTTTTTTGAAATAATTTTTAATAGTGAGAATATATAAAAGTAGGTATTTCAAACACAAACAACTTGTAGAGAGCATTTATCACCTTTTGAAAATAATATACGAGAAAGCAACTATGATTACATATTAGGATACATTTGATCTATAAAATCTAAATACATATTTTCAAGACAGGATGGCACATTTTAACATTGTGATTTATTACACATGATCCATTTAAAAATAAAAACCAGTGCTTTGGTGGACATGAAACACAATACTTATTCTTTAATTCAAAAAATCAAGTAGTATGTCTGTGTAAAAGAGAGTTTTGAATGCAACTACAGTGGATGATACAGTAAGTAATTCAAGTTTATAATACTTTTTTCTTCATTCTAAAATGCTGTTTTAATACTAATAACATAATTTCTAGGCAATACTTTAATTTCCTTAACATAAATTAACAGAATTAGAATATTCACATATTACTAAAACTGCTTGACATTTTGGATATGTCTCCCATCACAGCACACCTTTGGGTACACATAGCAATAAAATTATATCTTTCATAGAAAGAAATGTCTCAATGATAAACAGTTCAATAACATCAAAAAGAAACTTTCCAGCATTACTTGTAGAAAATCTACGTTCAACAGTAAGTTGACAAAAACATTCCTTAAATTTTGTAAACTGCAGTGAAGGATTTAATCCAAAAAATACTGTCAAAAATTTAAACACAATAATAGAGCTATGTATTAAAACTTTACCAACCTAAAATATGAATAAATTTAAATACAATAACAGAGCTACGTATTAAAACTTTACAATCCTAAAATATGAATACTGCTCAATAAATAACACTTTTTTTTTTAAATATTTTAAGTCCAGAATATGTAGATAAAAATTAAAATAATATCTGAAAACAAGTCATCGATACTTCAACAACCAGGGTTGGGCAGTATTTAAATACTTGTATTTGAAAAACTGTATTTTTGAGTTTTTTGGGTGTGTATTTTGGAGATGTATTTAAAAAAAAATTAAAAAAAAACTTAGTGAAGATGATAATGAGACTTTTTTTTTCTCTGGACCTCATTGGAAAAAAAATTAAAAGCTCCTTTCAGCTTAAATGATAAATATAAATAATTAAAAATGCTCTTTTCATTTGCACATATTATACATTTGCCACCTAGATGCTTATTTCCTGATGTTTTAAAAATTTGTTATTTTAAAAGGAAATTCATTTTTTTTGTATTAACATATTTTTTATATCATTTTTTATTTCAAAAGGTTTATACATATTGTTACAATACATTAGCACAACAACCTGAATAATATGTTAGTTATTATTCAGAAATTTGTATCACTAATTTAATGAAATTGACAATTAATAGAAATAGTCTCAATAGACAATGAATAGAATGTATATACTTGCAATAAAAAAGATATAATACAAAATGTTTGTATTTACTATACTTTGAGTATTTGAAGTATTTTAAATATGTATGTATGTAGCAAATCAAAACCTAATGTATTCTGAGTATGTATTTAAATACAAACTATTTTGTTGAAGTATTTAAATACTAAATTTAAAGTGTTTTGCCCAACCCTGTCATCAAAGTATCTGTCTCAAAACTACAATGATTTGTTTTATGGCTCTTGAGGATTTTTGGAGCTTACCACATTATTTTCTAAAAGAAAGTACAAGAAAGCAAAGAAGATTATTGCACAACAAACATTTAACATTTTTAATTATAAATATCAGGCAACAAAATAACATTAAGTTTTCAGAATGATAAACAATAAAGAACAAACGAGATTTCAGGCAACACTTAAGAAAATGTTAATGAAAATGAATGAATATTGATAAGAAAATAGCAACATCATTTTATGGTGCTTATGACACAGTTTCAATCATTAATTCTGAATTATCTATGTAATCTTGAATTTAAACTCTTGTGGTAACAAGTGACAGCATCAGGCAATTTTCTGCATTTACTTGAATATAAGATAACCCTTGATTTTATAATTTGAAATCAGTTCCCCAAAATTTCATACATATAAGAAGACTGATGGTTTTATAACTGAAAATTAGTTGCCAACAAAAACAAAGGTAAAACAAATAACACTCATTTAATACACTACATACATATTCAATATAAAGTTAACCTACTGATCAGAGATCAAAAGAAAAATGTTTTCTTTCTCTCTAATTTCATAAATATTAAGAATTTGTTAAGAAAATACATATGAATAAAACAGGCAAAAAATTTAAACTGCAACGACACAACCCACTTCATGACACACTAATTAACTTTAATATAACAGATCCTAGGTCTTGAAAATCAGGTTTTTGAGGCTGCATGCCTCAAATATGTTTCTCATGCTGTTGTCTGCAACATGAAATCTTTTAGAACTTACAATTACATTTTGGACACTTCAGAAATTTGCTGAATCTCTAATTGTACACCAACATTTGTGATAATGTGCAAAAGTATGACTGATCAGTTTTCAGTATCTGCTAACTGAGAAAATTGTGTCATTTCCAGGTAAATATGGTACTCACAAACAACGAAAGATGAAGCATAAAGAAATAAGTAATTACCTAGTTGTTTTAAACAGCATTATACATATTTCTTTGCATATTTTTCGTAAAACGTTAGCCATTATTCATAGAACAGAAGAAAACCATTATCATAATTTTCACCTCTGATGATGCATTTCAGGAATACTAGAAATTTTGCTTCAGCACATTTCTTAAATAACTGCAATAAATAGCTGCAGTAATTTCTTAAATACTTGCAATTCATCACTGTTTTCCATAATATTCTTTCAGAAGAAATATTCAGAAAATGTGCACTGATAAGTATGAGAAAATTGTACAATTATCACGCAAGCATTAACCAGTAATTGAAAACTCTTTTGAGATTATAACTATAAAAACAATACAAGGTTTTTTAACAAATCATAACATTCAATAAATTCTCTTCTGATATTGAGGTAATTCAAAACAAAAATTTTGATAATTCATAAGCAATGCATTTAAAGAAGATAAACAAAGAAAGAAAAATGTTGAAAGTAGCATCACTATTTATCTGAATTATTTGTTTGATTTATTTTAGATAAGTTTGTTTTCCTTCCTACTAAATATCGCATTTGAAATATACAGGGTCATCCTATATTCACAGATTAAGCCTAGTCAGTTGGGATCTGCATTTATATTTTGCCATTCTTAAAAAGAAACTTGAATGCTGACATAACAATAAGCTGTAGATGCAATAAATGGCTTTCAATGATCCCAGTTGGACTTGCTGGGCGATTCAGACCAACATGTCTGAATGGAAACTGGGACTGGTAAAGAGAGAATTACAATTGAATGGCATTGTGAGGGAATTGCAACGTGAAAATGAATAAAAATCATTTCCCAGATTTTGTTACATGATAGGTGACATCGGACTTGTAGTTTGATGCCTGGCAAGTCTTCTGTGTTTTGCAGGATACAGAAACGAAAAATTCACATTGATAGAAATATGCATATTACATCTAATCACAGAGACAGAATAAAAAAAGTCTTAGAAAAATAAATCCCAACCATTGGTAACTTCACTCACTTCTGCAGAAGGAAGTTACGGATATGTATGGATTTGCAGTTCACAAATTATTCATGCGAATTTTAAGTTAATGGTTGTTAAGAAATCAGAGGGCATGACAGGAAGAAAATCTGGTAACACAGAAGAGAATGTTCTTTTGTGACATCAGATGATTGCTAAGAATGCAATTTCAACTTGCAAAACTTTCAGGAGGGGCAGGGAGTCTGAAAAGTCTGAGGACAACCTAGTATAGGAGGAGAACGAGAAAGAAAGAAACAATGAAACAAGTAAAGATGAAGATGGCAGAAGACAAAAATGATAATAATGATGATTTTAAAGAACAAGAAAATAGTGAAAGCTCGTGCAAAAAGTCATAACATTCTTATCAAGTCAATTTTCTAATCAATTAGAAAATTTGGGATTTTATATTGACTAAATAGTAAGAATTTGTGGAAAATTTAAAACAAAAATAGGATTCTTTAAAATCAGGGGTTGTCTTATTTTTTGGGTATATACACAGTTTCGAGAAACCTTGTTTTCCTCAAATACTGTTCAAATCACAAAATAATAAATATTTGCATAATCATTAAATATATGCACTAATCACCACACTAAAATGTAAAATGCAGATTAGGCACTTCAGAGATAAGGCAAATAGTAAGAGTATTTATTGAAGCAGATAGACTGGCTATGGGTAAAGAAATGGTTTACCTGCTCATATATCTTAGGTACCCCACTTAACTCCCAACTCATATCTATCACTGTATTGTTCTCAAAAACTTAGATGTGCAACCATTCCTGGAGCAGCAAGATAAATTATGTTAAAAAAATTCTCTTGCTTAGAATT
Source organism: Acheta domesticus (assembly GCA_031308135.1). NCBI lineage: Eukaryota > Metazoa > Arthropoda > Insecta > Orthoptera > Gryllidae > Acheta > Acheta domesticus. Next base: position 14,441,089 of record JAHLJT010008756.1, on the reverse strand, counting down.
CTGAATATGATAAAAATCAAGTAGCGTGTGCTCGCTTCCACTTTTCTACTTGCTCAACAATTTTGGCGATGTCTTGCGGATATGTCCGACAACAACCACCAATATACTTAACACCAAGATCCAGCCAGTCTTGAACGTATTCATCAAGGGCTCGGCAAGCACTACCTTCCAACCAACTGCTGTTGACACGAAGACAATATCAGAATCCACTTAGGTGTGGGTAAAAATATACATGGAAAATTACATTCATTACAGATTTAGAATTAGAATAATACTTGAAAATGTACAAATTTAGTTGTAAATGTAATTTAAACATTATTAAATGAAATAGCACTATTTTCAGAGATTTTTCTTATTGTTAGTATTAAATATTCCAGGCAATAAAATGAAAGATTCACTTTCCATTTAAAATTAATTTAATTTTAACCTAGAGCAAAAATTACAGCCGTCTTGGACATGTTCTCAAAGAAAAAGAATTGCTTATTTTCTTTAAGTAACATGCATTTTTGTACAAAAGGAAAATGAATATTTTATTTCCAGTAAGCTTTGGTATTTCTTAAAGCAAAACCTTCTATTGAACACATTTTCTTCAAACACAAAGGTAAATCCAATATGAAAACATTATTTATAGAACCACAGGGAATAGTAGAAACTTACCCAGTTGATGCATGATAAATTTCACCACTGTTTGGATAAACAATAACAGGGATATCTCTCATTGTATTATTTTTTCTCACAGATTCAATTAGAGGAGTCACATATTTGGGATTGACACAATTTGTTCCCACAGCAACCAACTGACCAGAAGTTTGTTGCCAACATGACTGAACAGCATCAGCAAACTTCTCCCCATGTGATGTATGAATTTCATCCTGTTTAAGGAGAGAGAAAAAGTAAGCACACATACAAAATCAGATCAGAAATGGTAGATATGCCTCTGATCTGTAAACCACCAACTTCTCTCTCTTTTTTTACTTTCTCATATACATAAGTATGTACAGAGGAAGATATGTAGAATAGAGAAAGTTATATAATGCTGTGGAAAATCAATTTCGAGATTTTAATGGAAATACATGTTTTGAGGTCCCCTGATACAGAAAAAGTGTTGTTTTTTCCCTTTTTTCAAAATATCCAACTGTCTGTCTGGTGTATGTAAACAACACTAGCGCCTAAACTATATATAAGATTTTTTCCTAATTGAAGGAACTCCTGTTGATCTGGCATGAGTCAAAGCTCTGAGATTTTGAATAACATAAATTTTTGGAAGAGGATTATGTAGCCCCTGGGACATTTTCAAAATTTTATGAAAAATGGCACCAATTTTTTTTCTTGTAATAATAGAGTCGAATACACTTATAACGATGGCATATGTTTGATTTTCATTTATAACTCTGAATTTTTAAAAATTTCAAAAGTCGGATTTTTCTTTGGAGTCTTCCTCCAACTACAAAATTGAAGATAGAGATATTTCCTTCATATAAAATTTTTTCTTCATAATTAGTACTTTCATAAGGGCCATGTACATTTATTTGAAAATTTTATTAGTTTTCGCGCAATATTTTGTGGAATATGTGCAAGTTTAAAAGATAACAAAAACAAGATTTTCTCAAAAATGGCTCCAAATTTTTCCTTAAAATTTTTGTAGAGATAGTGCTAAATGTACTCTACAAGATGACATAAATACCACATTGCTCTATTCTTTTGTTTAAAAAAAAAAAAGTATTTTTACTTATCTCTCATTTTGTTAGTGTTTACATTAGTAGCAATTTCTTCATATTAATATATTTATGAGTACATGTCCTTCAAATAATATATATAATTTCTCGAAAACTCAACAGTTTTGTGTTAAAATGAGGCATAAATTCCACATTTCCAAAAACCCTCCAACACCATTTCCTCAAAAACTTCCTCCAAACTTTTTCTTCAAATGCTTCCAAAGGGTAGTGCTAATTGCACTGTTAATAATGACAAAGTTCATTTAGCTGTATTTTCAAAAATTACACAAATGTATTTTTTTTCTCTCTCTTGCCATTACTATGCACATTTCCAGCAATTTGTAAACACTATTGCATTTGTGAATTCAAGTGCCTCAAATGACTTTAAATTAAATTTTTCGAAAACAAAAACTTTTTTGAAAGAGTGTCAAATTTCGCATTTACAATAACACTTAAACGTCATTTTCTTAAAAACGGCGTCAAACTTTTCAATGAAAATTGCCATCGTGATGAAGTTTTACTCTTCTTTGGTATTCTTAAAGTAGTATTTCGGTTCCACTACTAAAACCAAAAACCTGAAAAAATATCAAAAAAATGTAATTGCAAATGTCAAGAGGATGAGGCAAGACAGTAAAGCGATCAATGCCCCTTTCCTATATTTTCATAACATCCAAGAAGTTCTTTTTTTCCTGGAACCAAGAGTGAACCCTTCAGGCAGGTTTTTAGTGTATAAAGAATAATGCAGAATTTGCATTACTCTTCATGCATTGTGAGTAGATAGTTCATTGTGTTATGAGATGATTGTTGTCATGAGTAGAAAGTTCACTGTGTGTGACAGACACATCAATGTACGTACTTAATAAGCTTTATACTTGTATAAGCTTAATCAGTAACTTACAGTAAATTACATTTGAGATAAATCCAACATTAAATTATTCAATATAGAAAATTTCAAAAGTGGTTTTCTCATAACAGCGTTTCTGAGCATACGACCTTTTCCATTTTCTGCTAGTGGACACTTTCTAGTTTTCATTACTTTGAAAATAATTTTTCCATTCAAATAAAAAATACAACAACTGGCATTTCCCCTGATTTGTTTTCACTGAATAGCAAATATCCTGAAAACTTCTAACTTTCCTTGTTTTCTGGAGTGTTAGAACCTTGCACTAAACCATATGACATTAGCATCACACCGATTAAAATGGTCACCTTTCAAAAATTACACAAATTTTTTTAGCATCTTGCAAAAAGATAGCGTTCATCACAAGAGGTGAGCAAAAATCAATATCTTCTATGAATTTCAAATTTCTATGATTAGCTTTAAAGTTCGAGTGAGATCTCAGATTTTAACAGCTTAAACAAGATTAAAACTTGAACATGAAAAAATAATTTCAAAAATTTTAATACTTCTTGAAAACCTGAAGACAAATTTTTGTCATCTGTGAATTTTGAAAGAGAGACATATTTATCAGAAGTTTACCCGTAATATCTCACAGAAAATGATTATCAACAGTGATTAGGATTACTTTTGGATTGTGGGGCACAAAAATTGCTTGCCAAACAATTTCAACTTTATCTTGCCCTTGAATACTTGCCTTGCATGAGAAGGAGAGCCAGGCTCTCTGCTGAGGAAATTCCTTCAGTAACTCTACCAAGGCTTCCCCTTCAGCTTGTGCTGGTATTGTTTCGAAGGCCAACAAATCAACACCAGCCTCCACCAATGCTTGAAAGCGAGGCCGGTGCCACTCCATAAGTTCCTGTTTTGAGACATTGCTTACATAGGATCCAGTGTACTCAGACCCGTCATTTAATGAAGCACCATAGGGACCAACAGAGCCAACTATCAACGGTTTTACTGCACCTGTGGCAAAAAAAAGGTAGTACTGGATTAGCATATTTTGAATGTAGAAAAATTAAACCACTAGAGCACTCAATAATCAGAAAAAATAAATAGGTACATTATTGAAATTGATGTAAATTCTTCCTGTTGATCCTGGTATAATTGGAGGTGTTAATGGTACGAATAAATATAAATATTTGACCATATAGGATCAATCAAAATTGATTTCAGGAATTAAACTTTAAAAAACATTTATTAATGGCTCAACGTTTTGCATATTTTTTACATGCCTTGTCAAGAGCAATTATGGCAACGGTTAACAATGTTATATAAATTAACATAAAACAATAGAATTTACAATTTTTGAGTTAAATATTTACATTGCTGTTACATTCACAAAAACCTTGAAGGCTTGTCAAATCAAATAGTTACATTATGCAATTTATGAGAGCAGCACATTAAATATGTTAAGGAATAAACATTTCGAACATGTGGGATTGGCAAAAAAATAATACAATTATGGAAGTTGGTGCAGCATTAACATTTTATAAATTTGGTTCAGCTTTTGTATGTCACTTTTTGTGTTCATCGTATCATTCATTATTATATATAACATTTCAGCAATTAGCCTTTTTGATGTTTGTTTCTCATTATGTAAACTTTTGACTTTATCACATGCAATGGAGTGGTTAAGTTCCGTCCTATGCTTGGTTAAAGAGGTATGCAAATCCGCGTCTTTGTTGATGTCATATTTATGCTGGTATATCCGTCTGCTAATATATTGTTTAGTCTCCCCAATGTACACCTGCTGAATTAGGTACATTATTGTAATAGATAGAATATTAGTCTTTAAAACCTATTATGTTATCAAATATGTAACCTATCAAATGTTTAAGACTTCTGAATTTGTTATATTTATTATGTAGATATACACTGGAGAGCAGAGGGACTTGTGGGAAGGGCAGCAAGGTGTGATGGCATTTTAAGAGAACATGTGGAATAAAACGGACTGAGTTATGATTAGTGCACAAAGAGTGTCATTTCTATACCCACTATAACCGAATTATTTATCTACATCCTCTAGCTGATTACATATTGTAACATGAAAAATAGAACAACTTATCATAAAAAATGTAAAATAACTCAATTATTTCTAACCAACTTCAGTGTATTCCCTTCAAATTTTATTTTGAATACCACATTAATGGTCTTAGATTCTTTATACTAATACATCCAAATGAAAGGCTAATGAAAATGTTTCATAGCAAATTAACATTGCATTAAAATTTAGCTACAGCATAGATAATCATTTTCAAATGGAAATGTAATGAAAAAAATATTGGAAAATGGTTTCTTTTATTTTCTGTACTTAATAATACTCTTGATAGCCAAGTCACCTACCTACATTCTGCACTCACTATTCTACCCTATAAATAACAGTGACAAAGTATGGACATTTGCTTGGTCATTGCCAGACTCACCCACTGTTGGGTACAGTGAAACTTCTATATAATGCTCCTCCATATAATGTTTTCCTCTATGTAAAGTAAATTTTTTCCAGTCCCGACCAAAAGACCACATACACACAGTTTTCCTCTTTGAAGTGTTTTCCTCTATGCAGTGTTCAGAGTTCATGGTCCCTTAAAAAATGTTATACAGAGGTTTCACTGTATATCTTTCTGAAATGACTTGAGGTGGGGGAGGGCCCACACAGCAAGCGTGTCTGGCAATGACTGTGCGTAAGTGCCATGCCTTACCACTGAAATAAGAAAATCAATCAAAGAACAAAACATTTCAAAGGTTTTCTGGTTCACACAGGATTCAAAAAGCTTATTTAACCAATAAAACAATACTTATTATATTTCATGCACTCACTTAAGTTCATTCAATTAATCTCAAGGGAAAAAATTTCTCTTGAATACAAAATTGCACCAAATAATAATTTATTAAGTCACATATACAATTTCAATCGTGTATGATGAGTCAAAGTGATGTTTTGGGTAGAGAGAGTGAAGTTACATTACTGTCCAGAAGCAAAACAAGGGGTCATCTCAGCATTTGCTCAAAGAACCAGGGAAACTGGACAAAAACCTGATCGAGATGGGGTCATTAGCCTAGGAATTATCCTTCTACAATAGGTCAGTAGCCTACTACAATACTTGTTACAGCTAGATTAAGATATTATACAGTATATAATTATTTTTAATAGCAAAATAATTTAACATTTCCAGATTGTAATGTTTAATGTAAAAGTGAAATTCACTTGTTTATATAATTTTACTGCTACTACTTATAATAACAATAACAATAATAATAATAATAATAATAATAATAACAATAATAATAATAATAATAATAACAATAATAATAATAATAATAACAACAACATATATTGAGTCACTTATACAATTTTAATTGTGTATGACGAGTCAGAAATGATATATGCAGGTGCACGTGTCAATAATATTAATAATGATACTTTTGAACGTACGTATTGTATTTGTATTTAATATCATGGCCTAGCTTGCTGTAAAGTGTAATGCCCTCTATTAGGTTACTTTTTTGATAAAATGTAGTTTCAGAGTGGGGAACATGTTGGTTATCCTTTTGACGAGTGTTGTAGTTGTGTACATCAGAATTTAGAGTAAAAGTGTCTTTGTTTTCCATGAGAATCTTCTTTGTAAATACCACTATTTCAAATATGTACATGCATGGTAGAGGAAGAATCCTTAGTTTATTGAACAGGGGTTTGCAAGACTACAGCTTACAAGTTCTGGTCATTGTTCGCAGTATTCTTTTTTAGATAATAAATGTGCGAGCGCTTTCAGGGGCATTTCCCCAGAAAATTATTCCATATTTTAGGTGTGAGTGCACATTTGCAAAATACATTGTCCAAAGTGTCTCAATGTTGGAGTTCGACCTGAGGGTGTATAGTGCATAGCAAGATTTGGTGAGCTTCTTGTTAAGATTTGAAATGTGAGCATTCCATTTTAGGTTTTCTTGGATAGTTAGACCTAGGAAGGTGGTTTCATGAGTTATCGTTACAGGGTTATTATTTATGAACAACTGCTGTGGGAATTTTTCTTTGGTTGGGATTCATAAAATTTAGAGAGACTGTTTTGCTGGTGTTTATGATGAGATTGTTGTCTTGAAACCATTTTACTAGTGCAGGCAGAGTTTTCAGAGTTTCTTTTTCTAATGATTGTTGTGTTTTTGCTTTGATGATTATGTTTGTGTCATCTGCAAACAAAATTATTTTGTTATTCCTTAAAGCCAAAGGCATGTCATTTATGTATATAAGGAATAGAATTGGCCCAAGGATGGATCCTTGTGGGACTCCACAATTTATCATCTGTGGGCAGGAGTAGTACGAGGAGATTTTGTTCTCTTTAATGTGCTGGAGGGTAACTACTTGGCTACGGTTTGATAAATATGATTTGATCCACTGGCCTGCAATGTCTTGAATCCCTAGCATTTCTAGTTTTGTTAAAAGTATATGATGGTAAATAATGTCAAAGGCTTTTGACAAATCTAAGAAAAGGCCAATGGGAATTTCCTTCTGATTGAATGCAACAAGCATGTCATTTAAAAAGGAGAAGATGGCTGTGTCTGTGGATCTGTTACTCCTGAATCCATGTTGAACATTTGTGAGGACATTATTTGCATTGAGAAACTGTTTGAGTCTATTGTTAAAAAGCCTTTCCAGAATTTTTGAAAATCCTGATAGCAGGGAGATAGGTCTGTAGTTCATTGGATCAAAGCTATTTCCTTTTTTAAACAATGGTTTAATTTTTGCCATTTTGAAAACATCTGGGAATATCCCTGATTTTAGAGAATAATTGCAAATATGAGAGAGTGGTTGCACTAAATATGGAGCACTGTGTTTGATAAGAAAATCTGGAATGTTGTCCAGGCCTGCTGAGAATTTATTCTCCATTGTCCGATGATTTTAAAAATTTCAGAGGGAGTGGTTTCATATAAAAATATGGTATTTACGATTTGTGTAACACTGGTGTTTGGTTGGTGCAAGTTAAGAAGCAATAATACAATAAAAATGTTGCAGGTACTTGGAAAGGTAGATTTTAAAATAGAAAATTTATATTTCATATCAACTCTGGATATCAAACTTTATATTTCTCATAATTGTACAAAAATATTTACTGTCATATTTTTCAATGTTACAAAGTGGTGTGGAGCGGCTAAGATAATTATAAAATGACAAAGATAATTGCATTCTAAAATTTTCAAATTTATTCATTCATTTATTTGTGAATGAATTAATTCAAGAATTAATGACTATATTAAAAATAAAAAGTTACACACTGTATAAAGGTGTTTTGTTATTTATTAAATAACTTTGTGTAAATAAATTTGTATACTTTGTGATGAGAATGTTACATTTTATGTCTTCATCCACAAACCTGAGCTCCAGTTCTTCTCATTCAAGTACTTTGCACATGCATCTTTGGCAAGGACAACAGCTTTTTTCATGAGCTCCAAACTCTCTTCTTTTGTTAGAGAAAGATGCTTTACAAAACCATCAATTGAGGCCTGGTAAGTATTTGTAGATATTATATTTGATCCAGCTTAAACATACACAAAGAATAAATGCAAACATATTTTCTCAGAATATGTAAAACAGAAATTTCACAAAACAGAATTAATACTTTCTTTGAGCAAAATACATAAGAAAATCATCAATTATTTAATATCATCTCATTATTAAACTCTATTTGCATCATTTTTTTCAAGTTTCCTTTGTTCCATGGAGCAAAAGCAAAGATTATTCCTTTGCTTTTGAACAGTGAATCTAGCTCTTCTTTTCTCTGAAGTAACACACGTTTCTTGATTGTTCCTTTGGTGTTAAATTGGATGAAAGAAAAGAAGAAAGAAGGGGGGGGGGAACTAAAATAGTCCCTTCCCCATTAAATGAAGCCCATTAGGAGTCAATCAAGAATGACTCATCAAAAATAACAATATTCATTGTCGAAAAATTCTCAGAGGTCTCTCTTTCTCACACACAATTTCCCACTTACACCAATCTTGTATTTATATCCGAGTTCACTTCTATCAGATAACAGTGTCATCCCAATTTTTCCTCTAAGACACCAGACTACAGATCAAATCAACAGACAACATGCAACTTTTGTTCTTTGGAAATTGATACATACACAAAAGAGAATATTTTAAAGTTTCTCTCAGTTTACTCATGATACATCAAGAATATCAATATTAATTAAAGAATTTATAATAGTATAAAATTCACCTTTTAACTCCTGTCTTATAATTTAAGATATCACAACTGGCTTGTCTAGTTGTCAAGGGCACTGAATTAATGTTAAATTCCAGAATTAGTTTCTACCCTTAGAATTGAGAAATTTTTAGTTCTTTTGAATATCAAAGGGATTTCCTTCGCTCTAACCTCACCTGTCAATTAAAAAGAAATGTCTTGTATTTGGACAGAAATTTAACAAGGTCTAGGTACTATAGAAGGAGAATTTGGTGAATTATCAATTGACAAGTCAACATTGACTAACACTCACCACTGACATTATTCGAGAGCGTACCTTGCAGGAAGTCCAAATGAGTGTTGACACATGCCTGTGGGTCGGTGGCGAGGAAACTGCTGCTCCACAATGGAGTGCCGTCTACCGGCTGATCTACTCGTCGCGCCAACTGGGTGGCGAATCCGCCATCCAGGACAAGGACTTCACTCATTCTCTCTACGACGAGCTCTGAAAAGTCGAATCTGACACTTGCCACAAAACAAGCACTCACTAAATACCGCCTCTCCCCTCCCCCAAACCGGCAATACACCAGCAGGTATCCGTTGGTTCGCTTCCCAGAATGTCTACACTGACTACAACAAAGTCAGTAACGTTATGTCGTTGACTTTGATAAGTTGTAGCCGCAAAAGTGTTTCAGTCCAATTTTAGAGTTACAACCATCTTTATATAGCCGATGTAAGATAAAGAAAACAAAGGTATCAGAAACCGCTCACTTATGGTTCAGGTAGAAGGGACTACCAACACATTGCTATAATTTCAAGGCATCTATAGAGCGCTTTTCGATGTCTGAGTAAGATAATGGAGAATCAAATAGGATAAACTGATTATTTGGAGTATAGTTCATAGATAACGATATATTATCTACTTTGGTTACATAAAATCCTACATAGATTACGCACGTGTCGCCTCCTTGGTTTGTTTTATACAGGTTGGCAATTGAAATCAAGCACGTATTTTAAAAACACATTTGCGGTGAGCCTCAAATTTTACCCAAGTTGCGGTCCGTCAGCATTACAGCCATTTGAAGGCTGGCTGAAATGGGTCACATGTTATGTGAGAAAAAATAATACTACCAAGTAGTTAAATTGTTTTATTGATATAAAAAAATACAAACTTGACAGACACATCAGTATGCTAAATATCACCCATTTATAAAACAGTTTTATGAACGTTCTAATCGATTTTCATTTAACCAACTTTTAACTTCTGATTTTATTTTCGAGATGTCATCAGCATATGTTCGGCAACATCCACCAACATAAGTGACACCTAGATTTAGCCATTCCTTAACATATGTTGAAATATGCGGACATTCACCTTTTTTGGTCCACCTGATCAAGAAAACAAATGGACAATTTTGTGAGTGAACAATAGTACTAAAATACATTGTGATTTTTGTGAGAAATAAAGGGGGATTCTAGCTGATTCTAGCGCACATCTGGTTATGAGTGGAGCACGATGCTCATTTATTTACTGACGTCAACTCGGAGCTCCGCTAGCATTCATAGGAACCAATCGAACACAAAAACACGATCATAAGATACACATATTCTTTTTTGCATATTTTCCCTTATCGTGACGAATGCGAAGAAATCGGCGCGAGAGTATGGCAAACAACTCACACCCGCAAGCGGATGACCGCCATTCTCATAACCCCACATTTAAGGCGAATTGACGCTTTGCTACGCGTGCCTAAATTTCATGACAGGCACCGGCCTACAGGGATTAACATAAAACATCCTTGAGCCTGTCCAACTCATAGTTTACCAACGCATATTACGCCGAAATACTATTTAATTAATTAAGTGTCGTTTTCACCATAAAAATGGCTTCATTCCCGCCACCCGTTCTTCGTTCTGTTCACAGAGTTTGTTACGGAGTTAATCCGTTACGATACGGGGGATAAGACTCCACAAATCTCTGCCTAAAATCACAATAAAGAAGCAAGGAAACGCGGCCTGCATTCAAAGGTGGCAAGACTTAAGTGACGTTGGACAACCTGCGCAACGATGCTACTTTGATAAATTAATGAAAATTGCTCTGCGCATATCCAGACTACAATACCCAATCAAAAAGGGAAATTTTGATTGAAACGACATGAACCCTTTTTTAATTATAATTCTACAATTTCTAATACCGATTTAAGCTATAGTTTACTTACCGGGAATAGACACAAGTTTTGCTCTACCTCTATCACACCACCAATCTCATGGATTTTAAAAAGTGAATTATAGATTGACTAAGCCAACATAACAACCAGTGTATTTTTGTAAGCATGTATCCGAATTCTCACGAATGTTCTCACGGACGTTTACATACTTTAATTACATAAATTATTTGTAAGATGTTGTGACGCGTCGTTACGCAAGTCAAATTTTACGATGATACTGATGATTTCGGCCATCGCATAATTTCCAATTTATATAAAACGTGAGTATCGAAACACGTAGTAAGATATAATATACGATATTCTTACACCGTGTACCGAAAACAGGTTATGAAGCGAACACACAATGGTTCCCGACACCATTCGAAATTTGTGTTTTCGTCTTCCACAATTTCTACAACTTCATCCAATTCCTAGCTCTTGTTGCTCAGCACTCCGCAGTACGCATACCGCAGTAGATTCCCCGTAAGTAAACTTTTAGCAGTTTTTCGTTAATAATTGTATTTAAAATAAATAATTTTATTTTAAAACGCTTCTGGAATATGCATTTTTTAATATTGATATAAATCTAATTTAGATTCTTTCTGATAATTTTCAAGTATACTAATTAATATCGTTACCCTTTCTCCGGTATAAACTTTTCACCACTGTTGGGGTATGCAATCAAAGGAATTGTTCTATCTTCATTGTTGATCCCTTTAAAAAGTGGTGTAACCAACTGTGGATTCAAACAATTTGCTCCAATGGCTACAAGTTGAGAAGGATTGAGTTGCCAGCATGTCTTCACACATTCTTGAAAGTTCTCTCCATGTGAAGTATGGGCATCATCCTAATAAAGTACAAAATTCAGAAACAATTTAAAATTGTTAATAGTTTATAATGATGTAGTCTCTCATTGAATTAAAACATTTAAGCAATTTCAATGTATTCTGTTCCTGCAAATTAATTTTTATTAACACTTTATATTAACATTCAATGTTTGGTATGGGCAAATTACAATTCACTGATTTGAATCAATGAATCAAAGCCTCCATGACACCACAAACTTATAATTTTCAGCTTATTTAAGTTTGTGAGGTCTGCAAGGTAAGTATTCAGATTAAATACACAATGAAGGGAAGCCAAGATTCCAGGAAGATATTGATAAATTATCTTCATAGAGACTGAAAATGTTTAGATTTGATGTATAGTTAAGAAAAGATTAACTGTTAAAAAGGAAAGGTTATAGAAGCAAATTGGAGCTTACCTTACAAGAAAAAGAGAGCCATGCTTTCTGTTCAGGAAAGTCCTTAAGTAGACGCACTAAAGCTTCACCTTCTGCCTGGGCTGGTATTGTTTCCAGGGCCAATAAATCTACACCAGCTTCCACCAATGCCTGGATGCGAGGACGATGCCATTCCATGAGTTCCTCTTGTGAAACGGTCTCCACATATTCTCCTGTGTACTCAGAGTAGTCATGAAGACATGCCCCATAGGGCCCCACAGATCCTACTATTAGAGGTTGTGTTGTACCTGACAAGAATATACAAGATATTCCAAGATTTATGACAGTTATTCATACATTAATCAATTATGATTACCTAATTCATAATTAAAATATAAATCGTTTTCAAACATTGTAAAATTAGATTAATGGATTAAGTAATGAAAGCAATATAGAGATTTTCAAAAACGTTTCATTATGCCTTTTATCTTTATGTTGGTAAAACAAAGAAATGATTGATTGTGATTTATTTACAAAATAATGAGTGCAATAGTTAGTTATTGAGCATAGGCTAGGAAGGAGGTCTTTATGCTCTACTATCCTGAATAGGTCATTACTATGGCGGTTTGCAATTGCCTTCCAATGAATGGAAGGGGTGTTGTTGGGGCGTTCATGAAAGGGTGAATGAAAATGAGAGACATAAATGAATGTAGGCAGAATGATGATTTAGATTAGGACATACAGTACAAGAAGCTGTACAGTATAAGACACAGTACACAAAGCTATCTTACAACAACAGCACACTACAACCACAGACACCCTTCGCCTCACACCAGGGACAAATTTTGGGACGGGAAATTAAAAAAGATGTGGTCAAATGTGTCATAACAAATTTTATTAAATATTGCAGGCTACTCTAAGCTCATGCTGCGATACGATTTTATTCATTTGAATGTTTCTCCGAAAATATTTTTGCTTGAAAGTTTCATGACAAGTTAAAATTAATAGTTACAGAAAAATTTTAGAGGGGAAATTTCCCTCATTTCCCACCCCCATGGTTCCGTGCCTGCCTCAAGCAGATTTCAAACCAACAGCATTATGCTCCCTGACTTTGGAGGCTGGTCCAAACCCCTGTACCAATGCCATCTACAGTGTGTAGATGGCGTTGCCTGTACCATCAAGGAATTGTGTTTTATTTATGAGTTATTATCAATCACATTTAAATACAACAATATTATCAATAACATTTAAATACTTATACAAAAGTTTATTTCAAACATTTTATAATGGAATGGCATGACCAGAATTTTTCGGGGGGTACAGGTACAGTGTAGAGCTGACATGGTTTTCTTATAAAGAATTTTTCATTTATGCCGAATTTAAAATCAATTTTTATTTGTTGATTTGTCTGTTATATTATTATGCATATTCAAGTAAGATGTGAACGACTTTTGTTACTATATAAATACAGTAAAAACTATATTAAAATTTGTGAATGTGTCATTGTTTAGGGGCCCAAGCTCTATTGGACTTTTCCCCTCTCTTGCATGTGTCAGTGGATATAAGTTCTTAATAAAATATTACCTTGAAGAGATCCATTTTCTTCCACAAATCTATCATAAGCTTTTTTAGCAAGATACACTGCTTTTTTAATTAAATGTTTACTTTCTTCTTCGCTTAAATCCAAGTATTTCATAAAGCCACTGATGCTTGCTTGATATGTATTAGTTATTATTGCATCAGCACCAGCTGTAAAGATGTTAAATATTAGCAGCTACTACCTATGTGAAATAGTTTCCTCATAACAGAGAGGTTATATGTTTTCTTGAAACCAGGGTTAATTTTTTTGGTAATTTTAAGGTTTATTCTGTAATTATACCAGGCATATTGCTATTAACTAAATAAAATATTTCATGGAAATATTTTACAGTACAAAGTTAATACAAATTATAGTACAAGCTTGATAAAATTAATCATAGTGTAGTTATTTCATTAAAATTACTCTTTTGTTTATTATTGTACTATATTAACATTAGTTAATGAAAGAATTTGGGAGAGGCAAGAGAAACATGTCAAACAAATTTTAGAACTGCAAATGGACAAAAGAGGAAACAAATTGAAAAAGAAGCCTGTATACCTCATGTAATTGTTAAATAGGAGGTAAAAGCAATTATTTTAGAACTAAAAATATAAATTGGTACAAGAACACATGTTTTAACCTTTCAAGGAAATGCATTCAATTTTGCTTAACGAAAGCAGGCGCATCAGTAGTCTCAAAGATTTGTATCTATATTTCACTTAATATGTAAGTTAGAATCTTGGTACCAAAGACTCCTTGACAATATCATAATTTTAGATAAATACACAATTTTCCTTAAATTATGTTTTACTTTGATTCTTTACAAATTAACAAATAAAGGATGTGCCTTACCTCTCAGGAAATCTAAATGAGATTGAATAATTGCTTCTGGGGTGCTGGCGAGAAAAGCTGCACTCCACAGTGGGTTACCATCTACAATATCTCCAACATGGGTTGTCAGCTGGGTAGCAAATCCTCCATCCAAGATAATTATCTCAGCACGTGGGGGAAACATGCTAACAGCTAGAAAATAAGCCAATCCTTGGTATGCGAACATGTTTATAATCTTGGTCAGAGGCAGATTTATGCTTAGGCAATGTAAGATTTTGGGGGATGGCTGAATTGTGTCAGAAAAATATATTTTGAAAGTGATTGTGTGTGTGTGTGTGTGTATGTGTGTGAGACAGAGAGTGTGAATGTGAGTGGTGTGGGTGCGTGTGTGTGTATATATTCTTGTATGGTTTTTGTTGAACATTAGATGCCTTATTTATTATTTACTTAAGATTTAACTGCTGGCAGGTCGTCTCATCCCTGATCTGATCTTATTCTATAATATTCAAAACAAATGGATATGAAAACTGGCGGGTATAATAGACATTGAACTGGGGCCAGGTTCACAGTCTAATGGTTCAGTGTAATAGGCCCTATATTAATTATAATCCACATTAATTTTCCACACAAGGCAGGTAATTCCGTCGTTAAGCAACAGAAGATGTAATTCAACCCGTTTATTTAATTCATGAATTGCAAGCTTGTCCAGAATATAAGAGAGAGTGGCGATATAATATCGTCTCAGGTGTTTCTATTGACATCCTACAACGCTAAGAACTCCTGAAATGAGAAGGTTCGACAGTTCTCAGCGCCTATTACCCATGATTACCACCTGCTCAGCTACCGAGCCACATGGTGGAAATAACACCCTGCTGACATCCATGACTACCGTCTTGAGATCAAGCCGATTGCTTGCTTACTCGCTTGATTAGAGATTCCCGGCGCGTCAACTGGCAAGGCCATTCGTCCCATAAGTCTATGTTTTATCGCGCGTGGTGGCGATGATCTTCCTCTCCTGGATGGTGAGATCCGGCGTCGACCTACACACCGAACCGTGCGCGGTCCGTTGTCCGTTTCTTAGGGCACTTCTCGGGCATTTGCCTGGTGTCGCACCGTATCATCCATAAGAGACGCATACAAACCAACACAGAATTCTTTGTACAGGCGTTAAATGGGTAGAGACTGTGCCAGTCCGTAGGTGGCTCTGCGGTTTAGAAAGAGGCTGGCAGATAGCACTCTGCCCTAGGGCGTTTGAAAGAGAGTATTGAGAGAGCATCGAAGGACTAAACGCTCGTTCAAATGAATTACTACAAAGAAAAATATTTTGAAGAAAGGAAGTTTTATACACATATTTGTGTCGAAAATGTTATTTTCCTTCCTTTTTATTGGTGGTGTCATGGCACACTGGCACTACCCTACAAGCCGCCACCAGAGAGTATAAGTCACCCTGCATACCCTACAAGCCGCCACTGCCTAGCATTCACCAACTACGGAGAACATCGCGACAGTCTGTGATGCGTCCATTTTACGCGTTGCCCCAAATTTCTTTGCCCTTCACGTTTGAGAGATGTGATGACGCCGGCAAAGGTTTCCTAATTCAGGTTTTCCAGTGATGTAATCTACCCTTGTCGCCACGAACTCGGAATGAATAACTGAATGGGATAGAGCGTCGTGAGCCACTTCGCACGTTATTCAAATAGTACAAATACAATAGTACAAACCAAAAGTACATGACTTAAACCTAGAATTCGCTTCACATTGATCTCGAAAGATCATACAGCTCGCAAGGGTAGTAAAGCACCACAACGCCTCATCTGCCGAGGCCCAAATGTTAAGCACGAAAATGGTACAAAGTAAAACGTTGATCATTCGCTGTCGCCGGCGCATGAAATTAAATTCGTCCTCAAAACTTGAGCTGATGGCATGCAAAAATTAAATGAGTGGATTTAGTGTATGTTTACATCACTCTGCAGCTTTTCACGTGATTGATTTTACTTTCTCGTATACATACGTACACATGGAGTAATATACGTAGTGTAGAGAAAATTATTGCTGCGGAAAATCAATTTCGAAACTCCAACGGAAATACACGTTTTGGAGTCCCCTGATACAGAAAAAGTGTTGTTTTTTTCCCACAATGTCCGCCTGTCTGTCCGTCCGTCTTTGAACATCACTAACGCCTAAAGCATAGGTAGGTTTTTTTTTCCAAAATGAATATTCGAAGGGACAGTGCTAATTGCACTGTTGAAGATGACATAAAATTCATTTTGCTGTATTCTTTTGTTTGTTTTTTTTTCCAAAACTTACACAAACGTAATTTTTTAAAAATATATCTCACGCCTTTAGCGATTTGCATACTTAATGCAATTGTGAGTGGAAACACTACAAATTACTTTCAATAAAATTTTTCAAGAACTCGAAAGTTTTTTGTAAAAAAGAGCTTCAAATTTCGCATTTACAATACGTATAAACGACATTTTCTTAAAAAAGGCTCCAAATTTATCTACGAAAATTTCCATATACGACGAGGTTTACTCTTCTTTAATATTCTAAAAGTAATATTTCGAATCTACCATTAGAAAACTAAAAAATTGAGAAAACTTCAAAAAATGTGTTTTAGGAGGCGATAGAACGCAATTGGCAAGACTATGGAGCAAGATCATAAAGCTAGCCCAAACCAAAGAAATTAGAAAAGTTTAGTACGAACAAGGCTGTGTCATTCAGTAGAACTACTAGTTTACTTTCTCTTATAAGTACGTATATATGGAGTAATAAACGTAGAAAGTTATGCTGCGGAAAATGATTTCGATATTTCAACGGAAATAGTTTTGGGATCCCTGATACCAAAAAACGTTTTTTTTTCAAAGCGTCCGTCTGGCCGTCTTCCCCGGTCGATCTGACTCGACTCAAAACTTTGAGGTTTCGAAAAACATTCCTTAAAATTTGTGGGTAATTAACATGAAGACCTACAATTTCAAAATTTTCCCAAAAATGGCTCCAAATTTTTTCTTTAAATTTCTTAAAAGAATAAAGTAAAGTACATTTACAAAGGTGCCATAGGTCCGATTTTCACTGTTAACTTTGAATTTTCCAAAATTTTGAAAGTTTGATTTTTTCGGCGACTTCCTACAACTACAAAATTGAAGATAGAGATTTCTCCTTCAATTGTTCTCCAAAATTAGTTCTTTCATTAAGGACATGTTCTTTTTTTAAAAAAAGGTAGTAGTTTTGCGCAATATTGAGTGCAATATTTGCAATTTTTAAAAAATAACAAAACAAAATTTTATCGAAAACGGCTCAAAATCTTTTCTTTAAACTTTTGGTAGGGATTGTGCTAAATGTACTCTACGAGATGACATAAATATCAGATTGCTCTATTTTTTTCAATTACAAAAATGTAATTTTTTGACAAGCCTTTCACATCATTAGTATTTACATTAGCGGCGATTAATTCAAATTATTGCATTTAAGAGTTCACGTGCAAAAAATGTCATATACAATTTCTCGAAAACTCAAAAGTTTTGTGTATATGAGCTCAAAATTCCGCATTTTCAGAAACGCTCAAATGCTTTTTTTTCAAAATGCGGCTAAATTTTTTTTCTTCAAACGTTTCGAATGGGCAGTGCTAATTGCATCGTTTAATATGACGTAAAGTACATTTTGAGGTATTCAAAAATTACACTAATGTATTTTTTAAAATATCTCTTACGTTATTAATATGCACATTTCCAGCAATTTCTAAACACTATTGCATTTGTAAATGGCAGTACTTTAAATGACTTCCAATAAAAATTTTCAAAACCTCAAACATTTTTTGTGAAAAAGAGCTTCAAATTTCTCATTTTCAGTAATGTTTAAATGCCATTTTCTTAAAAACGGGTCCAAATTTTGCAATGAAAATTGTCATTTAGGACAAGGTTTTATTCTTGAATATTCTTAAAGTAATGTTTCGGTTCTACTATTAAGCAACTGAAAAATTGAAAAAAATAATAAAAATAAAAAAAACATATAATTTAGGCGGCGATAGATGGGAGCTGACAAGAGTATATGGCAAGTCCAAATAGCTATCCGAGACCAAAGAAAATAGAAAACTAATACGAGAAAGTGCCATTCTGTAGCATCACTAGTTCGATTTAATTCAGCATCGAAAATAAAGAAATTCACAGAAAATGTCAAATTCCTCTGCTTACATTCGAAGTTCGAATTTTAATGAAACATGAGAACTTCAAACTTGTGTACGAATGTTTATATATCGGTAATTTTCCCCTTTTCTAAACCATAGAAAGTTTATTAAATCTACATTTCGCAGATATCAATAGCAGTTCTTGTCAAATGGTCATATACCTACGTATTTCAAATCTGAATATTTGTGTTCCCGGCTGGAAGTTGAAGACTCGTGGCTTTTCTGGGAAGCTGACTCTCGAGGGAGGTTCCTAGCGACGTCTGCGGCGGCAGCAGGAGACGCGAACACTGCACGGGCCGTGACAGAACTGCAGCGGCCGCGGAGGCGGCAGCGTCGTTTGTATGGGGCGTGGACAGTGATAGTGACAGGGAGAGTTGCGGTTGCGTGGTGGTGGAGTGGCATGTGCGCTGAGGGTGGTGGGAGAGACCGGGGTGATGGGGGCGACATGGAATCGGCGGAGTGAAGACCGGGGTCAGAATCAAGTGAACGTGGCGGGGCGAGGGGCGGTGGAGTGGGGGATGAAGCTTGCCGAAGGAATGGGCAGAGTTCGCGGGCGGCGGAGGATGCGGAGTGAGGACTGGGGTCGGAGTCGGTGGAGGGGGCGGGGCGGGGGTGGCGAGGATGGCAGGAGCAGGGAAGGCGAAGGCGGGGGTGCTGGGCCGCAAAGGAAGGGAGCGGAGGGGGTGGCAGAGTGGCTATTGGAGGGCGGGCGGTGGCTGCGGGGGTGGGCCGAGAGACGGAGTCCGGGAGGAGGCGGAAGGGGCATCAGGCGGAGAACGACTGCGCGCCGCCACAGAGTTCCACGGGGCCACTGCCCGATATCAGCAGTCGGCGCTGTCAAGAGTTTTTATTTTCTAAGAAACGCTCGAGTACGTAATACAGCAAAATGCTTATTCATCACCTCGCATACTATACGATTACTGAGCACAGGCTTTTCAAGCAATAAGTTTGGTTTTGTCACGTTTGCGACGCACCTACTTCTTGCTACCAAATAAATGATTTCCATTTTGGGAAATTCACCCATGTCTCATCTCCGTAATCTTGTATCCCTTAAATGTTTCAAGATAATCTTCGAGTATTTATTGTTTGGAGGCGCCAAATGAAAGTTGTTTCATATAGACTAGCGGGGAGCGGAGCTCTTGTAACTGAATTGTTATCCTTCGCTCAGAACTGTGCACTAACATCAGTAATAACGCAATCACTATCATGGAACAAAGTAAATTATAGGTACAATTAAGTTTTCGCGTGTAGGTCCTCTCAAGAACAGAATTTAATAATCTAAAAACACGTTTTTTTAGCGATCTTAAACGAATTGACCTTTGAAATTCGTAGTAAGGTGTTTTCTATTTTCTTAAATAATACAAGTGATAGATTGAGAGCGTAGGCTTCCGCGGCCGGAGTCAATATTAAGTTGGCTGTCCGGGTGACGCCGCGTCCATGGCAAAGGTGCCGACGTTTCGGTCGCCATTCTGCGACCTTCCTCAGGGCGGAGCCAACTTAATAAAGTGATAGATTGTTTTAGTAAAAGTACTGAAAGGAGAACACGTATGACATTCAAACACCTAAGGTAAATTGCGAAGAGACAAGGTTTCAGTGACAAAAGTACGCAGATTTATTTAGAAGTACAAATATTTCATTTCATATTCAGGTTAAAAAATACGACCATATAAACTAAAAAACCTTGTAAACAATACTTTTTTAAAAGATAATCATAGAACAGTGCACGATCCAGCAGCTGATCTCACTTCGGGTCTTAAACCACCAAATTCAACATCGGACGTTTCCACAAAAATTCTAGACACGATATTTGTTTTCGTGAAAACTTCTTCCTATGAAATTCTCAAAACAATCGGTAAACTAAAAAACAAATATTCGGCCGGTTCAGATGAACTTCCGGATTCTTTGTTAAAGACTTGTGGGCCCGAACATTTCCAGATATTTTCAAACGGCGCTTCAACAACGGCAACAAAAATGAAATGAAAATGATAAGCAATTTCTCTTTTGGCAGCATTTCAAAAATATTAGAGACAGTTTTTACGTAATCAAAATATTCTTATTTGCAGCAAGTCATCTAACTTTCCGGGAGGTCAGGGAATTTATATAGATTTTCACGTAAAATAGCCACTCTCCCATTGAAATAGAAAAAATCACCAAAAATACACACTGAGAAGTTTACTAAGGGTGATAGAACGGGCCCTACTCAAGTTTCACCCCTTCGTAATTATCGAGACATAAAATTGAATAATATCGGAAAAATAACAATTTTCCATTAATTAATTTTCCCCCATTTTATTATTATACCAAAATTTAAAAAAAGGGCAAAACAATCATTTTAATTCTTTATTCCAATCTACCACAATTCATCTAGTTTAATGCACAATTTGTTTTGGCATAAGATTTAAAGTGTGGGAGACTTGATGAACTCTCAGACTGCTGACATTATCCAAATGAGACAACGACTATTCTTTTTCAAATTATGCGACTTTCAGTTTCCATGGTCTGACGAAACATTACAATGTACTCGAAACGTCTGCTTAGTCTGGCGAGCGAATTGTTCCGGATAGCAATATGGGGTGTCATGTCAAGAGGCACGCATAGAGCATGGAGTCCCGTCTATAGGATTGCACAAGCGTGGTCTATTGCTCGTGATAGGATATTATCAGTGAACTTCGTTCGGCATTCCATCAACACTATACACGCGAGGGCAACGACAAGAATTCTCTTGAAAAATTAAAAAGAGAAACAAATGTGTTGCGAATATTTATTTATATCTTTGTAGAGTTTAGTTTGATTTCTACTTATTAGCTTGGTTCTTCCGAAATGCATTTCTTCCTAATGTTTGTTATTAATTGTTACATTCTAATCAGTTTTTCTTAATTACAGTAAACCCTCGTGAGCACGGACTCGCTTAACATGAATTTCGCCATAACACGAACAAAATTTTGGTCCCGCCAGGGGATTACGGTATACGGACATTTATAATATTGGTTAATACGCATTTTTACTTTCCCGTATATGTACGTATACACGGAGTGATATACGTGGTATAGGGAAAGTTATGTAATGCTGCGCGAAAAAATGGCCAATTTTCGGCGGAAAAAAAATTAATTGCCGGGCCGTGAAACGAAAAAGTGGATGAAAACAGTTGCTAAATTAAGAAAAAAAATCCTCTAACACGTGGTGTAGCCAGAAACCCTGTTTTCTAGGCCCTTGATACCGAAAAACCAATTGAAAGGAAAACGTCCGTCTGTCCGCCCGTCTGTGAACACTGCTAGCGCCTAAACCATACGTACGATTTCTTCCAAAATGGTACCCCGGTCGATCTGATGCTACTCGAAACTTTGAGATTTTGAAAAAGATTCTTCAAAATTTGGGGGCATTTTATATGAAGCCCCCCGGGGATTTTCAAAATTTTCTCAAAAACGGCTCCAAATTGTTTCTTTAAATTTCTTGTATGAATAGAGTAAAATACAATTATTAAAATGGCATAGGTTCCATTTTCACAAATAACTCTGAATTTTCGAAAAATTATGAAAGTTTGAATTTTTTTCGCCGTGTTTCTGGGACTACAAAAGTGAAGATAGAGATTTTTTTTTTAAATAAAATTTGTTCTGCATATTGAGTTCTTTCATAAAGGTCATGTAAATGTTTTCAAAATTTTGGTAGTTTTCGGGCAATATTGCGTGCAATATGTGCAATTTTAAAAAATTACAAAAACTAGATTTTCTCAAAACGGCTCCAAATTTTTTCTTTAAACATTTGGTAGAGATAATGCTAAATGTACCCTATGAGATGACATAAACGCCATATTGTTGTATTCTTTTGTTTTTTCAAAATTGCAAAAATGTATTTTTTTACTTGTCTCTCACGTCGTTAATATTTACACTAGCGACGAATTGTTCACATTATTATATTTATGAGTACATGTGCTTTAAATAATGTCAAGTAAAGTTATCAAAAACACAACCGTTTTCTGTGAAAACTAGCTCAAATTTCTGCATTTTCAGAAACGCTCAAACGCCATTTTCTCATAAATGGCTACATTTTTTTCTTCAAACTTTTCGAACGGTTACTGCTAACTGCACTCTTGAATATGTCGTAAAATTTATTTTGAGGAATTTTTTTGTTTTTTCAAAAGGTACACATATGTAATTTTTTAAAGGATCTCTCACATTTTTTAATATTTACATCACCAGCAATTTGCAAACATTATTATATTTGTGAGTGTAAGTGTTTCAAATAACTTCAACTAAAGTATTTTGAAAACTTAAAAATTTTCTGTGAAAATGAGCTTAAAATTTTGCATTTTTAGAAGCGCTAAAACGCAATTTTTCTTTAAAACGGCACATAATTTTTAAAAGAAAATTGCCATTTAGGGCTAGGTTTTTGTGTTCTTTAATATTCTAATATTAATATTTTCGTTCTAGCAATAGGAAACCGAAAAAAATAAGAATATGACAAAAAATGTACTTTTGGCGGTGATAGATGGTAGCTGGTAAGAAAGAGTATGTGGCAATTCCGAAGACCAAGGAAATAGAAAACTAATACGGAAAGTCTGTGCCATTCTGTAGCTCCACTAGTTATACTACGAACTCTTATTATTTCGGTCCCTTGGAATTCGTGTTGATGAGGGTTTACTATACTTTACAAGCTAATTTATTGAACTACCTATCTAGTGTACATGACAGAAAACCTTTATTTATATATATATATATAAATATATATATATATATATATATATATATATATATATATATATGTGCCACAGTTTTAGTTACCGTACTCCTCCGAAACGGCTTGACAGATTTTGATGAAATTTTATATGTATATTCAGTAGGTCTGAGAATAGGTTGTTATCTATTTTTATACCCCTCAGTGATAAGGGTGGTCCACCCCAATTTTTTTTACTTTTCCGTATACGTACGTATACACGGAGTGATATACGTAGTATAGGGAAAGTTATGTAATGCTGCGCGAAAAAATGGCCAATTTTCGGCGGAAAAAAATTAATTGCCGGGCCGTGAAAACGAATAAGTGGATAAAACCAGTTGCTAAATTAAGAAAAAAAATCCCCTAACACGTGGTGTGGTCAAAATCCATGATTTGTTGCTTCTTTATACTTAAAAATCAATTGACGGCATTCCGTCCGTCTGTCCGTCTGTGGTCAACGCTAGCGCCTAAACCGTTCGGCCGATTTTCTTCAAAATTGATATTCCCCAGTCGATCTGATTCTAGTCGAAGCTTTGTGATTTTGAAAAAGATTCTTTAAAATTTGGGGGTACTTTATATGAAGCCCCCCGGGGATTTTCAACATTTTCTCAAAAACGGCTCCAAATTTTTTCTTTAAATTTCTTGTATGAATAGAGGAAAATACACTTTTTAATATGGCATAGGTCCGATTTTCACGTACAGCTCTGAATTTTCGAAAATTGTGAAAGTTCGAATTTTTTTCGGCGTCTTTCTCCAACGACAAAATTGAAGATAGAGATTTTTTCTTCAAATAAAATTTGTTCTGCATATTGAGTTCTTTAATAAAGGTCATGTAAATGTTTTTCACAATTTTGGTAGTTTTCGTGCAATATTGCGTGCAATATGTGCAATTTTAAAAAATTACAAAAACAAAATTTTCTCAAAACGGCTCCAATTTTTTTCTTTAAACTTTTGGTAGGGATAGTGGTAAATGTACTCTATCAATGTACATAAAAGCCATTTTGGTCTATCGGTTGGTTTTTTCAAAAATTACAAAATTGTAAATTTTTTTACTTGTCTCTCACGTCGTTAATATTTACATTATCGGCGATTTTTTTTACATTATTATATTTACGAGTATATATGCTTTAAATAATGTCAAGTAAAGTTTCTCGAAAACACTACCGTTTTCTGTGAAAAGTAACTCAAATTTCGGCATTTTCAGAAATGCTCAAACGTCATTTTCTCGTACATGGCTGCAATTTTTTCTTGAAACTTTTGTAACGGATAGTGCTAATTACACTCATTAGTATAGCGTGAAGTTTATTTTGAGTTTTTTTTTTGTTTTTTTTCAAAAATCATATAAATGTAAATTTTTTGAAAGTTCTCTCACATCTTTAATATGCACATTATCCGCAATTTGTAAAGATGATTATATTTGTGAGTGTAAGTGTTTCAAATAACTTCAAATAAAGTATTTTGAAAACTCAAAAATGTTCTGTGAAAATGAGCTTCAAATTTCGCATTTTTAGTAGCGCTAAAACGCCATTTTCTCTTAAACGGCACATAATTTTTAAAAGAAAATTGCCATTTACGGCTATGTTTTTGTGTTCTTTAATATTCTAAAATTAATGTTTCTGTTCTACCAATAGGAAACCGAAAAATTAAGAAAATGACAAAAAATGTACTTTTGGCGATGATAGATGGTAGCTGGCAAGAAAGAGTATGTGGCAATTCCGAATATTGACAAATAAATAAATAAAATAAATACGGTCATGCTTAATTTTTTTCAAAATACGAGTAGTTTTTCTTTAATTTTGTGACAAACGTAATAGGCCGCTGTAAATCTACTGCGCTTTGGACAGCTGGATGCGTCATAAATTAGAATGTGCAATTTTGTATATTATTTCTTTCTTCGTTTCTTACATTCGAACTTTGTTATAGACTTACACATTAATATTTTAGAAATTGTTTATTTTGAAATATTTGAAATAAGTAAAAAGAATGAATAGCTATCAGAATAGCGACAATGCAGGGTCTACAATAATGGAATTCACTTTGCGCTCGCGAATATCTGTGAATTAGTGTCATTGTTGTGACCTAATGGAGCTGTATGAAAAGGAGTTATAATTGTCTAATTTATGTTGATATTTGCAGGCAAATATTTAGTTTTGCACCAAATGCTGTACCATTTGTAGTGAGTAGAGAATTTGTTGCATGGTTTTAAAATACTCTTCCCTAATCATGGCCCAATGGAAGGCATTTCTATATTTCCAGGGTATCAGGCTTCTTTTTCCAATACAGGGTTACAAAACTTTTGCATTCTATTTTTGTGAAGTTGTAGAATTCACATAGTTCTGACAACACTGCAATGGAAATAGTGAGTTCCAAGCGAAGATGTTAGTAGCGCATAAAGTGCAATATTACAGTACTACTTAGCTGTTTCCTCTAATACGGGAAAGTAAGTGCTGTTGTAGCACCACTAGTTAAATTCTTCGCACGAAGCGTTTTAGGCAACCCGCTACACACTGTGGGTATTTCACCAGCTACACGGTGTTTCTCCATATTACGCACCCTGGACAGCGTTGTGCAGAATCTGCTATTAAATGTGAATAACACGGAGAGAGGCGGAGAAAGAGAGAAAGAGAGAGAGAGAGAGAGAGAGAGAGAGAGAGAGAGAGAGAGAGACGGAAAAAGACAGACGGGGATAGAGAGCCAGAAAGAGAGACCGGGAAAGAGAGAGGGAAGGAAAAAGAGATATAGGTGCAGAACAACGTCTGCCGGGCTCAGCTAGAAAAATGTTTGTCTCCGCGCTACATTGTTGCATTAGGTTTGAGGAGTCTTAAGCATATTAGAGACTAATATATCATTAATACTATAATTAGCAGGAAAAAAACACAGCAATTACTATTTCACTACAGGTAGATATGACATTGGGAAGGAACTTTGTTTCAATAATTTGTTATGTTTAATTAGCCTTAATTAATTCATGTTTAGTTAGCCTTCGGAAGTTGATATTAAATTCTAGAATGTACAAAATGGGGAACAGATTCATTGTTGAACAGTTAAAAATGTGTATATGTATTTTATAACAATTTTTTAAATGATTGTTCTTTAGAGATTTATTTTTAATCGTTAATTATTTTCTCCTGCCGCCTTTTAATATATAGATTTTCGTTTTTTACTGCCATTTAGAGCAACAATAGGTAAAGAAAACCCTGATAGATTTACATGATGTAATGATTCAATTATCACTTGATCAGTATCCCCGCAAGGCGTCTACCGGCGTCACTTCGGACCAGTGTTGCCAGATGTACCACATTTCCGCATTTTATACAGCATTATTAACACCTCATCCGCATTAAGCAATGAGGATGCCAAAAAAATCTGCATTTTCATGATAGTGGATTAAAATCCATTTTTTTTTCATTTCCTCAGTTATTACAACGATCGTTAGATGTCCCGCTAACTATGGTTGACAAAGTTTGAATGTTCAAAATGCTGTCTCTCTCTTTTCGATTAAAGTAGAAAGCAATAAAACACCAATCATCTACCAATCATTAGGGCTTTATCCACTTGCCGTATTCGAAAATTGATGACCAAGCACCAAGGTGTTGTCGTGAACTCCGTTCTTTATTGTCTTACTGTTAGAGATTCAGAGGACAAATAGGTGACAACATGTTGGTTAGTCGTTTTCGAATACGCCAAATAAGAATACGGATCGTCGTTCAGATTCTTACATGCGTTTATTCAAGCCGGAGAAATGATGCACTTCGCGGGATATTGAAATTAAAAATGTTGAAATTACGTTACTGCTTCATATTAAACTGAGATTAAAAATAAATTGAAAGTACATTTATAACAAAAGTACTGATATTTTATATTTTTAATTTCTTGGGTGAATCGAGAACATTATATAGAGTAAGAACAAACATAGTGAGACTATCGCATTTATTTAATTAATAAAACGGAATTCTATGTCGATATATGAATTATTGATGTTTTCCCCTATTTTTAAAACCGCATTCATTAAAAGAAATTCGCATTTTTGAACTTAAAACTTCGCAATCGGAAGTTTCACATCTGGCAACATTGCTTCTGACTCAATAAGCAGCACGGAGTAGGGATGAGATCTCTCACACAATCAGCCGTTTCTCACTCACTACAGTTTTCGGACATTATTTTTATTGTTTGGGCGTTAATCGTAATTTTACAATTATCATGTTTCTATTTCGGTGTAATTTTTAAATAATTTATGATTAATTTGCAGGGCTGTAATGAAAAATGTCGAAACCATTATTTTAAATGACAAATTTCGAGGTGATAATATAATACTGCCACGGATCCCTATTATACCCACAGATGTGCCAATTCAATTTAAGCGTCTTCAATTTCCGTTAAGATTGGCATTTGCGATAAGACTGAAGGCCAAACGATGTCTGTTTGTGGCTTATTTTTTAGCACACATTTATGTTTTTCACACTGTCAATTATACGTGGCATGCTCTCGAGTGGACGAACCATCCAGTTTATTTGTTTTAGCTAAAGATGGGATAACAAAAAATATTGTACACTCTATTGTGTTGAGGGATTGATATATTTTTTAATAAAATTATTATAATTAGCAATATCAGTTTAAAAAATAAATTACAATGAATTAAAAATATAAATGTTTGGTATTGTGTTATTTTTATATTCCATCATGCTTCACAGCGCCTCTTCAACTCATGCTTCCATATACCAACTCATGCTTCAACTCATATTTACCACATCCTCAAACACTGGCAATAAGTTAGTCATTTTTTTTCTACTAAAATAATCCTAAGAATAATTTATAGGGCAAAACAACGTTTGCCGGGTCAGCTAGTATCTATATATATAACATTCTCGTGTCACAGTTTTACTTACCGTACTCCTCCGAAACGGCTTGACGGATTTTGATGCAATTTGGATGTATATTCAGTAGGTATGAGAATAGGTTGTTATCTATTTTTATACCCCTAAGTAATAAGGGTTTTTTTTTCGGACAAATCTGTTTATGCAACCCGCTACACATGGTTAGTATTTCACCAGCTACCCACGGCGCGGCGTTTCTCTATGTTACGTACCTGCTCAGCGACGTGTAGAATCTGCTACTAAATGTGAATAACACGGAGAGAGAGAGAGAGAGAGAGAGAGAGAGAGAGAGAGAGAGAGAGAGAGAGACGGAAAAAGAGAGAGACGGAGAAAGGGAGAGAGACGGAGAAAGAGAGGGAGACGGAGAAAGAGACAGAGAAAAAGAGAGAGACGGAGAAAGAGAGAGAGAGAGAGAGAGAGGGAAGGAGAAAGAGAGATATAGGGACAGAACAACGTCTGCCAGGCTCAGCTGAACAAATTTTTGTCTTGTTAGGTTTGAAGACTCTTAAGCATATTAGAGACTAATACTATAATTAGCAGGAAAAAATAGCAATTACTATTTGACTACAGGTAGAAATGACATTGGAACAAGGAACTTTGTTTTAATAATTTGTGATGTTTGTTCCTGCGAAATGTTTAATTAGCCTTAATTAATGTTTAGTTAGCCTTCGGAAGTTGATATTTTTATATTCCATCATCGTTCACAGCGCTCCATGCCTCTTCAACTCATATA
The DNA here is from genome assembly GCA_031308135.1 of Acheta domesticus. NCBI lineage: Eukaryota > Metazoa > Arthropoda > Insecta > Orthoptera > Gryllidae > Acheta > Acheta domesticus. Next base: position 14,411,965 of record JAHLJT010008756.1, on the reverse strand, counting down.
TACCACATCCTCATAACACTGACAATAAGTTAGTCATTTTTTTCTACTAAAATAATCCTAGGAATAATTTATATGGCAAAACAACGTTTGCCGGGTCAGCTAGTATTCATATACAATCCGAATTGTCAAAACCTTTTATCTGACTAAACGTACACTCGGACGCATGTTTATTTTTTTCACGTGTATTTAAAATTGAGGACAATTTTTTTAAACATAGGAAAACTGCGTTTGATACGTAATTCTTTTAATTTATTTTTGCTTGGAAAAGTGAATTCCGTTCAGTATCTTGTGAATGTATAATTTGAAATGTACGTATATATTTCGCATTGTAGGGTAGGGTTTATCCAACTTTTGAGTCATTCTACGTCAAATTACACTTTCATAAAACAACATTTTTTAACGATTTGAAACATTTTTCTGAGATCAAGGGTTTAAAACAGATAACATGTATTTTTTCTTTTTTTCTAATCTCACTCCTTTCAGAAACATTAGCAATTACACAGGCCTGCGAAATTAATTTTTTGTTTTGCGGCACAGGGTTTGAAACGTCTTTAAACCTAATTTTGTTGTGCTTAATTCAGACCTGCTTGCCTGATTTATTTATCACGGATGGATTTCGTGCCGCGCAGAAAATAAATATTTAACGTTTAATCATATTTCTTGTTCTTGAGCATATTTTGAAATGCGTAAAACATTGTAAAATATGTTAAAATATTAATTGCATTGATACAGTAGTTTAAAATGAAGAATGAAGTTTCAAACTCACAGCACGAAAACTATATTCTCCTCCGCTTTGTTGGAAACGAACACTGAGAAAACTGAGATTTATGGTGGACCATAAATGAGATTTATCCTGCACCCAAGAGAGTGTTATCTCTTATTAAACACCAGCAGTAGTCTGCCATCATGGAGACCTCCCATCGACCTTGGTGCCTCTTTTCCAAAAGTTCAATTTTTTCGGCGTCCCTCCGCAACTACAGTACAGAAGATAGATATTTTTTTTAAATAAAATCTGTTTTTTTTACAGATATATCTTGAAATAGGATCGTGTACAATTGTTCGAAAGTACGAGAAGTTTTCACGCAAGGAGTCATCAAGCAATTTTTATTTTTTTTTCTCAAACACGGTTCAAAAATCGATACTATTTACATTTTCGGCGAACTCAGAGTTGACACGTCAGAGAGGCTAGCTTGTCGTAGATGTAGATGTAAGCGCACAGCGAGTTAACTCGGTGGACCTGAGTTCCAGTCTCGGCGCGGAAAAAACACTTTTTGCTGGTTCAAATAGTAGTAGGTGATCGAAAACACTTTTGTAAGTTCATGTTGTAGTCTAATATTGCGGAGCCATTAGCATCAATTCGAGAAAGTATATGCTGTTGTAGCACCACTAGTTTAATATGGAACGGCCTCTCAAAAAAGCACTTTACTTGAAATAATCTTGTTTTAAGAAATTAAAATAACATCCAGAAAATAGACTTTCAACTTCAATCTTAAGTATACAAATGTTTATAGAACATCCTCAACCTTTTCTTTTTAATAGATAATTCAATGAACTATTCAACTAGGATTATCGCTCACGATTTCTTCATAGATCAAAAGGCGTTAATTAACTGACATTTTTCTAGTTGTCATGTTGTATTATTTTATTGGAGATATGCATAGTTCATTAAGCTCATCCTGATTTGAGATGAGAAACTTTCAAGGCGGATGTTCAAATTTTAAGAGAAGTTAGTTACCGGAGATGACGTAGAAACGTAAAAAGGCTCACAACTAACTGAGGCTCTCTGTTTCTAAAAATGGATATTCACGAAAATATATTTTCCTTTGACGAATTCTATAACAGTGACTCAACAATTAGGATGTACAAAGAAGAGTGAGCTATGCCACGCGAACAGTTACTGAACTTTTATATTTAGTTGCTGAACTGAGATATTTAGTTTTGCGTTTGTTGTTAGGGGAAGAATTTGATCCTCTCAAGGTATGGTTTATTACATTTTAATTTATTATGAATATCACTCATAATCATACAAATATAGCAACTTCTTTAGGTCCTTAGCTATTTGAGGAAAAGTATAATTTTTATGAATCTGAAACATTACGAATTGAATATTATTTGTCCATGTGACAGTTCACATGGACATGTCATAAAATTCATAATTATTCTATTTTAGTAAGAGAAAATACATTGGCCATAGTGACAAACGACGGCGCGGAGGCGTAGGAACATTTTTGTACATTTATTACGCCAACATCGGAAAACTAGTAAAATTCGAGCAGGTAACGATAAATAAACAAGGATATTTAAAGTTGTGAGAAACTAATGAGCAGCAGTTGCGAGAACAAACTAATAACAAAATTATAGTAATTTTATTTGGTATCATTAGGCAAGTGAATGACCTACACATTATGTAAGTAAGGGTGTAAGTTAACGTGAAAAGCGAAATAAAAAAAGTTTGATATTTAAAGAGGCGGGGACGTTTAAATAAACAGTATAATTGATTTACGAAGAAAATGTGAGTGAACACAAGTCGAAATATGGAAGAAAACATAATTCTCATCTTAGAATTACACATGGAAAAGAAGACGGGAAGAGACAGTTTTTGTTTCCAAAGCTTTCGTGGTCAGTGAAGGAAGGGAGCTAAACAGGTGTTGAGCTTTCGTGGAGGAAGGTGTTAAGATTTTGTTGAGGACGGAACATGTCGAGACTAATCGATGGAGCTTCATTAGTGGAAGAGACAGTGGACAGCCGGATCTGTGGAGATCATGGACAATTCTGATGGTATGGAGAACGAGATAATTGAAGCTGGCTGGACACTGGTGTGGTCCGCAATCAGCGTTGCCGAGACTTCAAAAAGGGAAGTGTTTTAATTCCGATTATTTTTTGTGATTGGCTGTCGTTATAACTCTTTTAAGAAGGCAAAGTTATTATTATGCGTTTTCGAAAAAGAAAGCACTAGTGTTTTTTAAAAGTAAATGTAACATGGCCGTGACTAAAGATGGTATATGAATAAGTATCGTTGAATGTCAACTGTGCGTGATGTAAATAATTTACGTTTTGTTTAATGGTTTCTTGTTCTTTTTTTTCAAGGGTATTTTAATTGTAATGTGGTATTAACGATGTCATTAGCGAGAGGCGGCAACGATGCCAGTAGATTTCATGAATAAACCCAGTGCACCGATTGATGATGACTTTGACATTTAAGGAATTTTCGTTTTATTTCTTGCTACGTACGAATATCCTACAATAACGATAAACACCGTATCCTGTGAAGGCGGTATCGCACCCGACGATCCTATAAATTTCTGTGTCACGGTTTGGGGTTCTAAGGCACACGTTCGTGCTTGTTATGAAGTAAATAAGATCCGTATTCTTTATTTTTTACATCATATAAATAAAGTAAATCCAAGTTATCGTTTCAGTGGCACTGCCCAATATGGGGGCAAAGTAGAGCATTATTTATAATTAATTAAATATTAATAGAAAACCCGGTTCCGTTTCAATGATAACGCAAGTACATCGTTCCTAAATGTTTAAATAGTTGCAAAATGTATTTATAATAAATAAAAATTATTGAGATATTGATTAAAGCACTATGAAAGAGTCAGAAAGTTCTAAAGGCATAGGAAACCATCATCATCCGTGTTCCATATAAAAGTATTTTTTTAAATATAATAAAACATATTTCATTTTGTACTTACAATCAATAATCTATTAGGTCATCATTTTCATCATTTGGAGCCTAACTGCAGCTCATAGTATATACAGATGTCAAAGGAGGAAACAACGAAATTTCGAAAATAAGCCATTAAGTCAATTTTAAGCATATTTTGTCTAATAAACTCCTTCCAGATTTCGAATGGCTGAATCGCAATAAGCGAGCGAAAGTTGGTTTGAAAAAATACTTTCTATATAAAAATTTGAATTTTAAAAACATACAAACACTCCAGAAAAAATGTAAATTGTCCAATATTTACAAAAGAAATGAACACTTTGATTACAAAGAATAATTAACACGAAAAATATAAAAGCAATTGAATATGTAAATTGGGACTTTCCGGAAAAATTGGCAGCACTGAACTTCTTCTTGGCGCGACTTTAAATTGTCGCTGGTGAACGTAAATAAGTCGTCAAAATGTCTTTACCCTTCTCTGATGCGCAACTCAGCCTGGTGTAATATGGAAGCCGTTACTGATTGCAATACTTCCCGGTTATTATTGATTTCCTCAAGAACAACAAATTCGCGTTACGAGTGCATGTCAGTGGTCAAAATGTTGGGTGTACTCGACTATAATTGACGCCCCCCCCCCCCATAAAAATCTAGTGGCACAAGGTCTGGAGATCTTACTGCCAAGTTTTGAGAGAGGTCCACCGCAACCTACCTATCTTCCTGGACACTTCATTTGAAGATCAATACCAACATCCATTATGTATCTTCGCGACATCTATAGTATATATACTTCCCGACTTTGACTTAAGTGAATGAATTATTACGATATAAGTTTTTTTACATTTTCCTAGACAGTGAGTCTTCATGTCATTTTTTCTTCACCCAAGAAATAAAACTGGAATAACCTATGTACTATAATAAGAGTTGGGCAAAATACTTGAAAAATGTATTTCAGATTAAAAAAAAACACCAATATACTTCGCCGAAAGTATTTTAGATACCAAATACAAAATACTTTCATAGAAGTATTTTAGATACAAAATAGTATTTTAAAATACTTTTGAAAATACAAAATACAACCAACTGTGTTTTACACATAATAACTTCTAATATTTTTCTCTTTTAAACAACCATTCACGTTCAATAAAACATCACATCACATTTAAAATTTTATTATTAAGAATATATAACATTCTTTATGCAAAAATGTTTCAAATGAAATTTTCAACCCATTTTAGGTGTCCGTATGGGGTCATCTATAAATTATGTACACTAAAGAGGGAGGAAGGGGGGCTGGGCAGCGTTACGCTGCATTATATAGAGATTGGTAGGGAAGTGCGTTACAAGGGGGAGAGGGGTATTGAAAATACTCGAAATATGTGTTATGTAATTAATGGACGGCCCCTATCATTTGTGATGTGTGTTCATGTTTTTTAAGTCTGAAAGGCATCTTATCAATGCTAAGAGCCGAAGGAATACTTGGAGTTTAAAGATCTCACCGTGAGTTCTTAGGAGGCGATAGTTTGGGACAAATATTGCAGGTTATAGACAATTAACCAAGATGCCCTGTGATGTATGAACATACATCACAAATGATATGAATATCTGATGAATACCGCGGATTTTTAGGTTTTAAAACATGCATTTTAGGTGCATAAAATAGGTTCTTTCAGCATCTATTAGGCTTTTTAACTAGTAGAATAGGTACTAATAAAACTCGAAACTTACAAGAAGACTCACTTTTTGACCATTTATTATATTTCTCAAAGATAAGAACATAAATCACTACTACGGTAGAATTAGTATTGAACATTTTGTGATAATACTATTTATCAGTGGCGTAGCGAGACTCGCACGTTTTGGAGATGCTCAACAATTACACACAAAATGTCACTATCAACTACTTCGTCTAACAGACGAACGCAATTCGTGGCAGATACACTGGAACTACTTCCACGATCTCGATTGCTTACGACGGTGTAGGCGCTTCCCACAAAATCCTCACAGCAGTCAGGACTGCCGATATCTTGAAAGCAAATTAGACAATGGGTCAGCTTTAATTCTTATACGCGAATGGCAATGAGACCTCTCGTTAATTTATACATTGCAGACTAAAATAATATGTAATCTATTTGAAGGATAATTCAATTTCTTGGATATTAAGAAATAGTAGACGGGCACTATTTCTACAGTTTGTGCCCATGACCAAGCGGGGACTCCCGAGTGAGTGTGAGAGAGAATTTACTGACCGCCTGAAGTGTGCTGCGCTCTCGTGCACAAACGAGCAGCTTCTTTTCCGCAGTAGATGCTAGCGTAAAGCAGTCGAGTTTCTCTGGGCCAGGGGCTCCGAGGGGAGAGGGGAACCTCGTCATCTGCGCATGCGTCATTGCTCGTCGCAACCTGGCTGCAGACGCTAGAAGCATTTTAGCTTCCAGGCAATCACAGGCCAGCTTCAATAACCCGCCGAATTCAATGATAGGAAATCAAATTAAAATACAAAACGTGTTTCGCCCAACGGATCACTTGTAAGATTGTGAATACAGTATTTAGAGTTCTTCATTAATATTATATACGGGGATGCTCAGCATCTCAGCGTCCCCTGACGCTACGCCATTGCTATTTATGAACATGTTTGTTTAGTAGTTAGAATTATTTCTATCGTATTTTGCCTCTCAATAAATTACTAATACATTCTCCAAGTTTCCAGAGAAAATGAATGTTTCTTATCGGTCAAGATCACTTTGCTTTTGGGGAAATTCAATCGCTTTATCTTAGAAATGGAGGCAGCTTCCTCACGAAGTTAGGAAGTAGTGGCGTGGAGATTTCTATCGCAAGATCCTTGTCCAGTATATTCATTTCTCGCTCTCTTACTGGCGACAAATTGAGACAAGGGGTAAAAAGGTACAAGAGGACAAGTGCAATTTAGGTTGTTAAAAGTAACTTAAAATTAATATCAGCCTTGTCTGTTGTGCCGACACAGAAGAAAAAATGTCAAAGAAGTCGTAGATAAAAGAAATTAGGCAAGTTGGTCTCAGTTTTAGGTTTGTAAACGTAAAAATAGGCGTAAATAGACATCAATCTTGAAATCGGCTCTTTTAGGCGCTACAAAATTGACGGGTTTTGGTTCAAATAAACCTAAAAAGTGTATATGAAGCTTCACTTAGTACACGGTAACCAAGAAAAAAAAATAGATGTTTACTTAAATATACCATAACGAAATATCAGCTCTTAAAAACGCCGCAGGCACAAGGTTTTTAATCACTGTGCACAACCACAGGGCCACGAGGCACACATGGGTAGCACTCGTTCTGGCACGCGGAGCCTGCTCTCTGAGAAATTGAATCAGAGCTCGCGATTACAGCCACGGTGTAAGAAATATATCTTACACCGTGTGATTACAGCGCTCCTCCGGTTGAACCGACACGGAGGGAAAAATACGTAATCGGAGGAACCGGAGGTCCAGTTGCACTCGTCCACGTGGCAGGACCCCCTCCATTTATTGGCCCAATCAATGTTTGTGACGGATTAATAAAAATTATTTTTGTATTTTGAAAATACAAAATACTATCAGAAAGTATTTTCGATACAAATACATGTTTAAATATGTATTTTCGATACAAAATACAAAACTATCGAAAATACGTATTTCAAATACAAGTATTTTTCGATACTGCCCAACTCTGACTATAATCCTAAATACAGACAAAATGACGTTTTATGTACTGATTTTAAATAGTGACACAATTATGAAGAAACAAATTTTTGTATTTTATTACCAAACACACTAGCTGTCAAACAATATTATTCTGATTGAATTTTGAGCGTAATAGAATCTTGCTTGCACTGCTATCGCAATAACCCGTATTTATCGAATTTGCAGTGAACTATCTCAAAGAACGAAATATTCGCAGTCTTAAGAAATAAAATTTCAAAAAAACAGTTTGCTTACCTTTAACCAAAGGCTACGTTATTAACAAAGGCTTCGCTAAAACGTAACTTTTATCAGGAGAATTGTACCAATAAGGCGGCGCGTGCAATTGTGGCAGGTTCATTGGCATGTGCAAGAAGCTTATAACTACTTATAAAAAACTATAACTTATAACTATACTGTAGTTAGATCTTTGGCAAGAAGAAATACATAGGGAACGACTGTATAGTAATCTTTGGGTGGGCTACTCCAGAGCATCGGTTTTTACTTTCCTGTATAGTATACTATACGTAGTACGTATAATAGAGAGAAAGTTACGTAATGCTGCGGGAAAATTTTCGGGAGAAAAACTCTTATTACAGGACCCTGGAAACGAAAAAGTGGATACATCGTTGCTAAATTAAGAAAAAAATCTCGCAACACGTGGTGCAGCCAGAATCCGTTTCCTGGGTCTTGATATCTAAAAACCAGTTGAAAGCAAAACGTGTCCGTGAATAACGCTAGCGAAAATGCGATTTTCTCGAAAATTGATACTCCCGGATCAATCTGACTGATCTCGTGGCCCCTTGAATTTGAAACCGATATTTTAATTTTGGGGGTACTTTACATGAAGCCCCTAGGACATTAAAAAAATGGCGCCAACAATTTTGACTACATTTTGTTGTTGGAATGTCTGAAGGGGCAAGTCTAATGTTGGTTGAAAACTCTTATTTTTTCGAAAATTGAAAAAATTCATAATATTTTCAGAATCTTCCTACAACTATAAAGATACAATTTTGTTTCTAAATGAAATGTGTTAATAAAAAACAGGTCTTCAAATAAGATCATGTTCAATTCTTCAAAAACTTAAGTATTTTTTGCGAAAAATTGTCAGTTTTTTATTTTCTTTAAACCATTTTTCTTAATAACCGCACAAGGGTTTTTGATTAAATTGGGACCTGGGATAGCATAAAAGAAACTTAAGAAAATTGTGCAGGTTTCATGTTCGTTGAAATGCATGATTTTGAAAAGATTTTAAAAAATTAAAAAAATTTTGTAGTGAAACGAGGATCTCCGATTGCTGGATTGTAAAGATTGCACTTTGCAACGAAATGAATAATGGAATGATCGCGTTCTGATATTAATACATTATTATGAAGCCCTCAGGAGGTAACAAAAAACATGATTTGTTACATTTTGTAATCATTTCATAGAACAACAGAAAACTGAAACGGACCCCTTGTTGAAATCAATTTCTTATTTTTCACCAAAGGTGAAAAAATAGCGTTTGAAGCTAGACCTCTCCAGTATTAGATACCAACAAATTCAATTGTATTTTACACATCTCTATGATACAACTACCTTATTATCTTTGACTGTTGCCCCCCCAAAAACTCTTCTTCTACAGTCCTTTCTCCACAAATATTCTGCGAGATGCATCACCATATCCTCATTGTGCATGCCTCCCTGAGACTCCCTAAAGGTCATCAGATCGACTCCATATTATTAGTGTGAACCCCGAAATGGAGTTCACAAAATGTAATGAGCGATAAACATTACAAGTATACTCCTTCGGTATCAATATGTAACACATTAAAAGCTCTTATTTCACCATAAAAAAATGTAGATTTAGAAGCTTTGTTAGACTAGAAAAGTTTTCTTCAGATCATAGCATCAGTAGGCAATAGGCATGATAAGATCCTGGTATTCAGATAGGAAGAGCAGTGGATCAAGTCATATTTTCTTGCGACCTTGATTTCTTGATGCAAAAAAAGGGGGGGTCTTATTTTAACCACAGGACCATTGTATCAAATCTGTAGGTCATTTTTATTTGCAAACTAGTTTCTGATTACTTGAGAGGGATAATTTCTGGTTAACGGATTTTGTCAATAATGCTTGTCATTGACATTTAATCTTAATTGAATGTTTGCAGATAAATGGAGGCTTAGGAAAATATATAATATAGCAACAGACATGCAAACATATTTTATTATATAGGACGCGAATATTTTGTCAACAAACTCGAAAAAAAACTCTCTTTTCTGTATTCAAAATTCGACTAGAATATGGTTTAGGATAGAGACCACAGAATTATGAAAACAGGCACAAAATTCACTTCTCCCCATAGCTCGTCATACGCAGTTTTTAACTGTTTTTGACGTAAATAAATAAATAAATAAAACCTTTTATCATTATTCTATGTTCTCTTACAACAAAACATGAACTCTGTGGATGTGGATAATTTCAGCACTCCCAGTTCATTAAGCCATGAGGCATTTCTGAGTTAAAAGCCTTTTCACACATTTAATTGTATATTTTGAGCAAGTAAACAAATTATCATCTGCATTTATAATCCAAAGAAAGAAAATAAAGCTTACTTATTTCTCTTTAAATAAGTGGATTTTTTTTATTTGTACAGGGTATAAATAGTACAGTAATATACAATGTCAATAAACATTTTGTACAAATGCATCAAATTCAATACACTTTATAAATAATACTAATTACAATATGCCAAGAGGCAAAATGCATCTTTTAACACAAAAGTAACAGTCCAGTCAAATCACGAGGCACTATCAGTTCTAGGTAAAGTGGTCACCGAGTTTTTGTCCCAGAAACAGTTTGTCTCAGAGCATTTTCTGTCTCTGACAACACATAAGAGAGATGTTTGGCAAGTTCACACCCAACTGTAGAATCGTTCTTTCTTAAAGCTATGCTGTACAAATTTTTGTACAGTTGAGCTGAACTATCAGGTCTGTAAAAAAAGGAAAACAACATTGAGTCTTTGAACACAAACCTGTAACATTAAACAATGAAACTTCCTTAACATATTCACAATGAAAATGTAACTACGGAAATTTGGCCAATGAATTTCATTGCATTTAATTAATGCGAATAAAATATGTTTGGTCAATATAGGTCCCCTGGTGGCTCATGTCTAGGGAGCTCATTTTTCATGTAACAATCTTAGGTTTGATTCAGAAACGGGGCAAAAATTAAGTTGTTGCGTTTCACTGCGATGTCCCAAGTTCATACACCTGAAACCTTCCCTAGGGGAGAGAAAGCCAAATAAATGGCTTAGCCTCCTGGGGGTGTAAGCCCAGAGTACATACATACAATGTAGAGCAGCAATGTCAATCTCCTGCTGGTGGCAGTGGCATGCTATGAGCTTTTCAGTGCAACTAGCATCGGGAAAGCAAACTATCAGTGTAATATTGAGAGTGCAGCTCTGCAAATGGAGCTGATTGAGTTTCGATGCAAGACAGTTTATTGGAATTTTACAAGGTGCTCGATAAATCACGGTTTCCAAACTTAATAGACAATGCTGTTTGAATAAGATCTACGTATAATAGCACATACGTCTCTGAAGAAGCATTTTCAATAATGAAGTTGCTTAAAAACCAGCAGAAGGTTAGATTAAATAATGAAAATGTGAGAAATAGTTTCTAGGGCTCTCCAGATCCTGATTTTGCCAACTTGGTAGAATTGCATGTAAAAACGAGGACATACACAGTAATATAAAAGTAAAAATATAAATAAAAAATAACAACAAAAGTTCTTACATTAATTTATTTACATCTCGCCTAAATATATTTCAGGTGTAAAGTGTAAAAGGGTTCAAGGTGACTTTGGCTACCTACTGCTCTCTTGTGGGGAGGTGAACAACTGCATGGAGGGGGCGATTTCCTTGGGCTACCATTGCCCCCTCATGCCACCTAGAGGAGCTGGTGGCAGTGGACTTGACATCACTGACGTAAAAAAATATATACAAATGTGTATTTTGAGAACTACCTAGCGTACTAGCTCAAGCTTGTCTAAAGAACTTCAGTAACTAGTCTGCTCATTTGACATTAGTTTCTTTAAAGGCCAAATACATTGTCACACAGCAAAAAGTAGAGGAAGTTCAGGATGTTCTTCCAACTCTTCCGAAAACAACATTAAGGAAGCTTCAGCAACTGTGTTATCTTTCTTATAGAAGTGCGCACTGTGCCACAACAAAACTGACAATGCGCACATTCAAACAGCAGACATCTCAGGGGCTTAAGGTTCCAGATCAGGCTGCTCGCTGCAGGCTGTTTGTTAGCAAAGATTTTGAGATATTTAATAAAGTATTTTTTAGTAATGTTTTACACAGTAATGGAGTATACATATCAAACAATATTGAGAAATTTTGTATCCCTTCTTGAAAAAGGATGAGAGAAATTGTTGGTTTGAGAAGGATGGGGCGACATCACATACTGCCAAGTTGACAACGCAATTTCTGGAAGGATTTTTTGGGAAATGATTAATTTCACGAGGTTTGTGGGCCCCCTCATTTGCCTCATTTTTCACCTCCAGATTTTTATCTTTGGGGATGCCTCCAAAGTCAAGTTTATGCAAACAAGCTTGCTAATCTCTCAGAAACCCACAGAAACACTGAGGTAGTGATTTGCATGTTTGACAAAGGAACTTAAACCCTGGGTTACAGCACATGTTCTCAAGCAAGTTAATGTTGTTAGCAAATGGAGGGCATTTTGAACATTTTTGAGGTTTGCTTTTTGCGAGACCAATTTTTCTTCATAATAAATAATTTCCTTTTCTTCTTTAACGATTACTAAAGTAGCTTTCTTATTTTTGTTTGCAGGGAATTTTAAAAATCTTTATAGTGAAGGTTAAATAGATGGGATGAAGAGCAAGGCTGTGATGAATCATGAACCAGTGACTATCTTTCACTGACAATTTCATCAGTGACTACCGAACCTGCTCTTTCATAACTACTTTAATTTTTAAAATAACATTATTTCAATAACAACAACAACAATAATAATAACAACAAACATTTGTTCTGCAGATCTGGAATTAATAATTTATTAATATATATTTAATACAGTAAGTATAAAACATTACGTTTCTGGAGCATGGCAAGCATATTTCACTTTTAAACAATTTACGAAGGAATTACAGTTCTTGTCAATAAAATTTTCTTATGATGCCCAACAAGCAGGTGTGTGCCTTTCTCTTTGAACTCATGGCAATGACAGTCACCTGCTCTCCTCCTCTAGGTGGCATTAGGGAATAGGGGATTAAGCGTACTTCCACACAGTTTCCCTTTTTAAAACTGACAGCTATTATTTAACCTGCTCAAACATGGTTGCCAGTGCCATTCGCTCTGCCTGCTGTGGGTTACATTTCATACTGATCACCTGGTATATTTGTAGGACCTATGCAAGACGAACAAAAATAGAGACACAGAACAAGTTTCTCTGTGTCTGGGTAGGTAATCAAATAGACTGAAAAATGCTTTGAATATCTGATATCTTTGGTTGTTAACTAACTAGTAGAGCTACAATGCACATACTTTCTTGCATTATTTTGAACTTGTGCAGTTTTCAAAGGTCAGAAAGTTTAATGAAAATGCGCTGTACTTTAGGTCTTTGGGAAAAAAAATTTATAACATTTTGAGTGGTTTTAAAGAATTTTTTTGTATAAATTGCATTAACTTCAAGCAGAAATTATATGAAAACTACTTGATTTTTCAAAAAATTGTGCATGATCTCTTTTTAAGTTCTCATTTTATGGAAATGATTTTATTTAAGATAAAAATACATTATCTTTAATATTGTACTTTTGCAATGTTAATGTTTTGCAAAAGCACACCCCCCCACCCCACCCACCCATACCCCCCCACACACACACATCAATTTCAAACTCACAAGGCCTTAAATTTCTTTAACACTAGAAAGACTGCGATTTTCCTTTTACCTAGTAGCACGAACCCATCATTTTGATGGGCACAAATTATTGTAGGATAATCATAAATACAATCATTTGGATTTTAACTGCAACTTCTGTACTGTTAAAGAATGTGTTTGTTGTGCTAAGATTTTTCTCACATATATAACAATAGATGCCTATAACAATAGATAACATGCAGACCCTGGACTTGTTCTTGCCTTTACATTCTCCTATCCAGCAGGTCTTGCAAATTTTGCTATTCTCAAGGTCGCTCTTTGCTCGGGGCGTACGTAGGCCTGAGTAATCAGCACTCTGATAAATTGAAGATATAATCTCGATGATATTTTTTTCCCTCTGGTCATCACTGGGTATAATATACATACATTGATAGCCACTATATCCGGAACATTGAAAAATACATGCATCGACCACCAGTTATGAATTGAATTTTACACCACGCCATTTGATTTCAAGTCGCATTTTATTTAGTTATAAAATGTTCAGTTTCAGGAAGTTTCTTGGCACTGTTTTCATCAATAGTTACAGTTTGATGCAATGTACTTTCACTTTTTATTAACTTTTCCCTGTGTAGTGAGTCAAAGGTTTACAAGAAGACCTAATACCTGTCAAAATGACTGGTCTTCATCCTATTAGTAGTAATTTTTAATATCATAGTTAAATTTCAGCGTACATGGCTATTGTATTGATTTCATCTATGGCATAGAAACCCCGAAATTCCCCATAAACAGTTTTGAAGTATATGTAAACATTTATTAGACTATAGCAGGAAGCGGCCGGCCTGTACGCGAATCGATAGTGGCAAAACAAAAGAATGACGCGCCACGGAAAGTCGTATTTGATAATTTTGAAATGCGTACAGAAATAAAGTCTGACGAAATAGCGAATTAGAGATGAAATAAATAAACATTTTGGTCTTTGTTTGGACGCGATCGGACGACTGGTTTGCTTAAATTTTGAATGTGTAGATATGGAGAAAAGTTCATGTGACACGTCAAAATACAATAACATAAATGGCAGATTTTATGAAGAAACCTTGATGTGGGCGACGAAAGGCAGGTGAAACACCATAATTTAAAATTAACGAAATTATGGAATACTTAAAAGACTTATAGAACGTCGGAATTATTTATTTTGAAGAAATATTGTATGTTAATAATGTCAAAAACAATTGACGAAGCAGTGCATATTTCGACATAGAAAATTCATCATTTTCGGCATGTTAAGCGTTAGAAAAGTATGTTTTGGCAATAAAACTCGGACATTGAGCATAAGTAGTAATAAAGAAACGTAGAGTCATGTCAAAATGACTAATATTTTAGATTTTAGAAAAATTCCATGAAGCCAACAATAGAGGATGCAAGAATGGAATTTGCCAGCATGTAAAAACAGTAGGTAACACGAAGTTACATGGTGAATCGCCGCTGATTTCGTGCCACTTTTGAGCCAGAGCTCGTGAAGGCAACACCGAATTCATGTTAGGCTGTTTTAAGACTTTATTGCAAATCGAACTTAGAATATTTCATCGAACAGTGCAGTGATAATAGACATAGAATTTTTATCGCAAGAATTAGATACTGACGTGGCAAACACTTAAAAAGAAGAAGTTTATTTTGTTTGGGCTTAAAAAAAATCGCAGTGGCGAGTAATTAAAAAAATTTCGTGGAGGCTATGGTTTTCTGGTGGAAGTTGGCGGACGCAGTGCTGGTGTGAGCTGATATATGGGCGCGTGCAATTGGGCACGCAAACTGGTGACCGCGTTTGGACAACGACGCCATGCCGGCTGCAGTCGACAAAGGGAAGCGCCTGCAGTTTTGTTTTGCATAGTATTACAAGTTATTTAATAATATAGTTTATTATTAATATAATATACGTGTGTGTATATATGTGTGTGTGTGTGTGTGTATATATATATATATCTATTATGAATCTATAATGAATGAAAAATCTATAATGAATTAATGTAAACTTTTTTCAAATCAATTGAGAGATGCTGAGAAGTATTTTAAAGCATAATGCATGCGAATTGTTGCTGAGCAAAGTGATACCCCCCCCCCAAAAGAGGTTTCCCCTTTTCTCACAAAAAGATGTGTTATTATTTTGAATTAATAGAAGCCTGGGTATGCTGCAGTATTACACGTTAGTTTACAGGTAATTCCCGTAGGGGCCAACCACAACCTGCGACCAATGAAATTTTCTGTAACCACGTGATAAATAAATTGTAGTGATTTTTGGCGAGAGGGTAAGGAAAAGATTAAATAAATATAGTTGTTACAGTGGCACCATAACTTAGGGTCAGATCGAATGAATTATCAGTTACAGTGGCGCCTATAATGTGCGGCCACGACCAGAATAAGGAGTAGTGTTACATTGGCCAGTTACGTGGGGCCAGTTTAAAGTAAATTTAGTAGAACCGGTTACATTGGCACCATAACGTGGGGCCAGATGATGGTATAGATAAAATATATATAAGTGAATTAGTAGTAAACGGTTACACTATTTTTCTTTAAACGTGTAGAATAGGAGTAAATATTAAAAGCCACTAAGCGCTGAATTTACAAACCACATATTTTGTTGAGAATTCAAGATAAAATGTCGGTCACCCATCAAAATGATGGGTGCTGTCCTCCTGGTATTAAAGTGGGGAAAAAAATTGCCCAAGTGGTTTAAGTGGTAGAATTGAACATTGATGAATGGACATATCATCCTATACAACTTGTATTGTAGATGTTCTAATTGTGAAATAAAACTAAACAGACAGCAACATATTTTGATGATCCACAATATTACACAAAAGGTTCCATATGAACATTTAAGGACTTAAGGAATCAAACAATATTGGATGTAATTGCATTAGAAAAGAAGAAAAGCAAACAAAAATGTTTCAGTAATTCTCTAGAGGAGATTATTTTATATTTATTTTAAAATGTTATGTTAAGTTGATTTTAGTAGATATATGTACTCACTCTTTCTTAGCTTGTCCAGCTCGACTGTGATGAAGTTTTGCTAACTGTAACAAGATAAACTGCAATCGTTGTTCTAACAAGCGCAAAAGTGATTCAATTTCTTCTTTCTCAGCAGAATCTTCTTCTGCAGAAGACTTAGAAACCCCTGGGACAGAGTCCTTTCTTTGACCAAATTTTTGTTTGTTCTCATCTACACAAAGATTCTGTACACTTTGTGTAAGAGAAGCTTCATTGTCTTCAGGTGGAGGTTTCTGCTGCCTTTTCTTCTTTCCATTCATATCCACCACAGTTAGTCTCTCTTTTACAACATGCAGCATGGGTATACATTGACAAAGTAGTTCCATTGCGGATTGAAGGTGCTTTATGCGAACTGCATTACTAGTAGCATCTGCAAAGAAAAATAGGAAACACTAAAAAGCATATGACACTCACTTACAAACTGAAATGGAGTAAAATTACTTTTTAATATGCATGATACCTTTTGAGAGTATTATAACTCAATGTATTATAACTAATTTAGTTTTAAACTGACTGTAGAGGATGTCAAGATTAAATCAATGTTGATCAGCAGCTTTTAGTACTTGAAATCAAGATCTCCACATGAACTAATTGTGCAACAAACACTGTATTTACCCGGATATAAGATGAGGTTTTTTCCTAAACAAGTCCTCAGTTGAAAAATTGGGGTAGTTTTATATTGGCAGATTAAGCCTAGTGAGTTTGGGCATATGATTTTACATTGCCTTTCCACTTCATGGAATTCATAAACTAACATAACCATATGCTACAAAGAGAGTAAAAATATCACACTTATCTACAATATGTAATTATTAGAGACTGGAAAATATGTAGTATAAAACATCAAAATATGTACATAAATATGTAATGAAAATAGTAAGAATATGTAATAAATATGTAAAATCGGATACAATATGTAATATTCAAATACACTAATAATTAAATACATTTACACGAAATTAGATTTATAAAAACGGCTCACTTCACATCATACAACTTTCTCGTCAGTAGTAAAATCTTCATCTATTTTAATCCAGGACCGTAGTTTAGCAGCCGGACTAATCACAATAGAAGCCATCGCACAAACTGGCGAGATCAACGACCAGCAAACATACACTGTAGCATCATCATCAAAGTGTTACACCTCAGTGATTGCAAATTTTTCTCCGAAATTAAGGTTACAGATCACAAATGTGGTGTCAATTATGCTTTTGACACCCAGATTTCCCCAAAAATGTAGGAAAAATGCTGATATTAAAAAACTAGAGGTGCTTCCAACGCACATACTTTCTCGCTCTGCTTCTATACGGTCCTTATTGCTATTCCACTACTCCATTAACAAGCAAAAGTGTACTATACCAGCAAAACATTTCGGTACCGAGACCCGACAAACGAAACTCAAATTCAACGAACCGGCACTTATACCACTCCGTAACACCAACACCGCCTCTGTCGAACAGAGCCATTAAAGAATAGAACCGACCTATAAAATGGTAATGCATGACAAAGAAACAATTCATATGATGGTAATACGCTTTACAAATATAAGAAGAGAAATAAAAAATTGTTAAAGTTAAAAATTTGAACAAATATATACAGACATTTCCACGACATTTATTGCAATTACTTATATTTTAGTCAAAACTTATATTACTTATATTTTAGTATTCTATCAATTTTATCATTAGGAGCCGGTAATTTTCAACATGCGGAAAAACATGTCTTTCAAACATGACCAAGAAAGGCAGGGATAAACCGCATTACGAAGTATTCGTAAGCCTAGAAGTTAATAATAATTTCTAAACCATTAGGGATTGTAAGTTTATCCCATGCCTTCTGGTTATATTGTATTAGAATTTAGCGTTAAAATGCTCATAATTTTACTTAAATTGGTTCATACAGATATATACTAGACAACGGTTGATTTGACATGTCATACGCTTCAGAAATCGAATAACAGAGTTGAAAAATTATTTAAAAGAAGCAGTTAGGGAAAACACAGACAAGTCCTGTCTATTTATCTATAATGAATCTATTTGTGAGTAGAAGTACTTGAAATGATTTTCAATAAAATATCTACACTCTTCAATGTTTTTTTTCCTGCAACATCACATTCATCAAATTAAAATTCCCCTCGGGGGATCAAACTCGGTACCTTCCTTATTGAAGATCTCAACCCGAAGGTGCATTAACCAACCGCGCTACGGGATCGACTTGCGGAACAACTGCTTATATTTCAGTGAAAACGTACTTGTATCAGTTCTATCATTAGGAAGCCGCTAATTGTCAACATGCGAAAAACTTCAAACAACATGACCAAGAAAGGCAGTGGTGAACTGCTTACTCCACATAATTTATCGGATGATCGGCATTTGGGAAAATAACTACTGCGAGAAAGTATGTGCCATTCTATAGCACCACTAGTTTATTTATATATTTACCTTCCCTTCTTACACATGTGCAAAAAATTTAAAGGAAAAATTTGGAGCGGTTTTTGAGAATTTTTTTTTTGGTAAATTTGAATCGCAATTTACGCAAAAACTATTCGTTTTTCCAAAAAATGGTACATGACCTTATTTGAAGTGCTAATTTTGTACGACCAACTTTGTCTGAGGCAAAAATCTCGATCTTCAATTTTTGCAGTTTTTAAACAGTTTTTTGCAATTTTCGAAAAATAGGGCCTATCAACGAAAATGATGCCTATGTCATTCCCTTCAACGTTCTTCGCACTATTCAACAACAAATATAATCAAAAAATTTGGAGCCATTTTTTTTTAATTTAGAAAAATCTCAAAATGGGCTTCATGTAAAGTATCCTCAAATACTAGATATCGGTTTCAAATTCAAGAGGCCTTGAGACGAGTAAAAACCATCAAGGAATATCAATTTTGAAGAAAATCGACCGAACGGTTTAGGCGCTAGCGTTGACCACAGACAGACGGAATGCCGTCAATCGATTTTGAAGTATGAAGAAGGAACAAATCATGGATTTTGACTAAACCACGAGATAGAGGATTTTTTTTTCTAAATTTAGCAACAGGTTTTATCCACTTTTTTGTCACCAGACCCCTGCTATAAGAGATTTTCTGGCGAAAATCCCCTGTTTTCCGCCGCACAATTACATAACTTTCTCTTCTTACGAAGTATTCGTAAGGCGAGAAAGTAAAAAATACATTTTTCACAAAAAATATGGAATTAAATAGAATAAAATTAATAAAATTAGGAAATATATTGTGAAAAGAGCGAAATATGTAAAATATGTAATATAGTACTAAATATGTAAAAATATGTAACGAAAAAATTTGAAATTGTGTTAGGAGGGCTATGATTCGGCAAGAATACAATTTTGAGAACGGTACGTAGAAAGACTAAAAATATGTAATTACATAAAAATCCGGTCTCTAGTGATTATATTCATGATCCACTGCATCCACCGTGAGTTAACCAGGCAATTTGGAGCGATATTTGTGAATAGGCTCGTAAAGAGAAAATCTCAAACGAATGGCATTGTATCAAGTAAAGTGTATAATGAAAATTAATGCACATTTTACACATGACGCGGGTTCAATGAGGCCGCACAGAATCTGAGTTTGACTCCCAGAGTTTTGCAAGAGACAGAACTGAAAAAAATAACATCGATAGATGTATGCAATTTACAACAGAAAAGGATGATCAAAAATTCTTAGCAAAAACTTCCTAAACTTGTCACTGTCTCACACTTGGCCCACAAAACAGAGGGACAGAATGTTTGCAGTTCACAACTTTATCACACAAGCAGTAAAAGATGCTAATTTAAAGTTTAATACATTAAATAATGTGAAGAAATGTTAATGGAATAGAGGTCATGAAATGTGGGACAGATAGAAAATCTGGTGGCACAGAAGTGAATGTTCTTAGGTGATGTCTGATGAAAGACTAAAAACAACACAAATTCAACCCGCAAAACTTTCAGAAGGGCCTAAAAAAATCAAGATGTCACAGCATGGAAGGAGGACCAAAACAAATATCTTTCTTTTTGTAACTATACATGTCAAAAATGGTGATTTTAAGGATCACGGCAAGAAGTCTTAACATACTCATCAAGGCAATTTTCTAGTCTATAAGATAATTTGCAATTTTATTGTGACTTAATAGTAAGAATTAGTTAAAAATGTAAAAAAATTCTCAGGAGAGGGTTTGCTTTATATTCAGAAAAAGATGGTAAATGCTCTTTTTAAAGACTGATTCTTCCTCTTAATAACAACGACTTTAACGATAAGTTATTTTGTTACTCACTCCAAAAATTAATAAGAGAAAAAAACAACAACATCTTAATAAGTGTTCTTACTCTGTGCCTGGTATTCTGCAAGAGCAACTCTTTCCATTTGCACCCTTAGGAAATCAGAAGGATGCTCCAGCAGCAATAAAAGCTTGCTCGCTTTCTCATAATGTAAGCGAGATAATTGCAAGACATTCTTTCTTTTGGAATCTTCAACAGGAAGGTTTTGAAAAGAACGATGATAGAGAGAAGCTAAACGATGATGAATGGTTGCAGCACGAAACTGATATATTAACTGCCGTGAACCTGGTGTCTCCAGATCACAGTATTTCAGTGCTTTAAGGAGGTATTCAACAACTTCTCTTTCAGCCTCTTCTGAAGACTATGAAAAGAACACATTTGTTAGCATCTAGATGAAGTTCTCATACAGAAGGTACAATATATAGAGGGAAAATCCTCCTAGGATTTAATTAATTACCTTATTTCCTAATGATGGGAAATCTTGAAGGATGGTTGCCATACTGAATAAAGTTGTAGACAATTCCCACATGACTGTATCCCATATATCTGGATTGCATTTCCTATTTCCAAGTACTTGCAATGCCTTCTGATAACTTGTAAGAGCCTGCAAACAGGTTAAAATTATTTACCCGATTTAATAACAATAAATTAAAAAATGAATACAAATATTAAAAAGAACCTAAATAAAATAATTTTACTATTACATGCAAAGAATATATTCTGATATTTCCTGAAGGCTAGCAATTTTTCTTTCATATTATATTTAAATTGTGTATTTTTAAGAGAGAAAAAGGTATTATGCTAATTTCAGTTAAGGTTCGCAGATCACTTGAAAGAAAATACATTAGTACATTCAGAATGCAAATACATTCCCCACAACACAAAAGAAAATCTGAAATATCAACATATAATAATAGCTTGAATGCCAGAAATGAACAAAGAAATATGAAATAATATGCAAATATATCTAACTTAGGTAGTATTCAACTGCTTTCAAGCACTTCTCAAATAACATTCGCGAAGCTCAGGAAATTCAAAGCAGGTGACTATGTTTGATGCCAAATTAAACAAAAAAAGTTCATGTTTTTTGAAAAATTTAACAAGACCTTGTTTGAAGATCTGTTTCTAATGAACATACAGTAAAACCCCTTTATAAGAGACACCTGGGGGAATGGAATTTTGTCTCTTATAAGCGGGAACTCTTATAAGTGGGAAATGCGTTTTTGACACGTTTGAGATGTTACCATATTTTTTGTGGATTAGTATGATTTGTACACTTATTTTAAACTTGAGGAAACATAAATTAGTTGATTCCAGAGCCCATTTAACCAGATCTATTGAGTAAACTTCATGACATTTAAAGCACATGTGCTCATAAGTGGATTATATGAACAAATCGCCTCTAATGTAAATATTGACACAAGAGTATAAAAATTACATTTGTGTAATTTTTGAAAAAACAAATGAATAGAGCAAAATGATGTTAAGAGTCTCTTATACCTTCATAACTATCACAACCCAAAGTTTAAAGAAAAAATTTGGAGCAGTTTTTGAGAAAATCTTGTTTTTGTAAATGTTTATTATTTCACTCGATATTACGTGAAAACTTTTTTTTAGTACACAACGTAAGACCTAATTATAGAGAAAAATTTTATTATAAGAAAAAATTTCTATCTTCAATTTTGTACCAGTAGAAAAAAACTGAAAAAAACTGCAAACTTTTTCAATTTTCGAAAATTAAGAGTTAACAGTGAAAATACTAACAATGCCACCTCTATAAGTAAATTTCACTCTATTCTTAGAAGAAATTTAAAGAAAAAATTTGGAGCCATTTTTGGGGTAAATTTGAAAATGTCCCACGGGCTTCATGTACAGTACCCACAAAAATTTAGAATGGCTTTCAAAACCGCAGAGTTTCGAGTGGAAACAGCTCGATCGCGGAATATTCATTTTGAAAAAAAAAAACGTACGAATAGTTTTGGCGCTAGTGTTATTCACGGGCGGACGACGGGAAGTTTGAAAGAAGAAAACAAACCTTTTTCGGTATCAGGGGACCCCAAAACATGCATTCTGTTAAAATCTCGGAGTCGATTTTCTGCAGCATTACATTACTTTCTCGATATTACGTATATATGTACGTATCCGAGAAAGTAACAATTGGAAACACTTGTCAAAACACTAAAAGCAAAATTCTGTGATTTATTTAACTCTGCCTCTGGGAGGTATGAGCTGCTGACGGTTTCATCCAATTGGGAGCTTGAAAGTCAACCATCGTGACATCATTAGCGACACAGAAGCTTCCGATTGGACGAAACTGTAAACAGCTGATACCTTCTAGAGGCACGGTTACAAAAGGCGCACTATAGGTGTCTTCCTTGTCGCCAAAAGACACGAAGCTTACCGGATGAGCTTTCTTCACGAGAACTTCGCACACCTCTCCCCCCCCCGCCGGTGACACGGGTGTTGCGAACCCCTGCTCCAGCCTATTTTAAGCATGTGTCCCAACCCTTACCACGCTGAGGAAATTCCCAAGACACCTGGAGGAAAATTCCACGCTTTGTCTCTTACAAGCGAGAAGAAACGGATGGCGGGGAATAAAATCTTGTCCACTATACGCGGGAATCTCTTATAACAGGGTCTCTTAAAAGCGGGAAATAAATGCATTGTTTATATACAACTGACCTCGGGACTGAATTTTGTCTCCTATAAGCGGGATCTCTTATAACGGGGTCTCTTATAGCGGGGTTTTACTGTATTTCAATAAGAGACAATGTTGTATTTTCAAAATTGTTGTTGTAAAAAGACACAAAAAAAATTTTGAATTTTAATGAACATGAGACCTGCACCATTCTCTGAAGCGCCATAAACTCTATCTAAGGTCAATTTTAATAAATAAATAATAATAATATTTAAAAAATGCTGTTTTTAAGAAAATACAAATTGCCCTTGACACAAAATTTCACAAACAATTCTGGTATTTCCCCAAAATTGTACAAGAGATTATATGATCTTCTTTTTGATGAACACATTTCATTACAAAAAAAATATTTATCTTCATAATTGTAGTTGTAGGAAGACACAGCAAAAAAATTTGCAATTTCCAAAAATCTGAATTTTCAACACATATATGGGACCTGCACTATTCTCTTATACACTATCCACAGTTGAAATTTAATAATAAAATTGGGTGTGGCTTTTGGGGGAGGGGGGAAATTGTTTAAATACAATTAAAAATTGACTATATTTCATGCAAAATTATGCAAAGCATCCTTGAATTTTTGAAAAATTTTACATTATCATTTTTCAAAATTTATCTTTATAGAATAGATTTCATTAAGAAGAAAATATCAATCTTTAATGTGTTAGTTGCAGGAAGACTCCAAAAACTTGTGAACTTTTGCAATTTTGGAAAAATCAGGGTTTTCAATGAACATAAGACCTGCGCCATTCTTTTAAACGTCCTCCACACTTCACAATTTTGATAACAAAATTTAATCAAAAATATTGGACTTTTTTTTTTAATTTGGAAAATACCATTGGGGCTTTTAGTAAAGTACCCCCAAAAATTAATATATAAGTTTCAAATTCGAAGGATCATGACATCAGCCAGATTGATTGGGGAATATCAATTTTGGAGAAAATTGACTGAATGGTTTAACCGCTAGCATTGCTCACAGACTGACAGACGTTTTGTCGTAAATTGATTTTTCGGTATCAAGGACCCATTAACATGGATTCTGGCTACACCACGTGTTAGAGGATTTTTTTCCCCTAAATTTAGCAACTGGATTTATCCAAATTTTCATTACCTGTGCAGGGCAATGCGTTTTTCTGCCGAAAATTTGCCGCTTTTCTCTGCAGCAATACATAACTTTGTCTCTACTATTATTGATCAAATACTGTACAAGTCTATATACACAACATATGCACATTCACATCCTCCCCCACCTAGTCACACATTGGCAGACACGGGGGAGGCAAGGCCCTTACCAAATGGCCTAGAGTTTTTGTCTTAAATATTTATTTATATTAGAATTGTTATTATTTAAAAAATAATG
This sequence comes from Acheta domesticus, assembly GCA_031308135.1. Lineage (NCBI taxonomy): Eukaryota > Metazoa > Arthropoda > Insecta > Orthoptera > Gryllidae > Acheta > Acheta domesticus. The sequence goes on along the minus strand of JAHLJT010008756.1, from coordinate 14,387,337 downwards.
TTGTATATTATAATATATACACCACAAACATAATATACAATATACAGTAAAACCTCTTTATCATGTACTTGTTTAACATGATTTTCGCCATAACATGAACAAAACTTCGGCCCCGGCATGGGATTACAGTAATATGGATATTTTATAATATTCAGTAAATGTTAATTTGGTTAGTGTTAAAGAGGGTTTACTGTAATAAAAAATATGTTTATTATTTAACAAAAAACTATTATGCTGCCTCATCTCCCCATAATCAGCTAGATTCATCCCTGCAGTCACACAAGTATATATTTAATATAATTTAATTGCAAGAGTATTTTCTTGAAGGTGTTCACTATTGTTTTACGCTTGAAGGTGTTCGTTTTCATTAACGCAGTCACCAGGATCTGCAATTCATGCATTTATAACCCAGTTTACAATAAAGTGAGAACGTTGTCGTATCCTTGTTTTTCACTCATCAACTTCATTGTATGTCCTAGACTAGATTCTGTAGCTCTTGTAAATAAAACAACAACAACAACGTTTAAATTCAGGAATGCTATAATATTCGTTCCAAATTTTAAATGTTTCTATATCACCCAGATGGCAAGGTTTGTAATTCTAACGATTGTTTGAATATTCTACTAAATTCTAATTGTTTTCTGCAGTTTTTCAGGTACATGACTGGGATACCATCAGGATAAGTGGTTGAGCTTGGATTTAATTCTCCCATTATCTGGGCAGCTTCAATGTTTGAAAATTCTGCATCTTTATTGATTCTGGTGCATCTTTCTTCAACAGTCTGTACATAACCTTCAGGTTCAACAGTAGATACTTCAAAATTGTTTGAAAATTCTAGGATTTCACCCAGATCAGTTACAGAATCTCCATTTAGAACGATCATAGGGAGACTAATTTTACAGATAGTATCCCAATGTACGCAGGAAAAAAATCTTCAGAACAAATTGGAACTCAATTCACAGAAGGAAATTTGCTTTAAATCAGATCTCCAACATGTCCCATATTTTTATAAACTAAAGCAAAAACCAAACTACCTTTTGATAGAAATGTCTTTCCTGCCCACCCAGCTCTGAACGACTGCTTGAATCAGGAGAATGGTAGTGTGCACACACACGCATTAAACGACCTGTATTAGAGAGAAGCAATGCCAAGTTTGCTTCATCGTGGACGGTTTCAAATGCTCGGACTCCACTCTCAAGATGATGCAGAGATTTGTTAAGCAAAGCCTGGAGAGCAGAACTAGTACCTGGTTGCCGCTCTAATCCATTTTCTTGGTAGCACACTGATAAAATAAAGAACACAGTTGACAAACATTAGATAACAATCGGCTTACAATAACCACATCTAAAATTACCATTTTGTATTTTCAGGATTTAAATAAACCACACAATTAAAGTATGTCACTTATTGGTTATAAAACAACATACAATAAAGTTTCTGTAATAAAAGAGAATCTTTCTAAGGTATACCGATGAAGATTTATAGCAAGTACTTTACTTCAATCAATTGCTACGATATAAACTATTATAACAAATAAAACATAAAGACATTCAATTTAAGTTTACTCACAATTTGCAGGGGCGAATCCAGAAATAATTCATACTTTGGGAGAGGAACTTTTAGAAAGTCACTATGTGTCAAAAATACAATTATTTTATCAACATTTCAATTTTTTATATTTAAGACTTGATACTTTGATTTATTGCACTGTATTTACTGAACGTTTACTATTTAAAATTAATCACACATTAATTACTTAAATAATTTCTGAAAAACTGTTTGGTTGTTTTAAGCAAGGGGAGGGGAGGGGAGAAAATCTCCAATTTTTCCTTCCTACTGTGGATCTGCCTCTGCAATTGTAGACATCATTTTTCATATAATTAACACAAAAAGAGTGTTCAGCACTCCTTTTATCAAATGTGAAAATCAACAAAGGTAAGCACAGAAAAAGTATTCTACTATACACAATACCTGCAGCTTGGTTCATAAAGAGTACACCAAGTTCATTTTCAATATTCCCAAGACGCCGTCTTAAATTACTGCACTGTTGCTCTAAAGGCTCCAGAAGCAAAGCTTGCTGATAGCAACTTCTACTAGCTAGAAGCATTTGTTCCATGCTATCAATGGTTTGAGGAACAAGCTCCAATACTAAAAACCAGTACATGAAAACATTACAAAACAACTGCTCTTGCCATCCATTCAATTATTTGACTTACACTAAGAATTACGATTTTGTCAAAGACAAATTGAATAACTTACAATAATCAGAACTCTTTGACGAAGAGCCATCACGTTCTACTTCATTCAAGACTTCTTTGTCAACTTCTGACAATACACTGTATTCTTCACGATGAGAAGCAACATTTGCCCAGTCTTGCACAATCATGAAGCATAAATCTCCAGCTCTACCTAAGAGATAGCTTTGTAGTCCTAAATTCGGAGTTCCCTGGGCAACCACTTCCAACTGCTGCTGACAACCCGGAGCACCATGCCAATATATCGCAAAGCACTGCCATACCTTGAATCACTGTATTCACTTTCTGCCAACGTGGCATAAACCAAGCATGCCTTTTCATGCAATAAAATCTTGAGATGTGCTCTCCAGAATACTTTGTCACTGGGTTTAGGTTGCTGCCACGTGGGCATAGCTTCAGCACGATATTTGCACAGAAGAGATCGGGGAGAAAGCTGGACCTCAGGAGAATTTTGATCTTGTTCAGAACTGGTATCCTTTTTAGATTTCTTTGAACTAGTGGAAGGCACCTGTTTACTTGGGACTGCAGCTTCTTTCCTTCTCCTGTTTCTGACTTTTCAAAGGAGTGTATGGCATGGGTATAGCTTCAAAAGGCTTAGCCATACTCGGACCATCTGGTTCTGTTGGCTCCCGATTTGAATTGTTTCTCTGCAAAAAGAATCAAGAAAAAAGAACATTATTAAAATACATTAAATTCTAACTGAACTCCAAATATAAGAAAGTCACTGCTATTCAGCAGTTAATTTAAAGTTTGCTTGGAAATAATTAGCATTAAGGCATTCAATTTAATCTGTCACACTTCCCAAGAACCACTTTTCACTGCTGTCTTTAAACCATTAAAAAATAATTGAATACTTCCCATTGCTAAATAGATTTCATCTTTTAAAGCTTGTTTATGGATATTGTACTAGTGTCAAACTGAAACTCAACTTGTCTTTACTGATCAATTTTAAAACTTATTCTCCCCCCCCACCCCACCAAATACATACTTCAATAGTAATAATTGATTTTACAGCATTAATACATGTTATGAAAAGAGCAATAGACTACATTATTGTAAATAAATTAATTCATTTGATACAGATTTTAATCAAAAAAAAAATATTGCAGAAACCTTAAGCTTAAGAAAAGAACAAAAACTTCTAGAGAAAACAATTATAATTCGAAAGTCACTACAAAGAGCTGCAAATGCACGTTCTTTTGAAATTCTGTTGAAGTCCTTCCCATCAAATTTCACAATTTAAGAAAACTGAATGTTGATGTGCCATATATTTAAATGTTTTGCTACGAAGAGAATAAATTTTTTTTCGAGACAATATGACTGCCTCCCCCCCTCCCCCAAACAAACAAACTTGCATCACACATTAATTGTTTGTCGCTGTTGTTGTAGTTGAGAGAAATTTATTATTTTGCAACATTAAACTCGTGGTGCTACAGAATAGCAGAGACTTTCCCATACTAGTTTTATATTTCCTTTGGTCTCGGCTAGTTATTCAGACTTGCCACAGACTCTTGCCAGCTGCCATCTAACTTACATTTTTAAAAAATTTTCTTAATTTTTCGGTTTCCTAATGGAAGACCAGAAATATTATTTTAATTATATTAAAGAGCAGTAAAACCTCATCCTAAATGGCAATTTTCCTTTCAAAAATTTGGAAGCCATTTGAAGAAAAAGTCATGTAAAAGATAAACCTGTAAAATGCGAAATTGTGAAGCTCATTTTCAACAGAAAATTTTTGGAGCTTCGAAATAATCTTCACTTAGAAAGATCATTTGGAAGCACTTTAACTCACAAATACAAGTAGTGTAAGTACAAATTGCAGGGAAATGTGCATAATTAACAGTGTGAGAGATCTTAAAAAGTGTAATTTTCTAAAAAAAGCAACAAATACTTATACTCCAGAAATGAACTTAAACGACTGTAGTTAACACTTACAATGGAAACATCCGGTCTGATAGGCACCGAAGGGTAAAATGGTAGTTACTTATAAACAATCATGGCCAATAATGAGTAGATGCCCCATGATATTGCTGGGAGAGCAGGAAGTGCTCTGAAGCAACTAACAACTTTTAAAATGTTATTTCTTATGTCTCATTTTCAAATTTGGCAGATAGGTACAATCATGTAGAAATACATTGGTATTTTTTAGAATTAAATTTAAGTGTTGGCCTGATGCAAAAAGTTGTATTTAAAAAATAACCATCGAATTTAAATACTTAAATAATATGTTTACAAAAATTATATTTACATCACATGAACCTACATCTTTCAAGGTTTAATTTAGGTGAAATTAAATTTCTCTGAAGAAAAAGGTTGATATGTGAGTGCGTGATTTGACATGGCACATCTCTTAAAAGAAAAAATTACAAGTAAAATAATTTAAAGACAATCTGACAGAGACTGTGCTCCTTTTGCTAATACAAAATATTGAAAGAAATAATTTCCAAGTATAAACTGTTTCCAACCTGATTGCCTTAAGATAACAGCAAAGAATCACTGCCCACCTTCTGCAACAAACTCACATCAAAGCTGGCACTACAGTGCTCTGAAGAATCTTCTGGTTTGGTTCCAAACAGAGTCAAACACTGGAGTCCTGCACCAACATGTTCCAGTGCAGAGTTGCACCGTTCCTTCACATCTCCACTGAGAGGTGGAGGAGGAGCTGAATCACCAGCAGGGAATGAAGTAGCAACACAGAGTGATTTCACTTCTACACTGCTACTGGGGCCAAGATTTGTTTCCCCCTCCCTGTTATCATCCTGTTCATCTACCTCATCCCCTTCATCATACTCTGAGGCACTTCTCTCGTCGTCCAAATTTTCAGCCAAGTTAGGCGACGAGGGATCTGTGTCAGTTGGAATGTACAGATCTGACAGCATGTAGTGAGCTGATGTCACTATCTGCAGGGTGGCAAAGAAAGATTTTTATTAGAGCAAGGAAAAAAAAGTTTGTAAATTTTTAAGATTCTTAAACAAAAACTCACCTGAGGATACTTCTCCTTATCAAGTAACTCTATACAGTTTTTGAGCAACATCCGAATGGTACCATGTTGTCTTTGTCCATCAGGTGAATGTTTCATGTTCCTTGCCACTCTAGATAGAGAAAATAGTACTTGTTTAATTTTACAATTAAAAAACTTAGTGTATTTCACATCTTTCTCAGCAAAAATATTGTTGTTCTTTGCCACTTCATTTGATTTCATAGCATGTGTGGAATTGTGTGTGTTGTTGTGTGTGTGTGTGTGCAACTGCTCTCAAATTTGGACATACAGCCCATATTCTAACAGACAATGCGTCATACCATTCTGTTGTTTTAGATAGGGCACCCACAATAGCATGCAAGAATCAATTATTATTGACTGGTTGTCATGTCATAACGTGGTATCAGAACCATGGAAAAGTAAGGTAGAATTACTTACAGAATGTGTTTCAAGAATCATGTCTCAATTTCCCAAATACGTGAACAATGAAATGGCCAAAGCATATGGTTATTTGTTTGCCGCCCTTACATTGCCACTTCAATGATACTGAATTGATTTAGGCACAAATGAAGGGTTATGTGTCAAGAAATAATAAAACATTTTCAGCCACTGAAGTGGAAAACCTTTCTTTGGGAAGCTGTGGAAGGCACCACTAACAAACAGTGGCAAAAGGTTGTGGCACAGACTAAAAATGTGACATTGGAAGCATGGCAAAATAAATGTGGGATTAAACCATATGTGGTAATAAAGTGGGTAAAACCCATTATATGATACAAGTGAACATAAATTACATATAATTGATGGCACTAACCTACTCTAGAGCTTTCCCACATAAAGACTGAATTAAGTTGGATAGTAAATCAATGTTGCTGGCTTATGTAGCACATAACACAAACTCATGGTTCTGAAATTTTTTTTTTCTTTCTACGGTTTGTGTGTAAAAAGGAAAACTCTGCAACAGAATCTGGTCAGTGTGTAATTGACTACTGACTAATTGTTGTAAAATGTGAACTCTAAATATAAAAGTTTTTGAATATAAATCAATACTATATAAAAGTGTTGTAGATATGTTCACATTTTGAGTTGTAGATTATGAGTGAACGTACCTGAAGAGATCTTAGAAAGGAATCTAATTAATTAAAAATACTAGAAAAGCAACTTCAACACATGAAAATAGTATGTCTATGTATGCAATCATAGTTATTTATTAGCATAATATTTTTGATCCATTACGTTAAGAGGTTGAATACATGAAGCACTTTTCTATGTTCATAAACTGTACATTTGACACTTTCCACAAATCGTTGTTTTTATCTGAAAATCAACATTTTATTTCTAAGCTTTACTGTTTCTTTTGTTGTATACATTCCTGGTTGTCAATAAACCATTGGTTGCAAAAAGCATCTCTCTTGTGCTAACTGCTCTTTCCTCCTGTCGAGTCACAACAACCTTTAACACTATTGATTTCCTGACTTCAATCCAACAATCAGTAAAATTTCATTTAAGAAACTACTCAATGTTTTCATATATTCAGAGTACTTCTCTAGGAATTGACCTGTATGGGATTTCTATTTGTAGTAATGTACATTTTTGGAGAACACAGAACAAAAGAAAAGGCTAAATGGAAAATACGAAGAAACACTCCAATTTTGTTCCAACATACTTTTAAATTGAAATTGATTACGTTTCATTGCATGCGTTATTCTGTAAAACTTACCTATATAATAGCATGGCCACAGGAACAGTAAAAGGATTCTGACCCTTTTCATCCATCATTTCACTGCAAAGTGAGGTCAGATCATACAACTTCACAATTTCTGCATCTTTCCCTGTGACAAAAGAAAACTTCAATTGTGAGATTTTATGAAGACTAACAATCTTTAAAAGGAATCTATAATGAACATCGCAAATAGCCATGTGGAAAACAGGTTAATTTAAATGGTCATATGAAATGACAATTATATGAAGAGCAATGGAAATGTTTTCAACATGCAAAACATTTGTATTGTACATCTGAGACCTTACAAGTTCTATCATTCAATGGTGGACAAAATATATTCTGTAAGAAATTTGCATTCAACTTCAGTGATAAAGTCATCAGAATTTTTTTTTTACCTTTAAATAACCAGTAAGTGTGGCCTGCCTTAGTAGCATTTGACTTCAAGAATGAGAGTATATTCTGTGCTACATCACGTATCACCTTTGGGGAAAATTTAGAATTTTCCAAATGTGGAAGATCTTCAGTCTTGATCAATTCATATTTCTGAACAATGCCATCCAAATGATAACACATGACCAACTCAGGAACATTGCACATTAAGTTATCTAGCCAATAATCAATTCCAGTGAGAACGTTTATAGGTTTTGTCATGTCTCTGTAACAAATTTCTAGCTATATCCCACAAATATTCATAATGGTTAATGTTTGTATATTAGAAAAAAATATACATACAAAGACAAAAGTTAATTTAAATATTTCAGCTCGCAGCAAAATCAGAACACGAAGGGCAAGAAAACATGCAGATAGTATGTACAATTGAATGTTTCACTAATAGAGGTGCTGAACACAAATATTTTCAAAAGTTAGCAGACCACAGAAGTCAGTAAAATTGTGATAACTCAGAAAGAAAAAGAAAAAATTAACCTTCACTTTACCATATCAATTTTCTAGTTGGTTAGACAACTTGCAATTTTATTTTCACTGAATAGTAAGAATGAGTTTAAAATGAAAAAAAATTCTCAGGAGTCCTCTTGAATTCAGTCTTCATATATTCAGGTAAACCCCAGTATTTGAAGTATTCTCAAAATAAATTTAAAAGACCATCAGGTTAGTATCAAGTTATTGTAACATACCTCAACTTTAAGCTGATGCAAGGATGGGTCTTTCCTCCAAAAATGGGAAGGTTGGTTCCGATCAGCATCTGAATATCTTCAAAAGTCCATACTACGTTGCGGGCAAATTTATGATTGGAAGTAGGATCAGGGACTTCCTCCTCTAATTTAGGCTCTGGAAGAGGAGGGTCAGCCTGAAATGTGCAAAAAAGCATACAAATAAATTCAAGATCAAATTATTTCAGCAAGACAAGTATGCATATTTTGCTGCAGAACTATTTTGAAGGAATCTGTGAACAAAGTAATATTGAAATTCAGGTGTTCATTCTAAAGAACTATACACATTACTTTTTCAGTTGCATAGCTAGTGTTTCAGTTCAAAATGAACATTGAAATCACTAATTGTAGAAACTCTCCCCGTCCTATTCAAACCACTGAATGTGAATACTCTACACAAGACTTGCCACAACTTCTGAATAAAGCACATGTAAAAGCAATATTAACCCACCACAGTTACTGGTATAGGTACAGCTGCCTCTTGATTTTCAGGTTTTGCAGGTTCACTTGGACCATCACTCTGTGCCTGTGCTACTGCCAAGCTGTGATACAGGAACTTCGAAACAAGGCTTTTTTGCTGAAGAGCACACCGACTCTTGTTTTTTGTGAAACAACCCCTTTTCCTATGAAAATGTGCACAAATGAATACAATTTAATGCAAATAATGAACCAAATCATTAAAAAAATTATTCTACACAATTTTAAATTCTATACATTCCAAATTGATAGTCCTCTCAAGAGTCAAGGGTTCTGTGCAAACCCTTTGTTCATTTTTTGCTATCTTATTAGTATGAGACTGAATTGTTGCATTGCAATTATGAAAGACTACAATGATGTTAAATTTGTCTTTGAATTACTTAAAGGAACAGTTTTATGTCCTGATCTATTGAATGAACTGAGTTTTCAAGTCCCATACAGAAAAACTAGACATAATGATCTCTTCGCCACGCGAACTCATTATACCTCTAATAATCCAATGACAAGAATGTGAAATATTATAAATATACATAACTTAGATTTAATTGATGCTACAGAAACCATATAGTTTAACGAAGCAAAATCAAAATTATGGAAATGAGAATGATCAGATGGTTGTAATTGTTATATGTTTATTTCATATTAAATTATAAATAACTTTATGAAAACTATTCCATTATTAGTCATTGTATAAACTTTCTAAAATGTATACATTGTAAATGGGCATATGCCCATAATGTAAGAATAAATAAACAAACATATGTACCTGACCTACCTCAAAGAATGTATTTTATTAAAAAAAATCTCTTATCAATATTGTGCTATCAACATTAATTTTTTGTTGTTTGCAATTTTTGAAAATTCAGAGAGTTCCACAAATTTGGGACTAGCACCACTTTCTTTACTATTCTTTGTTGCATATGAGAAAATATTTTAAAGAAACTGAGTGAAAATCCTCATACATTGTACCAATCTTCAAATCTGATAAGAGTTGTATTATTACTCGCGCAACTTTTCTTGACCGATGGATTGAAGAAATGCGGGTGGAGTGGAGGTATTAGTTACAAAATCAGCCACTAGATTTTATGAAGCAGTGCCTATGCCTGGAGAATCAATCATGTCTTCACGACTTTCTCAATAATTTGCGTTCTAACTTTCTCAGGAGTTTGAGGTATCTCATAATGGATTTTCACCTCCTTTGGTCATTTTGTTGCATTTTTTTGGAGAAAATCATGGACAGTAGTTCTCGTCTTCAACAGAAAGTTTCTATTTCGCGCCAGTGAAGATGTGTTCGGAATGTTGTCATCAGTGCTCGCTGTGAGCTTTTGCCGGCAACTGTTTACTGTGCCAGAGCGGGGGAAGCAAGGTCATCGGTCAAGAAAAGTTGCGCGATTAATATTAATTATAGACCGATTACAATTCTGAATGTAATTCCTAAATTATTTCAATCAATAATTGTTGATAAACTGAATTACTTGATCTGTCCGTTTCTGTCAGAGAGACAGTTTGGTATCATTAGTGGAAGGAATGTAGAGGCCAATCTCATATATTACTTTCAATATATACTCAATGAAATGGAGGATAATTTTCAAGTCGTTAGTATTTATACAGACCTTAGCAAGGCCTTTGATTCAGATTCAGTGAATCATTGCATTCTTCTCTGTACGTTGCATGTTTTGGTGCATGCAGATCTCTACTTCAATGGCTTAGGCCCACAACAGACTACACCGAGGAATGCGTTTCTAGAAATATGGAAAATCAAAGCAAGGGACACTTATCGACTCCCACACACTTGAAAGAGTTTTCTCGTTCACCTGTGCAGAGGCGAAAGAGTTCTTCGCTCAAGTTGGTCAGCGAGCGAGTTTTCTCAGACACATTTCTACTCCTTCACTTGTTATGACCTAAATGCCATATGACATTTAGGCATTAGTTGCTGTAGGAAAACACTGAAGTGTGTACAACTGAGTGAGGTTATAATATTTAGCAGTAAAAGATGTGATAAACAACCAGTTTTTTTAAATTGTTTTTTTGAATATTCTCCTTTAACAGAAATGAACAAGAAAAAAACTTGGGTTAAAGATATTCTTAGTTGAATAATGAGCAATTCATAATGCATAATGAGCCGTTCATAATGAGCAATATAAAAATAAAAAAATTGAAGCAAGGAGCTTGAAAGGTATTTTGGATGTATTGAATTAATTCATTATTTTTCATTATTTGTATTTATGTATGAATGAATTTATTAATTGTGAAATTTATTATGAATTATCTGATCATCAATTATTCATAATTAAACCAACAAACATAGTAAACCAAAGGAGGATAGAGATTACGGAGCCCAAGAAAATTTGCAGATTGTACTTCTCCCCTATACGTCACATAAGTTCCTATTTTTTACATTAAATAATGATTTGTATGCAATGCAGTAGTGTATCTCTCTTTAGATAATTCAAACTCGTTAAATAAGTGGTACACAATTATGGTAACAAAACAAGTATTTCACAGGTAAAAATTACACAAGAGTATTTAAAAAAACAAGAAATGGGACTCCCAGCTGATCTCTAACTGCTGCCACCACTTGGCATGTGGTAATAAAGGCATTTCAAAACATCGAAGAACCTATTTCTAGTGTGGGGCCGCAGCCTCACCAGCCTCTTTCTTCATTTCGTGTCGTACATTTCTCGCAACACATTTCTCAGTGTAGTCTATGTGTCTGTTAGAAATGCTACTTTTGAACTCGTAGTTGTTTTATATAGGGTAACCCAAGGTTCCCACCTGGGTCCCCTATTGTTTTTAAATTTTATTAATGATGTTAGTGATATTTTAAGAGATATTGAATTTCTTCTTTTTGTCCATACCAGTATTATTGTATACCTGACGAGCTCTCTGATTTAGGAATGTTTACTTTAGGTACTGTTAGTTTACTTATTGCAGAACAATAGATATATCTAACTCACCTTCTCATTCAAAGATTGCAACACATGCTCAAAAAAAAATTTCTTCAACCATTCCCATTCTGACTCTGCGGTCCGAAGTAAATATTTGTGTATGTCAAATTCATCAATAAGAAGTGTATTTTCAATACGGTGGACCATCATGCTTACCTAAAAGGAAATCACTGTACAAATTAATGTATTTCTTGTCAAATTTAACTTGTCATCACATAAACTATTTGAATACCCACAGGTCCTTTACTGTAAGGAATCTTCAGCAACTTTTTTATGTTCTCTGCATCTGACACCACATCCACTTCTCCCACACATTCTGGAAACATGTGAGCCATGCGAAAGCTGAAAAATAAAAAATAATTAGTTAACTGGCATGGTAAAATGTGAAGCATTTTTTCAATTACTATGTACCTATAATATGCATGTGAAATGATGCTGAGTGAATGCACTGAAATAAAAATGAATGAATAATAAATTATTGATAATATTTTATTTTTAAGTACATGAACATTTTCCCCCCTGATATTATGACAGAATTTTCATTAGCATTCTCCTTAAAAGTGAATTTAACTTCCGAAATACTTACGACAACTTCTTCTCGGTGGAGACATCAAAATTTTTAAATCTGTGGGTTTCAAACTGTAATACGTGTATCTTTGTGGTTACTTAAATAACTTCCATGAGAAGATTTGAAAAAGTAAGCCACCAATAATTTTGCCACAGAACTCTCCTTAAAACCAACTGTTTAGTTAAATTTTATTATACTTATAACATTTGGTGAGGAGACCAAAATTCCAGAAGTTTGAGATAACTGGTTATAACACAATACTGATTTCTAGTGACCGAATTTTTATGTAATTACATTTTTTTGTCTTTCTACCTACCATTCTCAAAATTGTAATCTTGGAGAATCATAGCCCTCCTAACACAATATCAAATTTCTTTGTTACATGTTTAGTACTATATTACATATTTTGCTATTTTCATGATATATTTTCTTATTTTATCAATTTTCTTCACTTTAATTCCATATTTTTTGGTGAAAAGATGCATTTTTAATCAGCGTTTTTCCTACATTATTGGGGAAATCTAGGTGTCCAAAGGATCACTGACACCGCGTTTTGTGATCTGTAACTTCAATTTCTGAGAAAAATTTGCTATCGCCAATGTGTAACATTTCGATGAAGATGCAACAGTGAATGTTTGATGGTTGTAGATCTCACCAGTTTGTGAGATGGCTTCTATTGCTATCTGTTGAACAGTGGTAACCATCAGAAGTCACATTTCATTAGTTTGTATGAAGTGAAGTAGTTGCAACAAAATGAGAAATGGGGCATCAAGGCAAGAAAATGCCCTATAACCAATGCCGGTTGGTGTTTTATCATTAAGCTAAATGGGAAAAGTTGTCAGCAAATTGCATCTTCGCTTCAAATGAAGACTACTGTGTAGGACATCATTAAAAGATTTAGACATAAAAATAGCATTAATTTACATCAATAATCTGGATGTCCTTAAATCCTTACAGAAAAGGAAGAAAACCCTCCAACAACCTTAGAGATGTGAAGACCCCCCCCCCCTAATAAATGCTCCAAATATCGCAGTTCAAGTTGAAGAAAACCTTGGGGAAAAATGTTCACCTGGGAACAATAAAACAAGTGATATGGAGGACATAGACAGGAAAAAGCCTTTCATAAGGATTGCAAACAGTATGAAAAGTCTTATGTTCACTGAAGAGTATTTTCTAAATGAAGAATCTTGGCAGGAAAAAGAAATTTTTAGTGACAAAATTAATTAGAATATTTGTAATTCTGATAGTAGAGTAATGGTGTGGAGAGAAGAGAGAGGGGAGAGAGAAAGAGAGAGAAGTGGTAATGTTAAAAGTATGGGGAAGTTTTGTCTGCAAATGGGTAAACTGACCTTTAGTGAACCAACTAAGAACAGATTTAGTTATTTAAATATTCTAAAAGAAAATTTAAAAATTAGTGCAGAACATTATGAAATTTCAAACAATTTTACATTTCACTAGAACAACTATCCTAAACATATAGCTCATTTTTTATCATTTTGGCAGCTTTAAAACTGTTAAGTACTCTATTGTATTCCACAATCACCACATACAAACTCTAAAAAATATGTCTGGGATAATTTGGGAAAGGGAGGTCAATAAACTCCCACAGAATCAAACCATATTTCAAAGAGACTGGAAGAAAAGTGGAGCAAATTATTGAAGAGTTTCAAAAAACTCTTAGACAGAATGCCAAAGAGATTCAGTGATATAAGAAATGGGACCCATACAAAGTATTAATTTTATGGATATTCACGGTGTTAGTGACAGAATATTACAAAACTTTTGTGAAAAGCAATGTCAAGAAGTATTCCTTTTGTTTTTACAAAATAATATATTTTTTTTAATTTAAAAGAGCATTATGGCAACATATTTACTTCAAACTTAATTTGATGTGTAATAAATATATTCATTTTTGATCTTTTTACGATGAATCTACGCACATTTTTCTATAAGTTCTCTTTGTATCCAATATTTTTGTGAGCCTCTGTATATCATCATCTTATACATCTCAAAACAACTAGGATTGGAAACAAAATGTCATAAAACGCAAACCTTGAAAAACCTGTAGAATGAGAAGGAACATGCTGTAATCCATAGGAATCAGCTGAACTGCTCAGCCAATTAGATGGAGGAGAATTAAGATCTGTATTGCACTGCAGAACAGCGAAGTTTGCCAAGGACTGAACAGTGGAATATTTTACTACTGCAGTAGATTTTACATGTTTTCGGGGAGAATCAGGAGATGGGCAGTTTCTCCATTCATCACCGGGCACGAAGTCACTTAGCGTCCGGAGATCCAGCGGAACCTTTGCAGCAAAAATCACACCGACATCATTATACATTACCGTAAAATATGCCGAATTTCGTTTCACATTAAAATGGAAATAAAAAACATACCATTGACTTATCTGACACTCGATCCTCCTCCTCAGCACGTTTCAAAGACGTACGCTCTTTGTCAGTCATAACGAAGGATTCAGGACTAGAGCTTGTCAATTACTGAAACTACAAATTCCAAACACAATAACCAAACTAATAAAAATGCTAAGATACTGAGCCACAACGATTCGTGAACTCGTTTCTACTGTACACAACGCGGTATGCAACCAACATCTTCGCTGCAAGTTCCTTGGGAATGTCACTGCGCGAATTTTCCAGAGAATTCTTCGGCGCTGCTTTTAAACTTACCAGTAAGTACAAAGATTTTTTTAAATCGATCAAAAGCGCAGTTTACAATACTTGTAAACACAAATCTAATAGCTGATTACGTTGCTTATGACGGAAACTTTTGATAATGCAGTGGCATAATAAAACTCTTCGGGTTACACGCATGCCAAAGCACCACAAGTGCCGCCCGAAAATGACAGTTGAGATTACCTCGAGTAATTGCAATGTTCTATTAACCAATGGTGCAATTCATGCAGCCTTACTAGTATATCGAAGGCCTAGTTTCGTACCTTCGAAATGCTTTGCTATTGCTTTATTTTTTTTTAATTCGTAAAAGTGTCATACTACCATGAAACAATTCATTCTTCCGTGGTCATACTTGGTATAAAATGGATCAACATCAACACACACGCCACCTTTGCTTCACTTTACTCTTTCGAGGTAATCTTAGTGAAGAAATTTATTCATTTGCCAAAAAATGTTCATATAAGCATTCATAGTTCATCTTTTCCCAGTAATGAATCGTTGAATTGCATCACTCCGTTCTCACCGTGATGTAATGACCGTCTCACGGTTTCTCCTTTAGCCGCCAGTATTTCTTCAATATTTTTTTTCCCATCGAGATCAGTGAACCATTCTAAATTGTCGGCAATGAGGTGATGATTAGAACATCCTTCACAAGTCACAATAACCACACCTTTTTCATAAGCAACTTTCGAAATGAGTTTTGAGTTTCGAGTATTGCATTTTTTACAAGTAAAAGCAAGATAGAACTTTGAATCCACTTTACCTAGCACGGGAGCTATAGTATTTTGTTTTCCATTTTCTGCATAGTATAAAGAATTCGTGAATAATGTTCTTGCGGTTAATGAAGGTGTGTAGTGACCCTCATAACCTCTTCTATTGGGCAACGTGGAAAACACCTTTGTACACACTTGTTTTGAAAACAAGTATTTGTACACCGAATTTGCAGTTAGTAATTGCTTATAAACTCTATTCATGTTACCTGTCACTCACTTTCGCTGGAATACTTCAATATTCTTCTGTTCCACTGTTGCAGTACAATTGTTGCTCCAAAGCACACTCGTATCGCAGTTCCGGAATGTTGGCAATAGTAATTTGATGGCACATCCTCCGCTTCAGTTTCTCCCCCCTCCCCACTCAATCATCCATGGATCATGGTGTAAAAACAAGTCTTGTTAACTCCAGATTAACTCAAGCTATTAATAATATTTAACAGTCGCGAAAATGCTGATCCCTACCTTACCGCACATTTTTATGATCGTCACCGAGCTGTGATTTCCATTCAAATTTGTCTCATTTAAAACAAATTCTGCAAAAAAAATGTTCTGAGAACAAGAAAACACATCCCTTAATAATTAAAACTTTTATTTATGTACACTAATCAATACAAAATGGTATGATAAATGTAATGTACAAGGAAACTGCAACACTTTTGTACAATAGATTCAAGACATAAGTAGGCTAGATCTTTTTTGTTTTTACACAGTATTAAAAATTATGAGCTATGGAAATTGTTGTTATAAAGTAGAAGGCAATCAACAATCATGTATTTTATTTTGCTCATTTGCAGTAATACAAGCTGTTTTAATTGAAACAAAAACAACAAATATGACTAGCAGAATAACATACTATTTACAATTTAGTATCACTTTAAATAACTCTCACTCGATATCTGCATTGTTCTAAATAGTATTTTAGTAAAAATAATTATCAATGGCACTCTCAAATTTTAAATCAACAGCAAGGCACATAATAAAAATAGAAACAAGTAACATCTTACGTTTGATTATTTTCCTCTCTATGCGTCTCTTCAACAGTATTAGAAGAAGGAATTGGTGTGTAGCCTTCACGATAAACATGTATTATTCCCTGGCCATTTGGCCCCAAATAACTTAAGAGAACAGGCAAGAAAACAAGCCCATGCAAACAACCATAAATGATTATTCCTAAATACATTCTAAAGTAGAAAACCCTAAATATTTCAGAGTGAGCAAACGCAAGCACAGCTATGCCAAGGAATTTTGTCAATGTGATTCCTGACAATACAGATGTACCCATATTTATAAGTGAATCTAGAGCACGATGCACTCGTGACTTTTTGATGAACTGATAAAGTAATGAACAATGTGACTACAAAATTCAACAGATATACCCAATGCCATCACCAAATTCACAAGAGAGACAGCATTTAAAGAAATATTCCACCAGTACATAAGTCCAATAATATTTGCAAGTATCATTGAAATTGTAATCATCACAATCACAGATCCTATGAAGTTCATGCCTATTAAAATGAAAGTAACAACAAAAATCACTAACACTGAGACAATCAAGCTTCTCAATGTAATGTACCACATTCCCAAATACTGTTCATAAAATACATAAAATACACTATAAGGAAATACTTCGATGGTCTCATTAGCTTTCATGTTCAGATCAGAATTTATTGTTTTAGTCACATTCTCAGCCACTGCACGAGCAGCAGCAAGAGCTTCATAATAATCCTTTGAAGTTTTTAGCACAGTGTGATAAGTCATAAAATAGGAAGCTCCAACTTCAGATATGTTATTTGTACCTTTCACATAATTGACAGCTTGTGAATATGCTGCATGCCCTCCTTTGGCACATTGTGGATCAGGGTTATCTTCCAAAAAGAATGGCAAATAATAATCAAAAATCGATGAATTAAGAGGACGATTCATCTTATTATGAGGGATATGACATGGTAAACAATTTGGCATTTCACGTGGACAATATGAATGATTTTGGGGGTAATATTGGCAGCAATCAGAAAGAGAAGACCAATCAAAGTAATCATCTAACCAGGAAGATGCTGCATGAGCTATGTAGGTCATATTTTGCCGTTTTGAAGCAATGTATATCTGTGATGTTAGAGAATCACTGTCACAAAATTGACCACTACAAATCACATTCTGCACCATAGGATCAGTGTAATTTAATCCAGATCGCACAACAAAATATACAGGAGGCCCTATGGAAAGATAATCTTTCAGAAATTCAAAATATTTCATAACATGTGAGTCTTCAGGCATCGACAGTTCTTGCTCTAACCCAATTTGAACCCCTGGTCCCACAGCTATACTTACACAAAAGAGCCCCCAAAACAATATTAATACCAGAGGGCGCACAGGTTTACTTAGAATAAAAGGACCATATCTTTTTTGAAAAATCTATAAAGAAATCCTTCTCCATTCGCTTCTTCAAAAGAATATGAGCCCTTGCAACAGCAAC
The DNA here is from genome assembly GCA_031308135.1 of Acheta domesticus. NCBI lineage: Eukaryota > Metazoa > Arthropoda > Insecta > Orthoptera > Gryllidae > Acheta > Acheta domesticus. The sequence goes on along the minus strand of JAHLJT010008756.1, from coordinate 14,369,277 downwards.
AAATATCTAATCTGTTCTCAGACTGACGTTCTGAATCAAGGGCAAGAAGACTAACAAAACATGTTATTTGAAGTACAAAATCAATAAAAAGGGCTAGTCCAGCATATAATGCAAAGGCATGCACAGCTGGCATATCAGAAAGTCCACCTAAAAAGAAACAACAGCATTCTGACACAGTTGTGAGTAACATGGAAGGTCCCACGGCTCCCAATGTTCGTCCCACATGCTGAGCACAACTTTCTCCAGGCATGATACCTTCCCGCTGATGTGTCTGCACTAATATGAATATGTTGTCAACACCTACAGCTAACACAAGGAATGGAATTACCTCTACAATTATGAGGGTTGCTGGAATGCCCATATAACCAAAAAATCCTACTGAACAAGCAACGGATACCAATACAATCAACACTCCACAAAATCCCAACGTTATTTTACTGTCTATCAAGAAATGACTACAGCTTCGGATATGTCCCAGGGAGATAGTGATGTACAAAAACATTATAAGGTAGCTCACTAAAATAGTAAAAATATCTGAGTGGGAGCTCCTATCTAATTCATCTTCAATTGAACGTTCAGATGTGAATGCAACATCCATGAAATCAGGTTTGGTTTTGGTCCAGTTCTTCATAAAATCAATAAATTTCTTTTCCCATTCTAGGGCTGAAGCAAGATTAGTTTTATTGTTATGGTTATTGACAAGAAATGTGAGGATAACTGCACTGGCATTGTCATAATTTGGATGATCTTGCAAGTTTTCCCCAGGTTTTAAAAAACCACCTAATGCTATGGCTGGATCAACTGGACCACCATAGGGTGCAAGGCAATCAAAATTGTATCGATTCTGAGAACATTTCTTGAAGGTATCTAAATAATTTGTAATATAGCCATCAGGGTCCGTGTCTGTATAATTGAAATTTTCAATACTATTCTGATAGTACCCCCATATACTTTGCACAACACATTGTGTCACATTCACTGTTCCAGTAAAAACAGAAGACATAGGTGCAAAGCAAATTTTTTCAAGCCCTTTGTTTTCATTTTGTCCAATTGACAGAATCTTATTTTGTAGGTCTAGCACTGCATAAAGAAATTCCCGCTGAAACACAGGTCCAAATACCAGCTCCCCTTCCGATGTGTTATGATATACTCTCTCCAGTCCCACTGAACGTATAATCACTTGTTCTGTTCTGTAGAATGGCTCAAACTGCCTGTTGAAGTATTCTCGCTCCATTCGAGAACGACTATCTGGAGCTGCCCAAAGTTCTACAGGATCCGTTGTAACATGCAACAATTTTATTCCACATCCAAGGCCAACAGCTGCAACAATTCCAACACACAACACTAACCATGGATGCTGAGCGCACCAAACACCCCATTTGTAAAATCCATTTTCCACAGCTCTTTCAAGTGCATTTCCAGTGCGTTGCAAGAACCCTGGTGTTTCTTCAGATACATTTTGAATGTTTCCTTCTTCTTCTAGAGTCTCATTTTCATTACTTGGTGAGTCTGCAGAGAATTTTGGGATATACGTTCTGGATCTTTCATATGTAGACCCATACTCTGCTTGGTCTCTTACCTCTACCATTTGTCTATTAGGAACAACCCAAATGTAGAAGAGGAATATTCCTGTTGTTACTACATATATGAGAATAATCACAAAAATATACCCATTGAAACCTAATATTTCAAATGGTTTTGGAGGTTCTGGAATTGGTGGAGGTAAGGGACAACTTATTTCACAATCAACACAACTGCAAGCTGTTGAATTTTCATTTACTGATTCATTGCATGGCGTCACATGTGGATTTAATGGTTTGAAGACTTTGATTGGTTTGTCATAGAATTTATATGTCATTTGAAATGGGGCAAAAGGATTTTCTTTCTTGCTGCCAAGGAACTTAAACCACTTAGTTGCTGAACATGCACTTGCTCCCCAATCACCACACATCATGTCCATTGCAAGTTGTCCAGATGATGGTACAGACACATATTTACAGGAATTGTAAGTCCCAAAAACATATTTATTTGAAATGTGTATATCCACAGCAGTAACATACTGTTTTCCAGTTTTTACATTAGTCTTTACTTTTGTAACATTCATAAAATGCGACTGATTCACTGAGCACGTCACATCACATATATGATTAACAAGATTTTGTAAGCAAGACGGGCAACGTTTCACGATAGCAGCTGCATTAGCTAAATTTGAGCTCATTGTCTTCAGTTGATTAGGATCGCAGCATGTTCTAACAATGCCATTGTTTGGGAAATGAGGGCACCATTCCTTAAGAATTTTTAATGCTGGTTTGTCTTCCAAAGGTTTCGCCGTTCCATTGTACACACAATTCTGTTTGTGTTGATCATCATCAGTGTTACATTCTCCATACCACACGCAATGGGGATCGCTGCACGAAACGTATGTCAAAGAAGTACAAATGACAAACAGCACTATGAACTGTGCGGAGAGGAATTTATTTAAAGCCATTTCTTGCTAGTTCCTATTCCACAAAGTGAACACAGCGTCACACTTCAGGCTAACACGAACGATCCATAAAGGCATGAGGCAAGTACAACTCCCCTTCACTCACATACGACAACAGTTCTTGCTATGTGTGTTTGTGATAAATGCGACTTCATGAGGCGAACACACTAGTGATGGTACCCGGAGGTTCCCCAACTGTTGATTGAATCGGTAGTTCGATTACTTTTTCTAACGATTCGTTGAATCACAATGAATCGTTGAAATCGTTCACCTACTGTAGGCGGAATCTGCGCTGTGATTGGTGGATCGGAGCTCTCGAGGCGGCTCTTTCAAAATCTCCAGAAAACGGATATTCATGAATACTGTAATTAATATTTCATAAATCACAGAACTTTTAGCTCACTTCGAAATAAACGAACATCATATTCCTTTATGAATCGTTTAAATCAATAAAATTATCTTTTACGTCGAACTGCTCAATTAATCCGAAGTTCTTCCCAATGGATGTATAAATATAAATGCATGGAAGAAGTATAATTATTCATGGAATATTTATGGAGTGAGTTGTTACTTTCACATAACTGCAGTTATTTGTGATTTAGAAGTCTTCAATGTACATTAAATAATGGAACCATGGTTTGAAGATGAATTTTTGTATAAACAACAGATTAGGAAGTTACAAGAATGATTCTTCGTAGAAGTGTGTGGTTCACTTTCACGATTCGTGAGTCACGAAGTGGATTCACTATTCACTAGCGCCACCACAAAGCAGACGTACTATCGAAGAACTACATGGACGATCAGCCGATTCACTCGGTTGAAACCGGTGCAACTGTACCAATCGTCGATTGAAAACGCGGGAAAATGCGGTGGCAATGCGGGCGGAGGCACAATGGAGGCTCTTCGGGAACATGGCGCCAGTTTCAAAATTTGTCATATCTGTAGCATGGAAAGAAATAATGCCGAGTGTATAGTTATGACAACACGTATTTATAATATGTCAGGTTAATGACAATTGCAATAATTAAGTTATTGAGTTTATTGATAATTTAATCGGAATAGCTATCAGTAAATAACTATTGTGGACTTTCTTGTATAATGTATAATGATTATGCAAATAATGTAATGAGTATATAGCTAATAATGTAGGCCTACCTTTAATATTTCAGATAAAACTAGAAAATTTCTCTTTATTAAACTGCTTGAAACAAAGATGCTTTGTCTTCTTAAACCCACCTTTTTCTGAAAAATGTATGTTTTCAAGCACACATGACCAATAATGTGTCTACCAATGTTGAATACATTTGTCTCAATGACATTCATTGAATAAAAAATATTCAGAAGTTTCTTCAAAATTCAAATAATTGTTCTTTCCCCTCATGAATGAAACATTTACTCAAAATTAACTAACACTGCAAACATTTTTATAGGATACAGGCCTATTTAAAATCCTCTCCATTAGCACCACGGTTTATTTTCTTCCTTACGTATATTCTACAGGTGATGTGTTTACCACTGTCTGCACAAAACGTTTAAAAAAAAAATTGGAGCCATTTTAGAAAAAAAGTTGTTTCAACATCACTATAAATGTGGAATTTTGAGCTCATTTTGACTGAAAAACCTGGAGTTTTTGAGTACTCTATTTGACATCATGTGAAGTACTTGAACTCAAAAATGCAATAATGTCTGCATATACATGTAAGAATATGTAAATATTAACTATGTGGGAGATTTAAAAAAAAAAAATTGTGCACTTTTTGAAAATACAAAAGAATATAGCAAAACGGTGTTTAAGTCATTTTACACAGCTTTTAGTAACTGTACAAATGTTTGAGTCATCTTACACAGCTTTTTAAGTAACTGTAACAAATGTTTAAGTCATCTTACACAGCTTTTTTTACTGGAACAAATGTTTGAAGAAAAAATCTGAGGCCATTCTTGAGAAAATCTGTTTTTTTAATATTTTTTTAATATTGCCCACATGTCACTCAAATTACACAAATAAATAAACATATACACACACACAGATACAAATACAAGTTTCAAATTTTCCAATTTTCAAAAATGTAGGAATATACATGAAACTCAAATCAATGTCATCTTTACAAGTGTATTTCACTCAACTCTTACAAGAAATTAAAAGAAAAAAATGGAGCCATTTTTATAAAATTTTGAAAATGTCGCAGGCGCTTCATGTAAAGTACCCCTCAAATTTTAAGAATTCTTCTCAAAATCACAGGGCTTTGAGTCAGGCCAGATCGATGGAGGAATTCATTTTGAAAACAATCCTCCTAACAGTAGTCAGTTAGTGTAGAACACATACAAACTGATAAATATACACATGTCAGACAGGAAAACACAACACTTTTTCAGTTTCATGAGGACCACAAAAAATGTATTTTTGTTAAAATCTCGTAATGGATTTTCTGCAGCACTGAAAAAAAATCTCACTGAATATTACTTAAGGAGCAGTTCAACCACATTCCAATATTGTGCTTTACAGAACACTGGCTAAACAAAGAACAATTAGATAACACACACATACCAGGCGTGTCTTTGGCAAGCAGCTCACGTTGAGATATTAACAATGCACTGCTGGGTCATGCATTTTTAATAAAGGGACTATCAATTTTGTTCCCTTCACCAATCACTCATCTCATAAAAGAGAAAGACTTTCATATATCCATCACTGATTTAACTACAATAAAAATATGTATTTTATGAACATATTACAGCCCTACTGGGAATTGGAAAATATTTATAAAAAGTCCCAAAGTTATTCCAACAAAACTTAAAAAACTTAGAATAAAGTTATTCTTTGCAGTGAACTTCAATATAAATTGCCTCACACAATTCAGTAATGCAAATCTAGTTCAAAACCTACAATCGAGGGGACAGCTGGGGCAACTTGTCCAAGGCCCTGATTTAATTGGGTTCCATTCATTGAAAAAAAAAAAATCTCTAAACCATATTAAATGTTATGAGTTATTTCTGATGCATGGCGAAATTAATTATCGTCATGAATTGAAGGAGGAAGGAGTTTTTTTAGTTTGAAAAGAAGGGGTCCCCATGGATAAATTTCCTCACGTCCCTGGTTATTGATGCAAATAACACCATAGTTTTTCTTTTGTTACATTTACCACAGATTTCAGTGACCACACTGTCCAGATTCTAACACTTGAAAACAGAATTCAAAATTACGAACACACAACTTACCAAGAAACCCTTAACTAAGAAACAATTAAAGTCCAATATTTGCTGAGATTAGGAAATTGGAATGAAGTAAACAAGCCAACTGATACAAATGATAAGTTAAACTCATTCATAAAAATACCCTTAATACATTTCAATGCCCTTTTTCTACAAAAACATCCAAAATTATAAAAACAAATAATGAATGAAAGAAGGCATTGGAAGTATCATATGAAAGAAAATGCAACATGTTTAAAATACTCACACAGAACAAATGTAACTCATTACAACTTCATTACCTACTGCAAAATATATGTAGGACCTTTTCGAAAAGACTACAGCACCAACTAATAATAATAGAAACTAGTGCTGGCACAACAGCACATATTTTCACACAATATTGTTAATGGCTATGTAATATTAAAAGATGAAAATTTCTATCTTACACATCACCTATCATTTGAAAAATTTTTAAACCAACTATAGTGAAAAATACATACATATTTTTAATTCAAATGTTTAAACGAAAACATTTTCTGCCATTGTCTTCAGTGCATTCACGTTCTACATAAATGTACCGACGATTTACAATGTGTTTATTAGTCGTCAATAAAATTCATAGCTTATATTCACGCGAACGAAAGGCAGCCGTCATTATCGCCTTCTGTTATCAGTACGGTGTTACAAGCAACAACGACCGCTAATTCATGTGAGATACACATTTCGCCATTTAGCATTGTTGATGCATATAGCAACTGAAAATGGACAGAAAAATATAATAATTTTATATTCATCAAATTTACTCGGTTTTCACGTGCATTCCTCTTCACTCCCATATCTTAACAAGCAAAGCGAAATCATCAATTCGTTTTCACATTTAACTCAATTAAAGGACGCAATTTAAAATAGGTTTTAAATAATTTCTAAAAAATAATTTGTAAATGTATAACAAAAGCTCGAAAGTAAAAAACGAACAAAGAAATATGCAATAATACAGTGTCCCACCAATTATGGGCCACCCCCATAACTTCTAAACGGTTTATGATATGGAAGTGAAGATTTTGCTCAATAATGCGGAATCATGGGGCAAGTAATATGCCGTAGAGAAATCGTCTGTAATATTTTTAGTTTTCTAGAAATTTAATCATCTTTGATTTCTTAAACGGAATTACATATTTTTCTCGACAGCAATTGATAGACCATAAAACGAGGATTACAACGATATATCGTATGTTCGTATTTTGATAGTAATTTGAGTACAAAATTAGTCGTTCTGATATGTGATTTGAAATTAAACGGTCAAAATTTCCTGCAGCAGCCAGCAGGGCTGCTGCAGCCCTCCCAATTGTCACCTGAGGGGAAGCTGGCCTTCGCGGCGCCGTGACTGTTATGGGGAGAGGGGAGACTGAGCGGTGAGGCAATGGGGGGATAGAGGTGCAACTACACAATCCATGGTCTTGTCACGACTGGCACAGGAACAAACATCACTATTAATGATGAAAATGAACTCTTTTTTTCCCCCATTGATTCATCAGAATTAAACTTTCCTTCTCTCTTCCAGAAATTGAAACCTAAGCAGGAGGCTCACTTCCTGACCTTAATAAGTACCTCCTACTCGCGATCAAGAAGCTTTGGGAACGAAACTGGAAAATGTCACCCTCTAAATTACAAGCAGTTAGGAAGATCATTGAGGAATCTCCTATCACATCCTTTAACCTTAGCAGAAGACAGCAAGTGATTATAACCAGACTGCGAATAGGTCATTTTTACCTTAGCCATAACCACCTTATGAAAAAGACTATTCCTGATCCGTGCCCAAACTGCGGACTGCCTGTGTCTACAAAGCATCTTATTGTTGATTGCCATGTGATGACGACGGGCAGAAGAAACCTTAATATTAGTAATGATCTCCACTGTATTTTCATTTCTAATTCTGGGTGCATGAAAATCATTCAACTCCTTAACAAATTTAAACTGGTTAATTGTATTTAGAAATTGATTATACAAGTTTGTCTATCTCATGTACAAATACTGTATTAACCCTCTAGCTCTAATGTACTTGTACCTCATGGAATTTGATAATCACGTAAACTTGTTAGCATACAATCATGTAAATCAGTAAGAACTGTATTTTTGTAACTGTGGTCGCCAATGACCAAGTTGTTTCTAAGGCGACCTTAAATAAACAATAAAAAACAACTTTCCTTCTGATTGAAATTTCAAAGCATCAATGCATTACGTCACAAATGACTGCAGTCAGTTCATCGGCCCTTGCACCTTGTCGATGGATGGACACAGACCTTAGAAAATAATTTATGTTCATTGTTTTCTTCTGATTTTCTATTGTAATCTACGCCTTATTTTAATTTTGTAAATTTACAACGAGAAGTAAAAAGCAATAATAAAAAGTCTACCTGTTTGTAATCTGATGTTCTGATTCTGGAGTTATAGTGAAAATCTTCAACCTTCCAAATGAAAGGTTGCTTGTATTTGATGTGTTTTAAAACACTGACTTGTTCTTACAGCCAGTAGATATGGAGCTCGATTCTCGTTAAATTTGAAACTGACCTTTATTAGTACCTTCCTTGCACTACCAATTTCTTTATGTCGTTCATTTTAATAATCCATGCTTTGGAATTTCAATCAGTGAAAGAAATAATCAATTCTGATGAATCAATGGAAAATCTTTCATTCTGATCGTTAAATTTGATGTTGTTCGCGTATTCCTCTAGTCAAAACTATTTGCGCTGCCGCCCCTCTCAGTCTCTCCTCTCCCCGTCAGAGTTTCGGCGCTGAGAAGCGAAGGCCACCTTTCCCAAAGACAAGGGAAGGCTGGGGGCTGCTACAGGAAATATTACCCGTTTAATTTAAAATCACATGTCAGAAGGTCATTTTACACTCAAATTACTATCAAAATACTAATAAATAATACATTACTGTATTCCTTGTTTTATCGTCTATTCGTTGCTGTTGAGAAAAATATATAGTTCCGTTTAAAAAATATAATATGATTCAATTTCTCGAAAAATATATGATTAAATTTCTCGAAAAATTTTACAGACGATTTCTTTACGGCGTTTTACTTGCCCCATTATTCCGTATTGTTGAGCGAAAACTGCACTTCGATATCGCGAACCGTTTACAAGTAATGGGGGGTGGGACACCTGTATACAAATTCTAACTTACGAAGCATTCAATTGCCTGGAATTACGTTCAGGAAGCACAGTAAATTCGGAGCGAGCGACTATGTTTGTCGCCAAACTACACAACAATACTAATATCTTTAAAAAAATTCAGCGTGACCTTATTTGAAGATGTTTTTTATGAACACACTTTATTAAGAAAAAAGTGCATCTTCATAATTGTTGCAGGAAGACGCCGAATTTTTTTTAATTTTCGAAAAATCAGACATTTCAACGAACATAAGACATACACCATTCTCTTAAGCGTCCTTTACGCTGTCCAAGGTTTAAATTTCATCAAAAAATTGTCACCGTTTTTCAGAAAAAGTGATTCAATGAAATTATAAATTTCCTAAGATTGACACAAAATTTAGCAAAAAATACTCATGTTTTTGAAAAATTGCATATGAAATAATTTTAGATTTGTTTTTCATTAACGCATTTCATTAAGAAAAAATATTTCTCTTAATAGTAGTTGTAGGACGACGAAAAAAAAATTTTTCGAAAAATCAGAGTTTTGAACCAACATGGGACCTGCACCATTCTCTTAACGGTCCTTCACACTATCCAATAACAAAATTTAATCAAAAACGAAGGAGCCGTTTTTGTGAAGGACAATATTGACTATATTTCACGCTGAAATTACGCGAAAAATACTCAAACTTTCGAAACATTGTACATGACCTTGTTTCAAAATTTATCTTTAAGAGACAGATTTTATTGAGGGAAAAATCTCTTATCTTCATAATTGTAGCTGTAGGAACACGCCGAAAAAATTTTGATTTTTTTTCAATTTTCGAAAAATCAGATTTTTCAACGAAAATAAGATCTGCACCATTCTCTTAAACGTCCTTCACACTATCCAACAACAAAATTTAATAAAAAACCACTTCTATTTAATCTTTTGAAAATGTCGAAGGGGCTTACCTCCCAAAATATCGGTTTCAAATTCAAGGGTTCGCGACATCAGCCACATGGACTGGGGAATATCAGTTTTGGAGAAAAACGGCTGAACGGTTTATCCTCTAGTGTTGTTCACAGACAGACTGACGTTTTGCCGTCAATCGATATTTCGGTATCAAGGACCCACAAAACATGGATTCTGGCTACACCACGTATTAGAGGATTTTTTTCTAAATTTAGCAACAGGATTTATCCACTTTTTCGCTCCCAGGTCCCTATAATAATTTTTTCTGCGGAAACTTTCCAGTTTCTTCGCGCAGCATTACATAACTTTTTCTCTACTGCCTAAGCGGTAGCGAGAAAGTAAAAATATGGAGATCTACTACAAAATCAAAACTTTACATGTCCCACAAGACATAGCTGACATATTCAAAAACCAATTTTTAAAAATTTGTGAAAAATTAATGCCTCAACACTCTCTAAACAATAAAACACACAAATCTAACACTAATGTAGTAACACAAATCAACAATTCTATATTTTTATACGAAACCACCCCCTCTGAAATTTTTAAAATCGTAGCACAAATGGAAAATAAATTCTAAGCAAGCCTGGACAACATTCGTGATTTTCTTATCGAACACGGTGCTTCGTATATAGTGCACCACTCATTCATATCTGCAATTAGTCTGAAAACGAGCATTTTTCCAGATGCATTCAAAATGGGAAATATCAAACCATTGTTTAAAAAGGCAATGGTTATGATCCAATGAACTTCAGACATATCTCCCTGTTATCGGTATTTTCAAAAATTCTGGAAAGGCTTTTCTAATGACAGACTCAAACAGTTTCTCAATGCAAATAATGTCTTCACAAATGCACAACATGGCATCAGGAGTATCAGATCCACAAGACACATCCATCTTCCCCTTTTTAAATGACATATTTGTTGCATTCAATTAGAAGGAAATTCTCGTTGTTCCTGTGACCGGGATGTCCTAGAATTCGAGTCCCGACTTTTACAGGATTTTCGACACTAGCTAGGTCGAATTTAGTCGTTGACTGGAGGAGAATTCTAGCGGCCGGCTGCTGTGATCGGCGGTTTTCCGTGTTTTCTCCGGTTAATACCAGGCGAATGCCGGAGCAGTACCTTAACAATCGGTCCACGGATCACGCGCGATCTTCCCTTCCCCTTCCTCGTTCTATCCTCACCCCTTTCTTACACACTCACACTTACTACATGCACTACTCTACGATACATGCCGGAAGGCCGGTCGGGAGCTTCGAGCTTGTCGCGGCTGGGGCGGTGCCCCGCTGGTACCGGTTTCTCAATGCTTTTCGGTTTTGCCTCGCCCTCTTTTCACCTGCAATCTAATAAGGCCGACTAACAGTTGTTTCATATTTTCTCAATTCCACCCCCCGCCGGATCTCCAATAATTATACCTGGTTGAATAAAATGCCAGCAAGCCGACGCAGAACGGCGCCGGATCTCACCATCCACGAGCACAAGATCACCGCTACATCCCGCGATGAAACAATGGATTATACTTACGGGACTAATGGCCTTAGCATTTAGCGCCCGAATTCACTGATCACTCATTATTATGTATGAAGGTATTCGAGTGGAGCTCAGAAAGGCGTAGACTTTCTTGTATAGTTAGTTTCCCTATCTCTGTAGTGTAGGCTCTCTTTTCGGTTTTGCCTCGCCCTCTTTTCACCTGCAAACTAGTGAGGCCGACTAAAAGTTATGTTTCACGTTTTCTCAATTTTTCCCTCCTCGGATCTCCAATAATTGGAAAGAAAATTATTGAATTGAACTATAAGACTATTTTAGAAGCGCAAAACATGGTCATAAATTAAATTTTCATTGAAACATTGTGAGACGTTTTTAAGAAAATAACGTTTGAGCGTTTCGGAAAATGCGCAATTTGAAGCTCATTTTCATTTAAAACTGTCGAGTATTCGAGAAACTTTAAAAGAAACTTTTTAAAACAACAGTGCTCACAAATGCGATAATGTATTAAAAAGATGCCCTCAATTCCGTAAACCAATTTTTCGGTTCAAGGTCCCACAAAACGAATTCTGAGTAACTGTTTTAGAGGAAGTAATTTATATACTGGAAGAATTTATATCCACCTTTGCGGTAAGACCCCGCTCAGGGTTGACTGCAAAGAGTATTTCCGTCAAAAAATCGCAGGTTTTCTTCCGTGCTTTACAATACCGTCTTCCACAATGTAAGATCGTAATAGGGCGTGAAAGCAAAAATAGAAGAATAGGTAACATCCATTTTGTGATTGAAATATGTACTAAAAATGTTCATTTGCACTAGCTTGTGAATTTTCGATATAAACGAAACAGTCACGATCGTGACTCTTATTGTCCTAGCTGATCAACTTTCAACTGTTACGGTCATTAGTCACGTTACGAGTGTAGACAATATTATATCCTCGGAGCTGGCGGAGTTCGTTCACGCCTGGATGGAGAGATCCGTACCCGAACTATACGCCATCATGCGGGGTCTCTCTCCTGGTATCTCTACCACCTCTGCCTCCCCAGCTGCTTCAGACTCTAAGCCCCCGATATGTGCGGTAGTATTGTAAGTAGAGTATTTGGGATCAAGAAAGGACACGGAAGAAAGATCGCACGCGGTCCTTTTCTTAGGTACAGCACTGGCATACACGTGGTATTGATAGGGAAACCACAGAAAAAGACTGAGCAAAGCAGCAGACCGCTAGAATATTTTGGTAAAGAGTAATGTTTTTCGTAAACTCGATAGTTTTTTAGATACAAAAAAGTTATTTTTTCATTTTTTTGTTATAACTCAAATTCCAACAGAAATAATATTTGGGAAAACATCAGATTCGTATTTCGCACCCCAAAAAACCATATGGAAGCAAAAACAAACAAACATATAAATCACACACTTTTAGAAGAGATTTCAGAGGCCTCATGAAGATCGGCCCAGTTCGCCAGGCAGAGGCACCGCGTTTGGCACGGGAAGAGAGTATCACTCTGCAACAGGGGTTATCGGACTGCCCCCTGAGTGAGTGGGATCGCTCGCTTCGCTCGCCTCGCCCCTCGCAATGGAGCGCTATTCTGCTTGTCGGACCTTTTGCTTGACTTTCAACGAACAGTAGTACAGGTTATGTAAAGCTTTCCAAAATGGTGTGTGTGTGTGTGTGTGTGTGTATAATATATATATATATATATATATATGTATACACACATATATATGTATATAATATTGTATATCACACACACACACACACACACACACATATATATATATATATATATATATATATATATATATATATATATTCTCCGCTTCTCCACTTCTCCGTGAACTAACCACAACGTCAGTGGACAACGCTGGGATCAATCTGGTCATGGGATATTTTCCAAAATAGATTTTCTCCAATCAATCTCTCAAGGTCTCGCGATTTGGAAACGCGATTTAAAAACCTAGTTTTTCGAAAGACTGGAAGAGTTCGTAAATAAAAAAAAAACATTCTACTCACCAGATTCATTCTACTATGACTCAATACTTTTCCTTGTCATCCGTGCCTTCAGTTGGAGTGACACGACATCTGTTCTCTTTGGTCAGGGGAAAATATTAATTTTGCAATATATTTGAAAAGCTCCCTGACTAAGCTTGCTGCTTTGCTGCAAAGTCTCAGTGCTTCTGAAAATAAACTCGCAGATGCAGGAGTAAGTATTTTCTAAAATAGACATAGGATTTTTTGATAAGAGTCACAGAATTTAAGTGCCACTCGACCAATTTACACAAAGAGTACTATTATCGTTATTTCTCTGTGCATTAAAAATTCTAAAGGATGAAACCTCCGAGGACGATACAATTAGGTCACTGCCAATTATCTCTAAAACGAGTGAATAAATGCATTAAATAAGTGCAGAAGTAGAAAGATCATTCATAGCGACATCAATTGAGTAATTCTCAAGTTAGAATTGGTTTCCATCACATTTAATAGTCCACGGGAACATCGGCTGCTTACGTGAAAGCCTCGGCAACGTTTCATTTCTGAAGAAATTGTTCACCACCATTGTCCTTTCTTGAGGAAGGGCAACTCGGTGTGTAGGAAGCGACAGCTTCCCTCATAACTAGAGCCCGGAAGTTCGTATATTTATTTCACCTAAAATAAGCTTAGCGAAATAGGCATTATTTTCACGAAAATAGGCTAGCAAAAGGCATTTATTGTGGCTCAAGTAGGAATGCAAGAAAGGCATGTAAACTATGAAAAATCACTAATTAAAAGGATAATTTTAAAAAGCTACTAAGTAAAATTATTCAAAGTTTTATTCCCCCCCAAATATACATCAGCACTTACATGGAAGGAAAATCTTCATTACACATGACCACTCGATATGACAAAGATTTTTTTACCTCGCGACTGCTATCTCGACGAAAAGCCATTGCGAACTTCCTTTCGAATCTTGGAACCAGTGAAAACGTGATTATAGTTTTCGTTCATCGCATTTGTGTAATCGAGCACTGAGGATGGGTCACATCATAATTCATACTTACACAGAGCTTTGTCCTCAAAGGGATCGGAGGCCATAGTCAAATGTAGAACGGGATTTCCTCGTGAAAGAACAAAGCCTGTCGGCATCAATGAAAGGCAAAAATCTTGACTAGTATCATCTTCCTTTCTCATTTACATTTTTAACAATACCTGACCCTGAACCCACAGCAGACAAAACGCGACTGTACCTTCGTATTGTCCAGGCTTGCAGATGTTTCCAGTTTGATTGAGATCAGTGCCAGGAGAAAAAAAAAGAAATAACGAAAAAGGATAGAAAATGATAAAAAGGCAAAATACTAAAAGTAGGCATTAGAAGGTGAAATAAGCAAAATAATAATAATAATCATCATAATAAAAGAAATATAATAAATAAAATAATAATAATAAAATAAATGAAAATCTTGTAAAACACCGGAAATAAATGAAATAAATGAAAATATTCTAAAACACCGGAAATACAATTAAGCAATACCTATTATTATAAGCCATAAAATCGTAACAATAATAAACTAGAGATGCTAGAAACAAACATGAATGCTTAGAAACATACGCCAAGAAACAAACATGAATCATTATTAACTGTTACATACGAGTATTTGCAGCACATATAAACGAGCAAGGAAAATTTATACACGATCATACACGTTTATATTAAAATTCAGACAGAAGGATGTCCAATATATCGACTATGAATGCCTATCTATATAATTATCTATATAAACCAATCGGCATTACGAAAGTACAACTTATGCAAAAAATATTCTCCATTTATTGTATATACTTTTGTGTAAATTTCTTATATATTATTTTCAATTTTAATATATTGAATGTATCATTTTATTGAACGTTGTGACATTGTAACATTACCGTTTAGTACAAAAACCTACCTTCCATGTCGCCGTCGAACAACGAAATTTTCGGAATAACTTCTGAAACTGCTATGTCACCGCTAGCTAAGCCACGCCGCATAAAAGATTTTCTTGAAACACTGCTTGTAAATAACTAACTCTGATACTAATAAATTAATTATAGTAATTAACGAAACGAGTGGATAAAGAAAACGAGCGACAATAGAAGGGATTTTTTTTATTTACGAGTGCAATTTAATCCCTGAGTGCAAGAACCAGGTAATGACCCCCTTTTTGCAAAAATGAGTTTTCGCAGATTCACGAGGACCTTTCTGCCCCATCTATCAGTAGACAGTGTCATCTTCGACTATCATTTCTTAATCCCCTCAGAAACGGCGATGAAATTATATTTTCTACTCTCTGAGAGCAAGAACTAGATAATAGCCGGAGTTATCCACTTCTTGTACCCAGAACTGAGCTGATCCTGGACGAAAAATGAGAGCAATGGGATAGAAATGCTTCAAAAAGAAAATGACAATGAAATCTTTTACATGCGCCAGACACGTGTTTTTAAATTGGGTTTTCT